>CM040242.1:14890708-14936453 GCA_022545495.1 Chrysanthemum lavandulifolium | reverse complement strand
CAAGCATATTCGAGTTTGGTAATTGTGTATTTCTCCTACCGTATGTGAGCCAATTTAGACTAAGTGTTGCCTTTTGAGTCTTTGCAAATGTAACACTTAACAAAAGTGTAGCAATAGATTGTAAAATATGCAACATTTTAGAAAATTTGTTGCATTAGAGTTTTAAATGCAACACTTTGTTATAAACTGTTGCCGTATTGCAAATTTTGATAAAAAGCAACGCATTTTGAAAGTGTTGCTTCAAAATGTTGCATTAGGCTTGTTTTGTATGCACTCCACCGCCATGAAACGAGAGATCTTATCATAAACATCTTCTACTTCATCATCACTATCACTATTCAAGTAACCAAATTCTCAATCTTAGAAAACGGATTACCTACTTTTTACCCTCATTAACCGTAACATGTGTACAATTAGAAATAACACAAAGGGCAGCATTGGATGAGTTAGAGATATTGCCGGTTAGTTTTTCTACATTTCGATATCGATTTCGTTCAATACAGAATTTTCCTGCAGGGGCGGTATCACGATTCTCAATCTGCCAATGATTAAGATTGCGATTGTTTGTGATTTATTACAACGGCATTGCATCCCTCCTGTCACGTTTTGTTGACATGCATGTCTCTAATACACTTGACTTTAGAGTTGTACCCGTCGCATATTAATTACAAAAACATTACGGTATATTCAATAGCGGAGCTAGAAAAATTTATTTAGGAAGGCCAACAGTGTAATTTTAGTGATGTGAAAGGGCCAAAATGTAATAATTTATTTTTACCATATGAATATGGAAAAAATATACAAAACCACTTCCTTATTTGGTCTCTACTTGGCTCCGTCAGTGGCCATATTGTGAATATCAAAATATCTGAAAGCCACTTCCTTATGATTTACCCCATTTCGTATTATAAATTATTTTCTCAAAAGTTTTAAAGATACATCCTCTATTAGTAAAAGTTAACTTATATACATACATCGCTTAAAATAATGACTAACGGAATAAATTATTTCTCCGTTGTCTTCTAACGAGATGGAAAATATTTACATATCTGATTAGTCCTCTTTTTCAAAAATTAAAAGGGAGAATAGTGTTGTCTTCTAACGAGATGGAAAATATTTACATATACTGATTAGTCCTCTTTTTCATAAATTAAAAGGGAGAATAGTAGGATTGAACCCAGGTTTGCAAGGTCAAAATAGTGGGGCAACCACCTGACTACGTGTCCAGTGGTGAAATAACGCCGAAGTATTTTTCTTTTAGCCCTTTTTTTGAACTTGTTCGTTTTTACAGATTTTCTTTTTTACGTTTTATCCATTACATTTTTATCCCATTTAATTCGTTTTTCAATTTTTTGTCCGGTTTTTTACGTTTTCGTTTGTTTTTTTACGTTTTCGTCCGTTTTTTCGTTTTCGCCTGTTTTTTCGTTCTCGTCTGTTTTTTTCGTTTTCATCTATTTTTTACATTTTCATCTGTTTTTTATTTTTTTGTTTGTTTTTTATGTTTTCTTCTGTTTTCACATTTTAATTTGCGTTTTTATTTATAAGAAAAAAACAACCGAAAATGTAAAAAAACGGACGAAAACGAAAAAACAGACGGAAGTATAAAAAGGACGAAAAATTTAAAAACGGACGAAAACGTAAAAAAACAAATGAAAATGCAAAAAACATACAAAAACGGGGTAAACCACAGGGGTGTTTATTGGAGTTTACTCTTTTATTAATTCCAAATTTTTCTTCCCTTTTTTTTCCTTAACGACAATCACCATTTATTAGTCACTCAATCGCTCCAACTCATTAGTGTTACATCCAAACCTCCTTCACGTTGTCACAATGTCGAAAGTTAGTAATATTTTGTACTACGATGTTGTTTAGGAAAACTAATGATTGAATTCCTATTGTGTTGCGATGACTACTTTAATTTTTAATTTATCTATTGTAATGTTTTTTTCCTATCTGTTGTATGGGGATGTTTGGTAGGAGTGAATGAAATGCTAAAAAAGGAAATCAAACTCTATTCCCGTGTTTGTTAGATTTGAGAATGGAAACCTAGAATCATATTATGATTCTCTTTATCCTAATATCAAGTTGTTTTAGAGCCTAGCCCTATTTCCTCTCAACTGAATGACGATCCATATCTTCTTTTTCAATACTAATGCTCTTAATCTGTATTCGTGGCTTCTTGTTGGTCAAATAATTATCCCTATTCATTATATTATAATTATTATTGTTGTTCATCATTGATTTAACTTTCTTCCCTTTTTCTAATTCTTCTTTATTTTCACATTCTTATTTAGGCCAGCTCATATTCTAATAGATTTTCATACATTTCATATGGTGTATGATGAAACAAAAATGAATTTACATGCTTTGCTATGGTTGTAAATTTTCTCAGTTTTGAATTTTTTATTCTTTGTCCTCGTTATGATCATCAGAAAGAATAATAAACTTTTGTAGATTAGTCTTCTTCCTAGTTTCATCATAATATTTTTTATGTGATAGATCATCTTTATATAACATTTGTAAGAAAATTACATAGAACATATTGGGATTGCGATTTTGAAAATAAACAGAGATGGAGCACAAATAAACAAGAAATGTCATCAATGTATCCAAACACATTTCCATTCGGTTGCATAATAAACAAACGGAGAAATCATTCTTTTCATGTAGATTCTCGGTTTCCGTAAACGCGGAATCAATCCCTTTTCTTTATGCATTGATTGAAGAATTTTGAAAATAGTGGTTGCTTGAGCGGGCTAAAAATGGTATTCAAGCATTTTTTTCTCGATAAAAGAATTCAAGTTTCGGGCGTTCTTATCCATGATTTGGGCGTGATGAGTTTTGCTTAATTATTGGGCTTGGTTACTCTGAAGTCTGAAACACCATTCGAGGATGAAATCAAAGCCTAATTTCTCAATATATTTTATGTTGAAGTTCTATATCAAGTCAAATTTTCAGAAACTCGGTTTTAAGCAAAGTTTAACCAAACTTGTTTCAGGTTTAAAATTTCTACTCCAGTAAGTATAATTTTCTTATCAATCATGGCAATACTCTTTGCTCCAGCAAGTATAACTTCAATTTGGATTTCAATTCATGTGTTTGTGTTTCTCAAAAATAAAAAAGCTGTTTCTTCAGTCTAACATCATTTTTGTAAAACTAGTTATCAAACAAATTGCAAATCAAAGCCCAAACTATATACCGCACGAGACAACCCTTGGGCTACCTTTTCATTTTTCTTGTCACCGAGTTGGCCCAAATCTTAAAGTTCAATTCAAAGCGTAAAGAGCTAAACTGAAGGCTTAAAACAAAAAGGCGATCGAACCGATATTAACAACGAAACCATGAGTCCCCGATCGTTTATAAATGGCGGGCTAGCGGAGGCCACTGTGCAAAACCGCTTATATGATAACTAAACATGACGATTAAAAATATATTGTGACGATCTAACTTTGATTTTGTGAAATTTTCATCAACATGGCCCACTTGAAGTTAAAGTATTTAGAGCAAATTTCCTATGTTGTCAACATTTTGATGTTGAAAATGAATTTTAAGGCCACAAATATATAAAGAGTTGTGTTTTAAGGCCTTTAAAACTTTGAGGCCATGTGCGATAGAATCTACGCACACCCTCGTATCACGACTTTGTCCCGATCGCCATTCATCAATATGTATATTTTAAACTTGTTTGCTATAATTAAGTTGTCAAGGTCCATAAAATTGACGACAGCACTTATTGTAAACTTTGGGTATAAAAATTGACATTGACAAAGAGTTGAGATCAATATAGATCTCATATTTACCATAGATCCAATAAAGCAATCTTAGCCATCCATTTTTAATCAAAGTATCAAAAACCCTTTTCCACCTTTTTTTTAAAAACAACATATCTTGCAAACGGTAAATCTTCAAACTATAAAAAAATGCATCATCGCGACGAGAATTAAATTATCTTTTTATTAATATGTACTAATAAAATGATAAGATCAATGGCTATAAATGTATGTGGCAATTTTTTTCCTCACTTATCATCATACGTTAAAAATATATATTAATGCATATCTATAGAAAGATAATTTAATTCTCGTCGCGATGGTATGATTTTTATCGCGTAACAATTAACGGTTTGCGAGATATTTAATTTTTAAAAAAAGGGTGAAAGTTTATTTTTTTAAAAACATGAATGGCTATTATTGGTTCATTGAATCTATGATAAATTTAAGATCAATATTGAACTTTTGCCCATTGAAAAATTGTCATGTAATGCTTGCTTGAATGCTTGATAGTTTTTGCCTAAGACATGTAAAAGATGCGTAATGTATATATGTCTTTATCTCGTCTTCTTGCAAAACCGGCTACTCATACGATGCTTCTTGTTGCAGCATATTGACCAAGAAACACATAGTAGCTATTAGGAGTGAGCAGAAACCGCACCGCAATCCGCAATCCGCAAAAAAACCGCAAAATCCGCACCGCAAAAACCGATTCACAACAAAAACCGACGGTGCGGTTTTTGAAAATAGAAAAACCACATTTTGCGGTGTGGGTTGGGTTTTCACCGAAAAACCGCACCAAAATAACCGCACCGCACCACTATGTTATATTCATATATATTTTTTTATTTTTTAGAATAACACACTAATATTTATAACTTTTTATGACTTTTGTTTATACTTTTATAATAAATTATTTCAAACACATTTTAATGGTAAATTATCATCTTAGTTTTTAGTTAATATCACTTTATTTTTCTCTCAATTTATCATCGAAGTTTATAAAATTATTCATCTCATTTGACTTTTACTATTATATTGATTTATAATTTCATACTAATACACAACATTTTGTATATATGTTTCACCGTATCATACAACATTATAATATATTCATTCTATAATAAATATATACCAAAAATTATAATTTAAAAAAAAAAGATAAAGAAAAAACTTTGACCCAAAAAACCGCAAAAACCCGCAAAACCGCATAAACCGAAAAAACCGAAACCGCAAAACCGCGCGGATGTGGATTCTCTTTTTTTAAAAACCGCAATTGCGGATGCGGGTTGGTTTTTACCCAAAACCGCACCACGCTCACCCCTAGTAGCTATACATGGTAACAAGGTTCATGATCTCTTGATCATTCAAGTCGTTGCTATAAAAAGTGTACGCATTGATAATATGGAGTATGGACCTTACGTCAAGTTTATAGATCGATCACCCAAATGGTCAAATATAACTAAACCAAACGTATTGTTTGCTTGACTATATGCAAATTGTAGTTATTACCCGAGTATACGGAAGAAGAATTAACTTGGACTAGGTAAACACGTACAATTCACAACTTGATATCGTCACTGTTGAAATCTCGCTACAACTCAAGAGTCAAGAGATCAATGCAAAACATTCGATATCAAAGCTTATAACTATTAGAAGATAAAAATAGGCTCAAGCTCATTTTGTGGGTTTAGGGTTTCTATGATTTCATATGTAGTAACTATTATAAATTGTGAATCAATAAGACATAACATCTCGCGGGGTTTTCCTTTTCTATCAATAACCATGTCTAGTAACAGGCAATCCATTAGGGTGGTGGCAATCATGCCTAACAAGATTTTTCATGCCTAATCACCCACCAATAATATCCTTTCATCTCATCTCATACCTAACAATAGATTTTTAGTGGCAACAATGCCTAACTCATACCTCATCCATTTTTATTTTATTTTTTTATAATTATATTAAACAATTTTTTAAAAACATAATATTTTATTAATACTTAAAAGAAAATTACATAATACTTATTTAAAAAAACACTAGTCATTAACATATTTTCGTCTTGTAACTCCGGTAGTACATTCGGGTCATAAACTGGCGTGACCGGCGGATCCATTATATGAACCGGTGATATTGTCATCCCGTCGTCTTTTAAAATCATATTGTGTAATATAACACACGTATGAACGATTTTTTGAATCTTTTCGACGGACATAGCCCGGAGAGGATGATTGAGAATAATCCATTTTCTTTTAAGACGACCAAAAGCTCTTTCGACATCCTTTCGTGCAGACTCTTGTAGCTTCTTGAATCTCTTTTCTTTCGGGTCAGTTGGATAAGGATATGCTTTAACAAACGTTGAATACGTAGGATAGATTTCATCGGTAAGATAATATCCACGTTTGTAAAGCCGTTCATTAGAGTAAATGAACTGTTTGGCGCCGTTCCATTTCGATGAGTAAGATACAAAAGATATTGATTCAAAACATTGATGTCGTCATTTGCACCGGGAGGACCAAAAAACGAATGCCAAAACCACAAATCATTTGAAGCTACGGCTTCAAGCATAATAGTCGGGTATTGGTGATCACCTCTTTTATATTGCCCTCTCAAATGCCAAGGACTATTTCGCCAAACGAAATGTGTACAATCAATGCTACCAAGCATTCCAGGAATGTGATGTTGCTCTTCATATGCCTCGAATAAGCGTGCAACGACGTGGGTTATCGGCCTACGTAAGAACTCTTGCCTATATAATTGAATTACCCCATGAAACATGATCAAGGCATTCACCTACAAAGTATACCGAATTATAAAAAACGAAAACATTATAAAATTATACCGAATTATAAAAACGAAAACATTATAAAAATACAACAAATTATAAAAAACTAAATAATACCAAATTATAAAAAACTAAAAAATACCGAATTATAAAAAACGAAAACATTATAAAAATACATCGAATTATAAAAAACTAAAAATACCGAATTATAAAAACTAAAAATACCGAATTATAAAATAACCTAACGTTCTTAGTGCCATATTTAAGTAGTCATCATATCTATCCGGAGGTCCACCCGTTGCTAGTTGTCGAATAGCCGATGTGCATTTTGCAACGCCGTGAAACTTTTTTTTTCCCCTAGCGTCTACTCCCTCTTGAAACCATCCGAAATTCGCTTCAATATCACCAACAATTTTTAGAAACAAGCTTTTATTCATACGAAATCTTTCACGAAAATCATTGTGAGGAAACTTTGGGTTTTCTTCGACGAAATAGTCATTCATTAGAGTTTCTAGAGCTTTTTCACGAAAACAGGTAACATGTCCTTGGGTTGAGCTTGCCGTGTCTTCAATGGCATCGCACGCGGCTAAACAGTTTTCTATGGTAGAACCGGTGGAAAACATGAAGTTGTGAGTATTATTCGTATTTCCTTTTAGTTTGTGCAAAGTCTTAGCATGTGTTTTGTGTAGCCATCGTACCATGGGTTCAAGTGATAGGAAAACGAAAACTAGTTTATTTTTAGACCAAAAGTGTGACTTAGGAGAGGGGTTTAGTTAGTTTTCTTAAGGTCGATTAAGGAGTTACGACTTAATATGAAGTGTCTTTATAGTTTCGCTTATCAAACAAGTGCCGGGTGTAGTTGTAAAAATGGTTATACGTGACATATACTCAACGAAAATGGTATGTGGGTTTTGTATCATTCTATGATGCTAAGTCAAGAGTTTTAGCAAGGTTTCGATATCTATTTCATTTTAACGTGACATATTATGAAATGAGATAAGCATGATTAACATCTAAATTAAACAAGAGAAAACGTAAAATTAGTAAATTTGAAATCCTTACAGTGGGTGAGGTGTTTGTGTCGACCAAGAAAGAAACAAGAAGCCAAGATTTCTAACCCAAAGTGCTTCCAAAGGTTTACCCAAAGATTACACCAAGACTTTACAAATTTCCCAAGACTCCTTGCTTATCAAGAGAATGTGTGAAAGGTTTTTAGTGATGTTTGCAAATGTGTGTGTGAGTCTAGTTGTTTGACTGAGATTTAAACACCAAGAGAGAATCTTAAAGTGATGCTTGGTTCATTGGGTAATTGCATGCATAGCTCTTTCTTTCTATGAACCATGTATTACTAGTCAAAGTGATTTATCTTTATAAGTTTTGAAAGGGTTGTAGTGTTTCTCGATGGTATACAGAAAAAGAGGGGTCCCTTTTGGCCCAAACAAACAATGGTTATTAGTATGTTGGGTGCTTTAAATTTCATTTAGCCAAGTAACCATGTGTAAAGTGACTTTGTCACAAGTTTTTAAGAGAAACATGTGACATTATGGATTGGATGGGGCGGCAAGGCTGAATTTTTGGGAGAAAAATATATATTTCGAAATTTATGTAATGTATTTTATGTCCCGCTTGAGCTTAAATGTGTGTCGCGATGTCCCGGTTTGACGTTTTTTGCGAAACGTGTAATATATTATTTTGAGCACGTTTTTTCTTTTATAAAGGTAAAATAAAAATATTAATTCTAACTCGTAAAAATATTTATTTGACTTTAGCCATAACTAATTGAGTTTCGGTACGCATGCGGCTCGTAAGACAAGAAAATTTCTTGTGAGACTGATTTAGCTATCAGTAAATATCGGGCATGATTAAATAAGACTACTCGGAGATGCATAAATTTTTATGCAATAAAATGAAACATACATGCTAAAATGCTCAACTTGGCTCAAATAAGTTTTGATAAACAATCTAGTTTATTAATATGAAAGTTGATGATAGTGAAATTTTACAGGTGGCTACAAGGGTATTTATAGTGTCTTACAATAAACGCCTCCTACGGGCTGTGGATCAGGCATACAGTGGGTAACGACCCGTCCGTCCTCCACGGTTTTTCTTAACTAACTTCTTACAAACAATAAATAACTACGACTACGAGCTTTCTAATGATTACATATACTTGAGGTGACCAACACTTTAATAACTGAATTTTCTAATTCTTAACATTTTTTTTTCTGGTAAAGTACGTCAAAGCAATGAAGCCTGCTATACACGAAAGAGATATAAGATTAGTTTTTTTCTGCATATATTGGAATTAAAAGGATAGCTAGCATTAGTAAAATAGTTACCCCGTCTATTTAATATATAAACACAAAAAAACTGTTACAAATCTGTACAATATTATTCAAGTAGTTCTCTGAAAAACGCAATCAATACGGCAATAACAAGTAGACCTTACAACATACATGAAGTTTTGGGTCCGTATGGGATGTGGAGTGGTGAAAATGTTACAGTATCTTTTATGACCATATAGCCATTCCATATCCTCTAATGTTTCAAAATTAATGTGCGACTAATTTCAACAGATATATAATCTTTATGGTCAAACTAGTACCACATACGAAAGCACATATACTATTGCAGCATGTAGTATCAAACAAAATATGAACTACGAATTCGTACCTTTTACAAAACATCGATAATAACTCAAGCTACTAACAGTCGCACAACTCCATGTGGTAGGTTTTCTATGTGCTTTTGCATGCCATTTTCAACAAACTTGTCATGCTTGTTGTCAACTTTTCTTTGCGCCTTGCATCTAGTTCAAACTTAGTTCTTTCATGACGATCCTCTCCAATCTTTGCATTCCAACCAAGAGTCTTTTCAGCTTCTATAGTAGCCCATAAGCTCCCCTGAACCAGCTTTGGTATCTCGTCATCATCCACCTTCCTTATTAGCTCACTACTACAAAAAAAAGCTCACAGAGCCAAGTTGAAATAGGTCATAAACCCCAGTTTTTTAGACGGGTCGTAAAGGGTGGGGACTCTATGTGAAACACAAACAAAACCCTTGTTTAGAAACGGACTCTATACTCGGTTACACAGCCCGAGTTAACAACTTCTTGACTTTTGACTTCAAACAATTCCAAAAAGCAACCACGATGAATCACATAACAAATTAACACTCTTACAACTCTTCTAGCAAAACCTAAGGAACATCCAAAAGTGATTTAATATACCATTAGAGCCAAGATTGAGTTATCTTGTTGTTAAGCTTTATTTCTTTTCGATGCATTAAATACAAAGAAAAGCTTTCAAAGTAAATTTTTGACTTTAGATCATGCATATATTAGGATTCATCATTAGCATATAAATATCGATAATTATCTTAGTACAAACAAAGGAACGAAGAATTCTCACCCTCCTTTTAAAACCAAGTCCAGTTTCTTATTAAAAGATTATATACATATCCACATTCATGTATGAGTCAACATAACACAAAAGTGTAATTTCGTCCAATCCAAACATAAAACTATAGTTACCTGCATTTCAACAATGTCAGCAATAATTTCATTCTAGTCTAGCTTTTCCTTCCCATGCTGCAATAAAACATAAGCAATTGAATCAACAATTTCAAACAACCTAATATAACCAGACAGTTTAGATAACTCAAACAACCTTAGGATATGCTTTCATCAACCGTTGGAATTCTAAATATATCATTAAAGTACCTTTTCATGGCACACGCCTCGACACTGATGGTGTAAATTCTAGTTGTCCGTCTATGATCACAAGTACGTATAATTAGTACATATTAAAGATAAGTTAATCTAACACCCATTTATTTAATATAAGTTCAAAGATGAGCAAATGTCAACTACAGATACATCTTCGCTAAAATCATAAATGTAACTGGAACAGAGCATGTGTAAAGATGGGGAATAGAAGGAGAATTACCAAGTTTGTTTCAAGTACTTACATAACTGCAATAAGTTATAAAATTACAAACCATCAATTACCTCTCTGCAATTAGATCTATAAATTTAACCCTAAAATCTGATTAAGGGTCAAACAAAGTAACACATCGCATATATATAGATTATAAATACACGAATGCATATAGATTAATCATATTTATAACTTTTAGGGTTAATCATATAGATTAATCAAAATTAGATTAATCATATAGATTAAAGTAACACATCGCATATCGGCCTAAAACTAACCCAAGAAAGATACATATACATTAACCCTAAAATTAACACATATGCATACATAGTGTAAGTGATACGTGCACAAAGAGACCGAGTCTTCATGCAAGATTAGCAACTTGCCAACATACCTCATGCATGTTAATGTTTTCACATTTTTAGTTCCCACGTTTATTTAGTTGATTAGTTCCAAGCATGCTTTCAATTCTGTAGGCTAGTGGGTAGTTATTTAGAATGCATGTCCTTTGTACTATAAATTGTGATGAATTGTGTCACGAGGAGACATGAATGAATGAAAAGAAAAGTGTTTCCAGTTTCTCTCTTTGTTTTCTTGGAGTCTTGCCCGCTCAAGGGCCTTATCATCCCGTTTTCTCTATCTCGTTCTTGGGTGATTGACCATCTCAAATCGGTGTCTATCAATGGTGCTTTCATCGCCTTACTCGCTGCCTCCAACACGTTACTCACGAGATGTCTTAGAAAAGCTGGCTGATCTAGCGGATCAACTAGCTACAGTGGTTCACGCCTTTTGCTCGTCCGCTGCCCAACTCGAAATCATCTCGAAGACGCACACCCAAAACACTAGTACTCCCATGAACATCACCACCACCATCAACCTTGTTACAACCATCACCGAGATTGATACCGAGGTCACCACGCAGTTCCCTTTTCCTGTTACCACCTCCAACCGCCAACAAGAATCACAAACTTGTAAACGAAATTGCCACACAAATGCCTACTTACCGAGCTTCCAAAACACCAACATTCCAACATGATAAAACCATCTTTCATTCACCACCCTTCATCCGAATTATGGCCTTGCCAAGCTCGTTAAGGACAAGATAGCCAAATTTCGTTGTATGAATACATTTCATATCGGTCACCGTTGTCATCCCCCAAAGTTTGTTTTTCTCCAAATCGAACCGAAACCTCCTTGGAAACCACATGACCCACGGTACACCACCATGAGTCTTGAGGACAAGACTCGTTTTTAGGCGTGGGGTATTGATACGTGCACAAAGAGACCGAGTCTTCATGCAAGATTAGCAACTTGCCAACATACCTCATGCATGTTAATGTTTTCACATTTTTAGTTCCCACGTTTATTTAGTTGATTAGTTCCAAGCATGCTTTCAATTCTGTAGGCTAGTGGGTAGTTATTTAGAATGCATGTCCTTTGTATTATAAATTGTGATGAATTGTATCACGAGGAGACATGAAAATGAATGAAAAAGAAACTTAGTTTCAAGTCTTGCCTCTCTTTATTTCTTGGAGTCTAACCCACTCAAGGGTCTTATCAATCCGTCTCTTTTATCTACTTCTTGGGAGATTGACCATCTCAAATCGGTCTTCTATCAGTAAGCCTAAAATTAAAATGAACTTTTTGAATTTATATAAAATTAAGATGAAAATTACAATTGTACCTGATGCAAAACAATGAATTGTGCAATAACCTCACTCATTTGAGTGTTGTGTATACTTCAGGGTTTTTTGGACGAATTTGAACGGAACGAGACAGTGGTGATTTATTGATTATCATGTGACTTGAGTGAATACAAGAAGAAAAGGGGGATGCAGTTTTTACTCACGGTTATACGGATTAGTTTAGTTTATATTATTTGTTTTCTGGTTTACACATGTATAAAGGGAAGAGGATCCTCTCAAGTTGGTGGAACAACTTGACTCAAGTTAGAGGATCCTCAACCATTGGATTACAATCAAATGTCAAGATTAAAAGTGTTTATATAAAGTGTGTCAAGCTTTTCTTTTTTTTTTTCTTTTTTATCAAAACATTGGAATACAACTAGGACTTGAACTGACAATCATTTAGTTAGAATGCTTCTCATACAACAAAAAGTATCATTGGAACACAAGTCCTTGGATGTCGAGCATTTTTATACGACAACTGAAAATCAAGATTGACTTTAATTTAGGATTTTAGGCTTAGTCATTTAAATTTCATCCATCAAAATAAATGTATATTATAATACATGTGTCGATAAAAAAATAAGATGGTATTAATAAATATTCCATGTATTTTATATTTTATAAAAGAAATATCATAAATATGTTGTTATTTATGAATATAATTATCAGTATATAGTAAATTAATGTATTTGTATAGGATTATCAATATTAAAATAAAAATATGAATTGCTGTGTTATATAAATGAATAGACGATATTTATAAATACACGAATGACTCATTTATTCCTCTTTATGAGATTGAGTAAGTATAACCGGGTAGAGGATAGAAGCCGCGTATGATTATGTTTACGAACCGGATAATAGCAATATATGATTATGTTTACGAACCAGATAGTAGCCAAGTATGATTATGTTCATGAACCGGACTTAGCTAGGTATGTTTATGTTATGACTGTGATGATGCATAGGTTTACGCGCGCCTTTAACTCATATCACGATATATATAGCTCAAATATAGCTGATACTATTTCATGTTATAAATACGATTCAGTTTACAATATAGCTCCGTTTTACTCACTTAGCCTAGAAAAGCAAAGTGTTGATCGGGGCAAGTAACGAGTCAAAATGGTGTAGTTCGTGGGTTAGGGCCAGGAAACGAGCTTCTCACTCATCTCATGTTATCGATCTGAAATGCCTCAAAATGAGTCAAAGCTATGAAAAGTATTTTATAGTCAAGATCACGTGTTTACATAAATTGTATACTTTAAAGGAGTGTTTGGAATATGGCCCATTTTTCATAGAAAATACGTTTCCGCGCAAACAAAAAGTGTAACATGTTTTTCAAACATCATATTTTATGTCAATAAAGTATGGTATGAGCATTGTTTTGAAACCCGGTTTAACCCGGCCGGTTCAACCGGCCGAACAAGGTCTGGCTAAAAAAAGGGTAAAAAAACGGGTTTTCAAAAATAGGTTAATCGGTTGGACCCGTTGGGTTTTAAGTGACCCGGATCAACCCCGTTCTTGAAACCCGACCGGGCTTGGTTTTCTTAATTTTTTTTTATAGAAAACCGGGTTGACCCGGTGGTCGAAACGGTTAAAACCACCGGTTGAAAAATAGTTTTTTTTTTTTTTATTGGAGCCGGTTTGACCCGACGGTCGAACCGATAACCCAATGACCCGATGACTCGACATGGTCGATTTAAAACCCGGTATTCAAAACATTGGTTATGAGTGCCTAGATTTATGTAAGTTGCGGACAAGTACGTGTTTCAAAAAGTGAATAAGTGCAGGAAAATGTTACATGAGACGTCTACGACGTAAAAACCGTTTACTCGCTACTCAAGAATCATACATTAGTTTCACTACTCAAGAATCTGAAGAAAAAAAAAATTAATGGCTAATTGTTTTTTGATTTGGAATGATATCGCATAACGATCGGGTATGTTTTGTACACTAAATTATTAGTAGATTATGCTTATTTTTTGAAAAAATAATCTACTTAAATTATAAGTTTCGTTTGGCATACGTACCTTATAAGTGATTATTATTAAAAAAATAATAAAAAAAAAATAATAGTAAAAAAAATAATCTTCCATAACCTCTGAAAATCAAAGACTACTTCATGTAACTTATATATAATCTACATCTTCAGCTCCAACAAGAGCTCAAACAACAGTTCCAGTAACAGTTACTTTTGCGAACATACCCTTATATTTCACATATATTATTCACATACTCAAATCTTTTATATAATAAAACAAAACCCCTAGTGGGAAATTTTTAATTTCAAAAAAATCAATTCATACCTTATTTGGTAATATTTTTTTAATTTGAATTTTTTTATTTAGATGTAGAAATATAATAATAACTAATTATTTCCTAAATTGTCTAAAAAACTTAAAAAAACGTTTTTGTACAAAAATGCTGAGAATACACATGGGTCTCACATTTATTTTTACATAATTGTAGACCAAGATGTAAATTTTGAAAAAGAAAACCGGGACTTACCTTTCAAATCTCTAGAAATCTATATTTTCCCATCTCATAACAAAAGCAGTCGAACCAAACCAATGAATCAAAAATTTCGAACTGATTGAATCATTATCATGTTTCGATTATTGAAGAGACCCTAAATTAGTTTCTTGAAACTCGAACCTAAACTTCAGTTTTGGTGAATTGATTAATTGATTAAAGTCCGTATACCATGTAGGAGATTAATAATTTTTGTTAAGGTTTGTGGGTTTGTTTATATGAGACTACGACTTTTGAGTTTGATGTCGTGTTTATAGATTGCTTGATCCAATGATATACTATCTTATCCGGGTATGTTATTCTTCCACTAATTGATTTTTGTTATCACACATTCTTAGGTTTTAATTGATGACTTAGTGGTAATTGTACCAAATGGATCATTATTCTTCAATAAACAACACATCAATACATGAAGATGATTTGGGGAAGTCATATGTATATCTTTGTTTGATTAGGATAATAGGAACATGATAGATCAGCCAAGCATGTTAAAAACTCATTCTTTCAACTTTAGTTTAATAGTAAAGTAACTGTCTAGGTAATCATATAGTGAAGACATGTAGAGGAATCCTTAAGACGCCGAACTTTCATCTTGAGTTATAATATTTCAGTGTAAGGTGACGTGGCATTGAGGGATGTGTTGCAACGAGTTTCAAAGCTTGAAAAAGGGCGAAAGAGATTCAAGTGATATTATGTTGATGAATCTTGCCAAGGATAGGAAGGGTCCTCCTATGGAGGCACCCCATGGTAGGGGGCGGCTACATTTTTGGGTGCCTCGATTTCCGTGCCAATCATTAGTATTCAATCATTGGTTTCTTGATTTCCGTGCCAAATTTTTTTACAACTTATCTTTTTCCCACTTATACCGCTTCTTTTTACAAGTTTTTTTTTTACATGTTTTTATTTGTTTTACAAGTTTTTATAACTTTTTTACAAGTTTTTTTTTTTGGTTTTACAATTTTACAAGTTTTTTATAACTTTTATAACAAGTTTTTTATATGCTATAAATTCGGTTTAAAACTAATAAAAACCGTAGTCGGAAAATTTTTGAGGCTCGATTCGAAGGTTGCAAAAGTGAGATTTTATCCCACTTTGCCGTCCATTCTGCTTTCATCATCGCCTCGGAAAATTTTTAGGCTCAAAATCATCATCGCCTCGGAAAATTTTAGGCTCAAACTCGAAGGTTGCAAAGTGAGATTAGATCTCACTTTACCGTCCATTCGGTTTTATCATCATCGCCTCGAAAAGTTTTAAAGTTTTAGGCTCAAAATTCATTATCGCCTCGGAAAAGTTTTAGTCACAACCGCACACAATCCGCTTCACATGAGCCGCACAAAACCGCACTCACAAAACTGCATAAGCCTCACAACTGCACAAGCCTCACAAACCGCACAAGCCTCACAAATCTGCACAACCACAAGACTCACCAGTTTCACGGGTTTCACAAGATACACAAGTTACACGTTTTGAACAAGGTTCACAAGTTACCACCGCAAAGTTCACATTCGGTACTAAGATTCTCAAAAGTTCACAAGTACTAAGATTCTCACAAGTTACCCATATGAAAGCAACAACACCAACAACAATCCCATATGAAAGCAACAACACCAACAACACCAACAACAATCCTGGTGATAGCAAACACAAACAACAATACCAAGGGGTCCAAACAACACAAACAACAATCCTGGGTGAAAGCAACAACAACAATCAAGTGGTCCAGATCAACAACTAGTGGTCCGGATCAACAACAACAATCAACCACCATGTCTAATTCACCATTTAACACACAAGAGGTAAACAACTTATCAAAGGCTCGATTATTATCTTTATAGCTCATGTTGGTCGCAAATTCGGTTTTGCCTCGCCAAAACTCTTTAATTTTTATTTTTTAAAAATCATCATTGCCTTTTTATTTCATTAAAGTTGCAAAATGACCTTGAATGGTCACTTTACCATCCAAGAATGAAATTTTTATATAAAAAAAATGTTTTTCATTACAGCTGCAAAGTGAATCACTTTACCATCCAAGAATGAAGGAAAATGTGGGTGCCCGCTAAGTATAACATGGGCTTTGCCCACAAAAGGTCGTCCTCACGCAGCAAACCCGCAAAAACCCAACAAATAATAAGCAATGATGATTTGTTTTAAAAAAAAACTTAAAAATTAGTTTTTTTTTAACAACGAAGAAAAAAGAAAACCTTTTTACAAAGGTTTAGATCTAAAAATTTAGATCTAAAAAGTTTTAGATCTAAACAATTAACAACGTACAAACGTAAACCACCACAACCTCAAAAGTACCACCACGTAAACCACCACGCCTCACAAGTACCACCACGTAAACCACCACAACCTCACAAGTACCACCACGTAAACCACCACAACCTCACCATCTAATTATTTTTAAGAAAACGAAAACCTTTTTTACAAATCTTTAGATCTAAAAAATTTTAGATCTAAAAATGTTTTAGATCTAAACACTTAACAACGTAAACCACCACAACCTCAAAAGTACCACCACGTAAACCACCGGTCTCACAAGTACCACCACGTAAACCACCACACCTCACCAACATCTAATTATTTTAAGAAAACAACAAAACCTTTTTACAAATCTTTAGATCTAAAAATGTTTTAGATCTAAACACTTAACAACGTAAACCACCACAACCTCAAAAGTACCACCACGTAAACCACCACACCTCACCAACATGTAATTATTTTTAAGAAAAACAACGAAAACCTTTTTTACAAAGGTTTAGATCTAAAAATTTTAGATCTAAAAATTTTAGATCTAAAAGTTTTAGATCTAAAAATGTTTAGATCTAAACACTTAACAACGTAAACCACCACAACCTCAAAAGTACCACCACGTAAACCACCGGTCTCACAAGTACCACCACGTAAACCACCACAATTTCACCAACATCTAATTATTTTTAAGAAAACAACAAAACCTTTTTTACAAATCTTTAGATCTAAAAATGTTTTAGATCTAAACACTTAACAACGTAAACCACCACAACCTCAAAAGTACCACCACGTAAACCACCACAAATCACCAACATGTAATTATTTTTAAGAAAACAACGAAAACCTTTTTTACAAAGGTTTAGATCTAAAAAATTTTAGATCTAAAAATTTTAGATCTAAAAAAAGTTTTAGATCTAAACACTTAACAACGTACAAACGTAAACCACCACAGCCTCAAAAGTACCAAAAAAATTAGTTTTTTTTTAACAACGAAGCACACAAAATTAGTTTTTTTAACAAACCTCATGATCTTTTCAAGAAAATCACAAAACTTAACAACGTACAAACGCAACCACCACAGTCTAACAAGTACCACCACGCAACCACCACAGTCTAACTTAACAACGTACAAACGTAAACCACCAGTCTAACAAACGTAACCACCACGTAGAATTTTAGATCTAAAATGTTTAGATCTAAAACTTTTTAGAGAGAGAGAGAGTTTACGTTTGAGAGAAGTGAGAGAGAGTGGTTTCGTTTGACAGAAGTGAGAGAGAGACAGATACTATCTACTTACTGCCAAACCATGTGCGAGAGAAGTGGTAAACAACGAAACACGTACAACATTCGAGAACCACACACGTAGCAAAACAAAACACAAACACGTTTTATAAACGTTTCTTTTATAAACGTTTTTTTTATAAACGTTTTTTTTAAAGTTTAATAAAAGTATTTTACAAAAGTTTACAAGGTTGTATTTAAAAATATTTTTAAGTTTAATAAAAGTCTTTTAAAAATATTTATAAAAACATGTATTTATAAAGATACTAAAAAGTATTTATAAAGTTTTTTTAAGAAAATGTATTAATAAAAAGGTTGTTGTATTTTTATATTGTATAGGTTTTCGGTCCTGAAGTTGATTTAATTAATTGGGTGCGGTCTCTCTTTGAAACGATTGGTTTTGTTATTGTTATTGGAAAAAGTAAAACAGATAGGGGCTATAAGTACTCTATCGAATTTTTGTGTTCTAGACATGGGACGTCTTCACGTGAAGGTTTAGAAGATGAACTTCAACGGCAGACTAGTACCGACAAATGTAATTGCCCATTCAGATTACTAGCGAAATATATAAAAGGTTTTAATGGTTGGATATTGAGGGTTAAGCGTCCGGAGCATAATCATAATTTTCCAGACTCGTTGCATGGTTTTTCACAGGCCATGCGATTAAAAGAAAGTGAGTTAGTTTTTGTGAGGCAGATGACAAAACAACGTGTAGCACCACGAATTATACTTTCTTCAATAAAAGAGATGGATCCTAATAACGTGTCTACGATTAAAACGGTGTATAATGCACAAGAAAAGATACGTCGCGACAGTCGTGGTGATTTGACTCCGATACAACTGCTTTTAGTACATTTGCGACGTAAAGGTTATACGTATTACCCTAGGATAAATGACCACACAAATGAGTTGGATGAAATATTTTTTGTTCACCCGACGTCATATGCCCCGTGGACAACATATCCGAAATCATGCTGATGGACTCCACATACAACACCAACATGTTTAAACTGCCATTCTTTACAGTTGTTGGGGTTACTCCAACAAACACAACATTCTCAATGGCGTTTAGCTTTTTGGACAAAGAAAAAAAACCAAATTTCAAATGGGTGTTGGAATGTATTAAGTTGGTGATACAAGAACAATACTACCCGCGGGTTATCGTCACCGACAGAGACCAAGCGTTGCTTGGGGTTTGCGCAGAAGAATTCCCAAACGCTAACAGATTACTCTGCCGATGGCATATCAATCAAAATGTGCTAAAGAATTGCAGAAACAGATTCGATACGTTAAAGGAGTATGAGTCCGTTAGAATCACATGGGATTCGATGATTTCAGCTCCGACAGAAGAAGTGTTCAGGCATTATTATCAGCAACTACGTGGTTTATTGGTCCAAAAAAGGGGTACTAGAATTGTACTTTAATAATACACTTTGTTATTATTATTTAATAAATAACTACTCGGATAGTTTTGTTTTCTCACTTTCGTAATTCTTTGTTTTCTCAGATGTTTTCCGGTATTTTCGTAACTGGCTGCGAGATTACGACCGCATGTTTGTATCGTACATTACCGATCAATATCGCACTTCGCCGCACAACAACATGTAGAGTTGAGGGTCAACACACGCTGAAGTTATACTTGGGCACCACACGTCCGGCTTAGACACGTTGTTGTGTTCGGTCGACAAGATTATAGTCACAAGCAAGAAACCGCGATCGAGCCTCTTTGAATATAAGCAAAATCAAGAAACCGCATGCTTGTAAGAGCACTCGCTTAACGAATTGCGGTATAATGTTTCAATGGATGCTTTAAGGCTCATACTCGGAGAAAGTAAGCGGATGTTGACCCACATGCATGTGGTCATCAAATGCGGTTAGTGTATGGCTTACCATGCTATCACCAATCAGTATTGGCTTCAAGCAAACGGTATGTATTTAAAATTTATGCCTACCAAGTTATTCTTTCCGTCAATCCCGATAATTATAACAAGTTCTTTTTTCGAATACGGGATTGCCAATTCCGCTTGATTATGTTGATAATTTTGGAGAACACTAAGCGTTCCACGGCTGTTGTCCGAAATACTCAAGAGCCTGATGAGCTGATGAGCTGAATATCCTCAAGAGCAACAAGGTCTGAAGAGCTCGAATATTTTTCGTAAAGATGACGTCTGAAATTCCAAAGTGTTTATACCGAGCATCGTCGTTTGTCAAAAAATATGTTAAACATGCTCGAGGTATATACGCTCCCGAATCGTGTCGATCCAACAACTTCTTTGTCAAAGAAAATAATCGTGGGCGTCCAGCGCAAAGGACAACAAATCCAAGTCTAAACCAAATCTCCGGTTTGAACGATGACCCCCCACAAGGCACCGCAGGTTACACAAAACCTAAAAAGTCCTGTATAAATAAAGAATCATGAGACACGCTTCTTATGTGGGAGAGCCTTCAACATCCCGACTTAAACGAAGGACCTAACGAAGGACCTAGCGAGGCGACTTAAGACACCACTTGTACATTCCGGATGACTTTAGCGAATATTGTATGACCGAAAATTCCACCTATTTTCCGACCGGATCCTAGGGATTTTAACGTGGAGGTGATGGAAATTGTGGCTATCGAGTCATTGCCTAGGTCTTGGCCATCGGCAAGAAATGTGGCCCACATTCGAGCTCTTGCCGTGAAGAGGTAGACAATCACGGCGGTTCTGAGGCAATGTGGGTGAAACTTTACATCTACACGTAACTCGATGAATTGGTATAACGGTGCAAAGACCCGACGTTATTGGATGACTATGCCGAAATTCCAGTGGTTATTGCTACGACTATTAACCGTCCTATTGTATGTATAACCAATAGACAATCTCTTTGTTACTTCCGCTAGAGGTTCTCCAGATTCACCCAATGATTGACTCGGTTGTTATTCTTCGTGTGGGAACGAGGAAGGTGCTCACTTGTTCTTGCGGTTCTTGGCGAAGACTCACCACTCCCGTATAATCACCCACAATGGAGTTATCATAGAGATGCCGTGGCGCGCAATGGGAACATGTGTTTACTCAACGACGGAGGATGTTTAGATATCGTGAAAACGATTATTTATTTATATTGTAAATAACAAAACATGTATAGACGATTCTTGATCTATATTGTAAATGACACAACATGTATAGACGATTCTTGATTTATAGCAAACGACTCGTCATCTTTTGTTCTGATTGCCCTCTGCTCGGTTCTTCCTCATGTTTTGTTACAGAATCGGATGACATTCATGGAGGGACATTCATTGTGTCAACCACACACCCGCTCGTGTTGAGAGTCCAGATTATGTGCTTTCTTCACAATCTTATGTGCCTCCTCTCCACTATATCTCCAACGCATATGAGGACAATTTTATACACCGTCCTCGGTTCTTCCTCATCTATCGATACGACCGCCTCGCGTTGATGTGTACGAGCGAGAGATTGACGGATTGAGGAGACGATTTGAGTTAGAGTCTCGTGTGGGACGGATGGCGATATCATTGGGCGACTACGCATCGGGCGTGATTGATCTTAGTTTCTAGTTATATTGTAATTTTGTGAACCATGTATCAACTATTAATCTATAACAAGATTGGTTATTTATGTATTCAAGCTTCTAATTTTGTGAACCATCATATTACTAATTTATGTTGTGAATAATTATACAAATTCTTTTGGCCAGATGCAACAACAAAATCCTTACTTGTGTCGTTGTCAACGTGGATTAATAATTGAAAGAACATCCCACCACCCATACTTGTGGTGCAAGTATTATGTGTCCTTTCTCAAAGGTAAATAATTAAACGTTTGCTTATTTGCGTAAATATATCAATAACTTGTTTGTTTAGAATACATTTCTTATAATTGTTTCGTCATGTAACACCTGGGACTAAAGACTATGGGTGTCGATACTTCATGTGGAAGGAAATATTTCAACAAAAGTACTTTGGTGAAGCCTCTTCTTCAACGCAGATGCTCAAACTGCTAAACTAAAGATACAACGATCAACATGCTATTGGTGAAAAGACTTTGTTGCGGGCAAAAATAAAGGCGTTGGAAGCATCACCGGCCGCAAGTAATCCAGGTTGATCACGCATGTCGGTAGAGTGGAATACTCTATGAGCTTATAGATGACACTAATAATCTTCATGTGGAGTAGCGTTGTAATATTGAAAACATTGTTGTTTTACTTGTTTAATGTTTTATTGTTATTGTTTAATTAAATGGAAGCAGACATACAATTAAAAGCATAACGTAAAACAAATATTATATAAAAACACTACACAATTAAATACACTATACATATAAAACACTACACAAATTAAATACACTATACATATAAAAACACTACACAAATTAAATACACTATACAACTAAACACACTACACACACAAATTAAAAACAACTAAACACACAAATTAAAACAACTAAACACACTACACACAATTAAAAAAAAAAAAAAAAAAAAAAAAACCCAAAAAGTACTGTAGCCGCGGACAAGGGGACTCACCTACAAGAGGTGCTCTGCAGAAATGTGGGGGTCACAGAGGCCAAATTTCGATAGGAAATGGAAGAAGTGCCCAAAAGCAACTTTTATGCCGAAAAAATCAGTGGTTGTTTGCACATTGCTAATTTCACCGCTTTTACTTTTCATTTGAATAAAAAATTGAGGAGGTTACCATTTGTTGCAGGTGTGGGTATAATTACGGGTGTGGAAAAAACCAAAAGGGAAGTCATCAATTCAATAAGTGTCAATACGCTAACTCTCTTTAAGATCTTTCGAGCAGACAATATTAACTCATGTTAATCTGTTGTTAACTTCCCGTAAGTGGCATTTCCTTTAAAAAATAATAATAAAAAACGGGTTTTCTTTTCTTTTGCGTTTGTTGATTGTATGATCAGAACCGAAAGAAAAAAACATTGTTGTGTTCTGCTGAATCTAATGTGCATACATATTTAGTGCATATGGAAATTTATATATCGAATTGCAATCGCGACATATTATCAAAAGATATCATTTTAGGATGAGTTATATGGAAATAAGTATCATTAGTTATATAGAGTATAATATGGTTACCAGAATATCCCTTCAAATATGTTGGCAACGGTGAGGGAAGATTGCGTAAATACGACTATCAAAATCACGTGTGTCCATGCATATTGACTAAACTGATTCTTTTTTCTTTAATGTAAGTAAAACCACATGAACCCTGTAGCATATGAAAATATAGTATTAGCATAAAAGTAAAAGTATATTGCTTCGCATTCATGCGAATGATGAAAGCGAAGTTGTAATTTGCTACACGTAAGATACATGTTCACAACCGTAACCAAAATGTCCATTTTTAACTTGAGAAGGACTTGAAATGCACATGCGATATACAAGAAATAACAGATAACCATTTGATACTCTATAATACTGGTAGCAAGCTTATAGATGAATTTATCAGGAGTTACAACATGCATTATCTGTCGAACGAGAATACGACCATCCACCCACAACACTGCGGTGAAAAAGAAGTGCCTGTGACACCACATATATATTTGGTTATTCACATTCAAAATGAAACTTATAGTCATATTGATTTTGGATAGGGTCGTTATCAATTGAGAAGTCTGAAACCTGGAAGACGTTTACCTTCATGAGTCCATCTAAGCAAACTGAAGACCTCACTCGTCACTAAGATTTGGAGGATGACGATCATGCCTCAAAGAAGACCCAAATAGACAACACCCACGAAAGCCTAAAAGCATCCTGACAGTCTTTTTTCTTTTTCTTTTTTCTTCTTTTTTTTTTTTTTTTTTTTTCATACGACAGATAAGGGTATAATTTTGCAACAAATTTAGAAGTTATCATAAGTTGTATAGAGTGTAATATGGTTCTTACATCCATTGATATACGTAGAGCTCCTTAGGAATAAGCACTTTTCTAAATGACAGAAAAGGTCATGACTAATGAGTCAAAAAGATCAGCAAAAAGGCAACGTGTCTACTGATGAAGACTTTGACTACTTACAAAGGGGACAGTGGCGGCGTGCTGCTGTTCTAGGAGCCACTGATGGTTTAGTTTCAGTTGCATCTCCGATGATGGGTATTGAAGTTGTTAAACAAGATGTTAGAGCCATGATTATTAAAGGCTTTACTAGTGCAGTAGTTGGTGCCTACAGTATTGGCTATTGGTGAATTTGTTTTTTTCTACTCTCAGCGAGATGTAGAATTGGCTAAGATGAAGAGAAATATATTTTTTTGAGAAGGAAGCATTTCCGAAACTGGTTCACGCTACTGCAGCGTCAGCCACTGTGATTATTTTAGGGGTCATCTTACCTTACTTGCTATTGCTTTTATAGTGGACCATAAGGTTAGGATTGGTGTAGTTGTAGCCACAGTGAGTTTGGAACATGTGATATTTGCGTGGATTAGAGTTGTTTTAGGGAGGACTGTTGTGGTTAAGTCGTTTGTCGTTCACATATAACCACTAGACAAGAAAAAAGGGTCCTCTTACGGTGTTTTCATCCACATGGTATTATAGCTTCTTTTCTCTCTTTTTGCAACCGCTCCTATGCTCATAAAAAATCCAAAACTATTTATGTTTGAATGAAGTAAGTCAACCAATTTTGCTTTTTGCAGTTAAATCAAAACGGCTTTACTCCCCTTTACCCAAAAAAGTTGATCAAAACGGATGTGGTTGTGTTGATTTTGTTGTTTACAAAGTGAGCGAGTTTCAATTTTAAGATTCATCTCGAGACGGTTACAAGATAATTGATCATTTGACATTTTCTTATTGTTATTATAAAGCTGAAAATTATAAAATATGGGCATTGCTACTGCCTTAAAGCTAAATGCAACCCCTAAACCTCACATTTCATAGGACCGACTTTCATCACTGAGTCTCTTTGAAAGAGTAACGCAAGGCCTATTAGTATTCTAGAGCAGATCTAAAAAAGAACCAGCTTATAGGACATAAATTTCGACCAAGTTTTTTTTTCCATACAACCTCTAAATGGTTTATTCAAACATTTATATTATTATAATCTTAGCGGAAAAAGCATAAACTCCACATACATGGGAATGGCAATCTCTTAGGCGTTTGGGTTATGTGATAAGCATCTTTTTGTATTCTGTGTGATATGTTTGATTCTAGGTGATGATGTATACCAAGTACAAATAAACAAAAAAAAAAAATGAAGGATAAATGCAATCTGAACTTAGGGTCGAGACGCTGGAAGTTACCCAACACCCAAAGATTGTTAATGAGTGTCAGTTCGTAACTTTGTTATCTTTATTTGTTTGGTATTGTCACCAGAAACCAATAATTAGTAATTATGCAAATTTAAAGTGAATTGTCCATCGGACGGGTTATAAGCTATCTTCAAAACAGAAAGGTGACACAGTCATTGTTTGGATCTAAGCTTTGATTGTGATAACTGATGTTCATATTAAAGATGATAAATTTGTGTGATATAACTTTTAGGTTTGTAAACCATTGCCCTATTAATGGGTTGAAAGTGCAGAAAATTATTGATATATTTGCCTCTGACAACGGGTTGCAGATTGTAAGAGGAAGTAATATATGTATTAAATTCTGTGTCTAAAAAGAATTGGGAATAATCTATTTAAAATGACACAAAGAACAAGAATGTATAGCATTGGAAAAAAACATTAGTTGGTCGACTAATTCTCACACATTTATTTGCTTGAATATAGGTTAAATGGATATTTAAGACATCTTTTCTTTCATTAATGATCCGTGATACAAATTTTAGATAAATCGATGAATTCACACAAGAAAAGAAATGTAAGCATCCGATTACCAGAGATAGGTTGCTTTTGGATTCATTCGTCTTAAAACAATATCTTTAGTATGGGCTATGGGTCGCCGACGAGATTTGGTCCACAAACATTCTTATCTTAATTTTCTTTTGCAAAGATGGTCTCAAAGATCCCTAAGAGTTATTTTGTGCCCAACATCATTTCAATTCTTTATTAAAGATTTTGGGAAAATAATCCAATATGATTAATGGATTAATCGGGGTTATGTATATCGATAAACAAAAATTGAAAATGAGCTATGGAAGAAATGTGTGGAAAGTTTGATAAACTGTCTTTTCATGTATACAATAGTTAGGTGAATTTTTAATATCTCGGATAATAATTCAGTTTTGGTCCTAATTTGACAGCAACGCGGGAAGGTAAAGGTAACTTCAAGTCAAGGAATGAAATTTATAAGCGGGTTGGCAGAGTTTTGATCATCCACCCATTGTATTTTTAACCGGCATGAAAATTGGATCAACCCTCAGAACGGGTCAGAAATGGAACTTAACATCTTGGATGCGCAAGGTAATACATGATTTAGGTGCTTTTACGCGGAGTAGTATTCGTACCATGTAGATTCCGACTCCAAATGGCCAAATTATGGATGGTAGTAGCGTTCCATCTTCTATCCCAGATTATTTCGGTTCTGGATATGATCCAGGTAATGGGTATATGGGTGGATTTAAATTGCATCAGTTTTGGATCGAGGGTGCTAAATTAAATAATCTGAAATGAGCAATTTTCTTTGACACAAACAAGCTCGAATGATGTTGATTGAAGCCTAAGTATTAGTGATTGTATGCTAAAGTGTTGGATTAATTGTAGTCATGTGAGGTTTCAAACATATGGCACTAAAGGAACTGAAATCAACCAATAACTTAACGACTGATCTACAAGGGTTGAACGATCTGAAGTATGCGCCTATATTTCCAATACCGTGTAAATTAATTATGTGTCACACGTTAAAACCCACCTATTTTGCCAACTCGATATATAGCTCATAATGTATGTATTACCTCCGTTTAGCTACATGTGAAATGCAAACTTCCATTTACCAACCACCTGAAAAAGAATGGAATTACTTGGTTTAAATGTATGTGTAGCGGTGAGTTTAAACACTGTGAATTAGTCGGCTAAAAGTCAGAAACCATAGTTACCCAAAAAAAAATGTAAAAATTAACTTCTTATTTATGCAAAATGGTTTGCAGGTTATTGACAAGAAAAAGATTTTGAGAAATGATTATATTTTTGCACTAGCTAGAAGAATATGATCAATCTTTTATAAGTGTGAGAACGTAAAAGAAAATGATCAATATGTTTGTTAAAACACCGCCAACATCAAATGTTAGACCAAACAATCTTAAAAAAAACAATTTTACATTAATGATTTAAAATACTATTTTAAGTAACTATCTACCTCATAAATTCAAAACAAATTAATGTATACATTTAAATGGATACGCAATAATCAATATTATAGAAGATTTTTTTTAACAAATCTCGTGCGTGCACGGGTATTATAACTAGTACCTAAAACATTAAAACTTTTTTTCTCGTAAAAATATAACAATATTAGAGTCAATAAATCTTTTTTTTTTCTTTGTTTTTTTAATAATATATCTCTTTCAGAGCATACATTGTATAAGCTTTACAGATCAACACATGTTGTGTATAAATATATAAAAATAATTAAAAAAAAAAAAAGACTATACATTATGAAACTCGGGTTTTTTGGTTCAAAGCCCAAACCGAATCAGGTTCAAGCTTAGTTTTTGGTTCGGTTTGATTCAACTCATTTTAAATTCAGTTCGACATCGTTTTCAAATTCTCTTTAAAATTTTCAATCTCAATAACCCGATAAACTTGAACCCAAACCGATTAATACCATTTACTTTGACAATATTGAGCCTTAAACCCGAACACATTTGGCGCCGAATAAATGAATACTAATTTATCATTTTATTTGAATTATTAATGTAATATTTTTAAATTTTCATTAATAATTACAAACATTACATTAATAATTCAGATAAAATGACAAATTAGTATTCATTTATTCGGCGCCAAATGTGTTCCACTAAATCCGCTCTAAGGCTTAAACGAGTTGTTTTGTTGTGTATAATTTTAATAACTTGTTGAATTTCTACAGACGTTCGTACGAGATCATTTTCATGATGTTGCTTCTTTGGATAAAAGTCGGGATAGATTGCCTCCCTTTGTCTTTATAATCAAATTATGTAATATGGTGCATGTACATCATATCCGTAATTTTCATAAAATACATATGTCGTGTGGGAGCTTTTTATCATAGCCCACTTTTCTTTGGGATACTAAACGCTCCTTACACATCTTTCTCTGTTGCTTCATGTGTTTTCTTATACCTTATTCGCCTTTATATCATTCAAGCCCGGTTGTGAAATAGACTTAACAAGAACATACCATTCCAGATACATCCCATAAAACCCTGTGACGATTAACCGGAGAAATAGATCTCGATGAGACCCGATTCACCTGCTTAATGGGTCATCTCTGGTTCGTTTTCGGATGGCTTTTATTGGTTAGCCGAACCGGTGGCGACACCGGTTCCCGGTTGAACCCGTTGGTCCGGTCTTATTTTAAAAAGTATATATACCATTAACTTGTTAGCTTGTATGAAGCTTTGTATGTTTTATTAATTTGTATAATGTGTATAATAACATGTATTTTTCATTTTAAGGTGTTTTAAAATAAAATTAAAATGTTGTTTTAAAAATAACATTAAAAGGTGAGAGTCCATTAAAAGGTGAAAGTCAACTTGTTAGCTTGTTTAAATTTGGTTAAAATAATCCTTTGACTTTCAACATTTCTCTCACCTCTACCAAAACCACATACTCTGCCAAAACACAACTTCTCTCTACCAAAAATATCATGGTTTGTTCTCATTCACATATCATCGGGGGAACTAAAGCTAGTGTCCAGAAACAATTTGATGAGGATAACACTCGTCAGCAAACGATTATCGACTTAGCTGTGCGGTTTGACAAATCGATCACAACTAAAGATGACCTGGGGAAAACATACACGAAATGCAATCACATTCCACAAGAATGTGATTATCAACTTAGCTTTGATTGACATATTTCTTTAAGAATAATCTTGAAAATATTGAGAGATTCATAATGCTTTGTTTAATATTGCGGGAAAAATACAAGATCAAATCAATACTAAAATTATTTGGATGCATACAAAAAACAAATAGGACGATTGTGCTTTTATTTGCAGGTAATGTTTTTAGTTTTCGTAATTTTTGTATATCATAATTCCTTTTTTTTTTTTTTTTTAAATTTCTTATGTTTTTTTAATTTCGTATTTTTATTTGTTGAATTAATGAAATTGAGTTAGTTTGAAAAAATAGAAAACAAAATTAAGTGGTAGTTGGGGCCTTTTTGGCTCAAGGCCTTAAGCCATGAGAAAGAGACGTATTTTGATGTGTTAGTAAGTTGAGTGAATTGTTGATATAACGTTGAAGTAAAAAAACTGGTCAGATTAGACATGCTATACTTTTTGTGAGTAAGAGGCGTATTATACTTTTGTAAAACGTTATTTGTAACAAGAGACTTGGTCAGATTAGACATGCTATAATAAATTGAGCAAATGTAGGGAATGTGTAAATGTGGCACCAAAACATGTCAAAACATGGATTACGTGGTTAGATTAGATTAATTAATAGCAAAAAATGGAGGGAATGTGTAAAAATGTAGCGCTAAATCTTTCGGGTATTATTTGAGTGCCATTTAATGAATTTGAAACAATGGAGGGAATCTACAATATATTAAGTGGCGCCAATTATTTTACATTGGGTGTTACGATAAAATATAAAAATGAAAGTTAGTGACAGATTGAAGAAAAGAAGTGAACATATATAAATGGAATGTCATAACTCATAAGATATCTCACATCCATATTTATTTTTCTTAACTTATGTGAGCCAATCAAGCATATTCGAGTTTGGTAATTGTGTATTTCTCCTACCGTATGTGAGCCAATTTAGACTAAGTGTTGCCTTTTGAGTCTTTGCAAATGTAACACTTAACAAAAGTGTAGCAATAGATTGTAAAATATGCAACATTTTAGAAAATTTGTTGCATTAGAGTTTTAAATGCAACACTTTGTTATAAACTGTTGCCGTATTGCAAATTTTGATAAAAAAAAGCAACGCATTTTGAAAGTGTTGCTTCAAAAATGTTGCATTAGGCTTGTTTTGTATGCACCTCCACTCGCCATGAAACGAGAGATCTTATCATAAACATCTTCTACTTCATCATCACTATCACTATTCGAAGTAACCAAATTCTCAATCTTAGAAAACGGATTACCTACTTTTTTACCCTCATTAACCGTAACATGTGTACAATTAGAAATAACACAAAGGGCAGCATTGGATGAGTTAGAGATATTGCCGGTTAGTTTTTCTACATTTCGATATCGATTTCGTTCAATACAGAATTTTCCGGCAGGGGCGGTATCACGATTCTCAATCTGCCAATGATTAAGATTGCGATTGTTTGTGATTTATTACAACGGCATTGCATCCCTCCTGTCACGTTTTGTTGACATGCATGTCTCTAATACACTTGACTTTAGAGTTGTACCCGTCGCATATTAATTACAAAAACATTACGGTATATTCAATAGCGGAGCTAGAAAAATTTATTTAGGAAGGCCAACAGTGTAATTTTAGTGATGTGAAAGGGCCAAAATGTAATAATTTATTTTTTACCATATGAATATGGAAAAAATATACAAAAGGCCACTTCCTTATTTGGTCTCTACTTGGCTCCGTCAGTGGCCATATTGTGAATATCAAAATATACAGAAAGCCACTTCCTTATGATTTACCCCATTTCGTATTATAAATTATTTTCTCAAAAAGTTTTAAAAGATACATCCCTCTATTAGTAAAAGTTAACTTATATACATACATCAGTTAAAATAATGACTAACGGAATAAATTATTTCTCCGTTGTCTTCTAACGAGATGGAAAATATTTACATATACAGTTAGTCCTCTTTTTTCAAAAATTAAAAAGGGAGAATAGTGTTGTCTTCTAACGAGATGGAAAATATTTACATATACAGTTAGTCCTCTTTTTTCATAAATTAAAAAGGGAGAATAGTAGGGATTGAACCCAGGTTTGCAAGGTCAAAATAGAGTGGCCCAACCACTGGACTACGTGTCCAGTGGTGAAATAACGCCGAAGTATTTTTCTTTTAGCCCTTTTTTTGAACTTGTTCGTTTTTACAGATTTTCTTTTTTACGTTTTATCCATTACATTTTTATCCCATTTAATTCGTTTTTCAATTTTTTGTCCGGTTTTTTACGTTTTCGTTTGTTTTTTTACGTTTTCGTCCGTTTTTTCGTTTCACTGCTTTTTCGTTCTCGTCTGCTTTTTCGTTTTCATCTATTTTTACATTTTCATCTGCTTTTTATTTTTTGTTTGTTTTTATGTTTTCTTCTTTTCACATTTTAATTTGCGTTTTTATTTATAAGAAAAACAACCGAAAATGTAAAAAGCGGACGAAACGAAAAAGCAGACGGAAGTATAAAAGGACGAAAAATTTAAAACAGACGAAAACGTAAAAACAAATGAAATGCAAAAACATACAAAACGGGTAAACCACAGGGGTGTTTATTGGGTTTACTCTTTATTAATTCCAAATTTTTCTTCCTTTTTTTCCTTAACGACAATCACCATTTATTAGTCACTCAATCGCTCCAACTCATTAGTGTTACATCCAAACCTCCTTCACGTTGTCACAATGTCGAAAGTTAGTAATATTTTGTACTACGATGTTGTTTAGGAAAACTAATGATTGAATTCCTATTGTGTTGCGATGACTACTTTAATTTTTAATTTATCTATTGTAATGTTTTTTCCTATCATTGTATGGGGATGTTTGGTAGGAGTGAATGAAATGCTAAAAAGGAAATCAAACTCTATTCCGTGTTTGTTAGATTTGAGAATGGAAACCTAGAATCATATTATGATTCTCTTTATCCTAATATCAAGTTGTTTTAGAGCCTAGCCCTATTTCCTCTCAACCGAATGACGATCCATATCTTCTTTTTCAATACTAATGCTCTTAATCAGATTCGTGGCTTCTTGTTGGTCAAATAATTATCCCTATTCATTATATTATAATTATTATTGTTGTTCATCATTGATTTAACTTTCTTCCTTTTTCTAATTCTTCTTTATTTTCACATTCTTATTTAGGCCACTCATATTCTAATAGATTTTCATACATTTCATATGGTGTATGATGAAACAAAAATGAATTTACATGCTTTGCTATGGTTGTAAATTTTCTCAGTTTTGAATTTTTTATTCTTTGTCCTCGTTATGATCATCAGAAAGAATAATAAACTTTTGTAGATTAGTCTTCTTCCTAGTTTCATCATAATATTTTTTATGTGATAGATCATCTTTATATAACATTTGTAAGAAAATTACATAGAACATATTGGGATTGCGATTTTGAAAATAAACAGAGATGGAGCACAAATAAACAAGAAATGTCATCAATGTATCCAAACACATTTCCATTCGGTTGCATAATAAACAAACGGAGAAATCATTCTTTTCATGTAGATTCTCGGTTTCATAAACGCGGAATCAATCCCTTTTCTTTATGCATTGATTGAAGAATTTTGAAAATAGTGGTTGCTTGAACGGGCTAAAAAATGGTATTCAAGCATTTTTTTTTCTCGATAAAAGAATTCAAGTTTCGGGCGTTCTTATCCATGATTTGGGCGTGATGAGTTTTGCTTAATTATTGGGCTTGGTTACTCTGAAGTCTGAAACACCATTCGAGGATGAAATCAAAGCCTAATTTCTCAATATATTTTATGTTGAAGTTCTATATCAAGTCAAATTTTCAGAAACTCGGTTTTAAGCAAAGTTTAACCAAACTTGTTTCAGGTTTAAAATTTCTACTCCAGTAAGTATAATTTTCTTATCAATCATGGCAATACTCTTTGCTCCAGCAAGTATAACTTCAATTTGGATTTCAATTCATGTGTTTGTGTTTCTCAAAAATAAAAAAGCTGTTTCTTCAGTCTAACATCATTTTTGTAAAACTAGTTATCAAACAAATTGCAAATCCAAAGCCCAAACTGTATACCAGACCAGACAACCCTTGGGCTACCTTTTCATTTTTCTTGTCAGCTGAGTTGGCCCAAATCTTAAAGTTCAATTCAAAACTGTAAAGAGCTAAACTGAAGGCTTAAAAACAAAAAAGGCGACCGAACCGATATTAACAACGAAACCATGAGTCCCTGATCAGTGTCGTAACTGGGCTAGCGGAGGCCCTGTGCAAAACCGCTTATATGATAACTAAACATGACGATTAAAAATATATTGTGACGATCTAACTTTGATTTTTGTGAAATTTTCATCACTGTGGCCCACTTGAAGTTAAAGTATTTAGAGCAAATTTCCTATGTTGTCAACATTTTGATGTTGAAAATGAATTTTAAGGCCACAAATATATAAAGAGTTGTGTTTTTAAGGCCTTTAAAACTTTGAGGCCATGTGCGATAGCAATCTCGCACACCCTCGTATACGGCTTTGTCCCTGATACGCCATTCATCAATATGTATATTTTCGCTTGTTTGCTATAATTAAGTTGTCAAGGTCCATAAAATTGACGACAGCACTTATTGTAAACTTTGGGTATAAAAATTGACATTGACAAAGAGTTGAGATCAATATAGATCTCATATTTACCATAGATCCAATAAAGCAATCTTAGCCATCCATTTTTAATCAAAGTATCAAAAACCATTTTCCACCTTTTTTTTAAAAACAACATATCTTGCAAACGGTAAATCTTCAAACTATAAAAAAATGCATCATCGCGACGAGAATTAAATTATCTTTTTATTAATATGTACTAATAAAATGATAAGATCAATGGCTATAAATGTATGTGGCAATTTTTTCCTCACTTATCATCATACGTTAAAATATATATTAACGATATCTATAGAAAGATAATTTAATTCTCGTCGCGATGGTATGATTTTTATCACAGAACAATTAACGGTTTGCGAGATATTTAATTTTAAAAAAGGGTGAAAGTTTATTTTTAAAAACACGAATTATTATTATTGGCTCATCAATCTACGATAAATTTAAGATCAATATTGAACTTTTGCCCATTGAAAAATTGTCATGTAATGCTTGCTTGAATGCTTGATAGTTTTTGCCTAAGACATGTAAAAGATGCGTAATGTATATATGTCTTTATCTCGTCTTCTTGCAAAACCGGCTACTCATACGATGCTTCTTGTTGCAGCATATTGACCAAGAAACACATAGTAGCTATTAGGAGTGAGCAGAAACCGCACCGCAATCCGCAATCCGCAAAAAAACCGCAAAATCCGCACCGCAAAAACCGATTCACAACAAAAACCGACGGTGCGGTTTTTGAAAATAGAAAAACCACATTTTGCGGTGTGGGTTGGGTTTTCACCGAAAAACCGCACCAAAATAACCGCACCGCACCACTATGTTATATTCATATATATTTTTTATTTTTAGAATAACACACTAATATTTATAACTTTTTATGACTTTTGTTTATACTTTTATAATAAATTATTTCAAACACATTTTAATGGTAAATTATCATCTTAGTTTTTAGTTAATATCACTTTATTTTTCTCTCAATTTATCATCGAAGTTTATAAAATTATTCATCTCATTTGACTTTTACTATTATATTGATTTATAATTTCATACTAATACACAACATTTTGTATATATGTTTCACCAGTGTCATACAACATTATAATATATTCATTCTATAATAAATATATACCAAAATTATAATTTAAAAAAAGATAAAGAAAAACTTTGACCCAAAAACCGCAAAACCCGAAAACCGCATAAACCGAAACCGAAACCGCAAAACCGCGCGGATGTGGATTCTCTTTTTTTAAAAACCGCAATTGCGGATGCGGGTTGGTTTTTACCCAAAACCGCACCACGCTCACCCCTAGTAGCTATACATGGTAACAAGGTTCATGATCTCTTGATCATTCAAGTCGTTGCTATAAAAAGTGTACGCATTGATAATATGGAGTATGGACCTTACGTCAAGTTTATAGATCGATCACCCAAATGGTCAAATATAACTAAACCAAACGTATTGTTTGCTTGACTATATGCAAATTGTAGTTATTACCCGAGTATACGGAAGAAGAATTAACTTGGACTAGGTAAACACGTACAATTCACAACTTGATATCGTCACTGTTGAAATCTCGCTACAACTCAAGAGTCAAGAGATCAATGCAAAACATTCGATATCAAAGCTTATAACTATTAGAAGATAAAAATAGGCTCAAGCTCATTTTGTGGGTTTAGGGTTTCTATGATTTCATATGTAGTAACTATTATAAATTGTGAATCAATAAGACATAACATCTCGCGGGGTTTTCCTTTTCTATCAATAACCATGTCTGGTAACAGGCAATCCATTAGGGTGGTGGCAATCATGCCTAACAAGATTTTTCATGCCTAATCACTCACCAATAATATCCTTTCATCTCATCTCATACCTAACAATAGATTTTTAGTGGCAACAATGCCTAACTCATACCTCATCCATTTTTATTTTATTTTTATAATTATATTAAACAATTTTTAAAACATAATATTTTATTAATACTTAAAAGAAAATTACATAATACTTATTTAAAAAAATCTTGAGTGTCACTAGTCATTAACATATTTTTTCGCCTTGTAACTCCGTTAGTACATTCGGTCATAAACCATGCGTGACCGGCGGATCCATTATATGAACCGTGATATTGTCATCCCGTCGTCTTTTAAAATCATATTGTGTAATATAACACACGTATGAACGATTTTTGAATCTTTTCGACGGACATAGCCGGAGAGGATGATTGAGAATAATCCATTTTCTTTAAGACGACCAAAAGCTCTTTCGACATCCTTTCGTGCGCTCTTGTAGCTTCTTGAATCTCTTTTCTTTCGGTCGGTTGGATAAGGATATGCTTTAACAAACGTTGAATACGTGGGATAGATTTCATCGGTAAGATAATATCCACGTTTGTAAAGCCGCTCATTTAGAGTAAATGAACCGCTTGGCGCCGCTCCATTTCGATGAGTAAGATACAAAAGATATTGATTCAAAACATTGATGTCGTTATTTGCACCGGGAGGACCAAAAAATGAATGCCAAAACCACAAATCATTTGAAGCTACGGCTTCAAGCATAATAGTCGGGTATTGGTGATCACCTCTTTATATTGCCTCTCAAATGCCAAGGACTATTTCGCCAAACGAAATGTGTACAATCAATGCTACCAAGCATTCCAGGAATGTGATGTTGCTCTTCATATGCCTCGAATAAGCGTGCAACGACGTGGGTTATCGGCCTACGTAAGAACTCTTGCCTATATAATTGAATTACCGCTTCGCAAACATGATCAAGGCATTCACCTACAAAGTATACCGAATTATAAAAAACGAAAACATTATAAAATTATACCGAATTATAAAAAACGAAAACATTATAAAAATACAACAAATTATAAAAAACTAAATAATACCAAATTATAAAAAACTAAAAAATACCGAATTATAAAAAACGAAAACATTATAAAAATACATCGAATTATAAAAAACTAAAAATACCGAATTATAAAAAACTAAAAAATACCGAATTATAAAAATAACCTAACGTTCTTCGTGCCATATTTAAGTAGTCATCATATCTATCCGGAGGTCCACCCGTTGCTAGTTGTCGAATAGCCGATGTGCATTTTTGCAACGCCGTGAAACTTTTTTTTTCCCCTAGCGTCTACTCCCTCTTGAAACCATCCGAAATTCGCTTCAATATCACCAACAATTTTTAGAAACAAGCTTTTATTCATACGAAATCTTTCACGAAAATCATTGTGAGGAAACTTTGGGTTTTCTTCACGAAATAGTCATTCATTAGAGTTTCTAGAGCTTTTCACGAAAACAGTAACATGTCCTTGGGTTGAGCTTGCCGTGTCTTCAATGGCATCGCACGCGGCTAAACAGGTTTCTATGGTAGAACCGGTGGAAAACATGTCCTCGGAAGAGTCGGATAGAAAATCTAACTCGTCATCGGATGAAGAAGATGAAGATGAATCCATTTTGTTTGTGAAATAGAAATGTTTTTGTTTGAGTAAAAATAGAGATGTTTTTGTGTGTGCAATAATGTTAAATGAGTAGTGTTTAAATAGGTAAAAAAAAAAAGAAAAAAAAAAGAAAAAAAAAAAATTAATGCATGTAATGGCTAGTTTTGGCTTGATGTAGAATTGGTAAACTATACCGATTTAGCTCCAATTCATGCCTAAGACGAGGCAATGGTCATGCCGATCGGCATGTTGGATGCCGAATGCATACTGAAGCCGGTTGCCAACCCCCCTTATGGTCAACAAGGGTTATAAGACTAACAATATGATGCCTTAAGTTGCAACCTAGCAGCAAAACTGTAGAAAGTCAACCAGCACAGATATATGTGTGTTGTTTATAAACTACCATGTGTTGTTTTCCCATAAATTTTCTATATAGAATCTTAACCAACTCCATTTCTAAAAAAAGACAAATGTAAACCTTATCCTTTGAATGTTTCCTTAAACCTTGAATCCATTTGACTAATTCCTATCTGATTGAGCTGATTTTTATTAAGAATCAGTTATATAATTCATAGTTTCATACAATCCCAAATGGCCTAGTGTACTCTTGAAGCATCTTTCAATATAATATTGCCAATATTTATATTTGGATTAATTAAAAACAGTAACTCTATCAACATAAGTGATCTTGCATCACTTGAAGGGTCATGTTAGCAGAACCAAAGATTTTTATCATACATATATTGGATGAATATATAGTTTGGTTTTCTTATTCGGGTAGTCATTGTTTCTAAAATTTGATTCGATTAATTCGTAAAGCTTAAACAATGAAACTCGTTGTGATACAAACTTAAACCAGGTAAAGGCTTCATCTTCTAAAAAGTTTGTGAGTATTATTCTGTATTTCCTTTTAGTTTGTGCAAAGTCTTAGCATGTGTTTTGTGTAGCCATCGTACCATGGGTTCAAGTGATAGGAAAACGAAAACTAGTTTATTTTTAGACCAAAAGTGTGACTTAGGAGAGGGGTTTAGTTAGTTTTCTTAAGGTCGATTAAGGAGTTACGACTTAATATGAAGTGTCTTTATAGTTTCGCTTATCAAACAAGTGCCGGTGTAGTTGTAAAATGGTTATACGTGACATATACTCAACGAAAATGGTATGTGGGTTTTGTATCATTCTATGATGCTAAGTCAAGAGTTTTAGCAAGGTTTCGATATCTATTTCATTTTAACGTGACATATTATGAAATGAGATAAGCATGATTAACATCTAAATTAAACAAGAGAAAACGTAAAATTAGTAAATTTGAAATCCTTACAAGGGTGAGGTGTTTGTGTCGACCAAGAAAGAAACAAGAAGCCAAGATTTCTAACCCAAAGTGCTTCCAAAGGTTTACCCAAAGATTACACCAAGACTTTACAAATTTCCCAAGACTCCTTGCTTATCAAGAGAATGTGTGAAAGGTTTTTAGTGATGTTTGCAAATGTGTGTGTGAGTCTAGTTGTTTGACTGAGATTTAAACACCAAGAGAGAATCTTAAAGTGATGCTTGGTTCATTGGGTAATTGCATGCATAGCTCTTTCTTTCTATGAACCATGTATTACTAGTCAAAGTGATTTATCTTTATAAGTTTTGAAAGGGTTGTAGTGTTTCTCGATGGTATACAGAAAAAGAGGGGTCCCTTTTGGCCCAAACAAACAATGGTTATTAGTATGTTGGGTGCTTTAAATTTCATTTAGCCAAGTAACCATGTGTAAAGTGACTTTGTCACAAGTTTTTAAGAGAAACATGTGACATTATGGATTGATGGGTGGCAAGGCTGAATTTTGGGAGAAAATATATATTTCGAAATTTATGTAATGTATTTTATGTCCCGCTTGAGCTTAAATGTGTGTCGCGGTGTCCCGGTTTGACGTTTTTATGAAACGTGTAATATATTATTTTGAGCACGTTTTTCTTTTATAAAGGTAAAATAAAAATATTAATTCTAACTCAGAAAATATTTATTTGACTTTAGCCATAACTAATTGAGTTTCGCACGCATGCGGCTCGTAAGACAAGAAAATTTCTTGTGAGACTGATTTAGCTATCAGTAAATATCGGGCATGATTAAATAAGACTACTCGGAGATGCATAAATTTTTATGCAATAAAATGAAACATACATGCTAAAATGCTCAACTTGGCTCAAATAAGTTTTGATAAACAATCTAGTTTATTAATATGAAAGTTGATGATAGTGAAATTTTACGTGTGGCTACAAGGGTATTTATAGTGTCTTACAATAAACGCCCCTACGGCCGTGGATCGTGCATACAGATGGGTAACGACCGTCCGTCCTCCACGGTTTTTCTTAACTAACTTCTTACAAACAATAAATAACTACGACTACGAGCTTTCTAATGATTACATATACTTGAGGTGACCAACACTTTAATAACTCGAATTTTCTAATTCTTAACATTTTTTTTCTCGTAAAGTACGTCAAAGCAATGAAGCTCGCTATACACGAAAGAGATATAAGATTAGTTTTTTCGCATATATTGGAATTAAAAGGATAGCTAGCATTAGTAAAATAGTTACCCCGCCTATTTAATATATAAACACAAAAAATCATATAAATCTGCATAATATTATTCAAGTAGTTCTCTCAAAAACGCAATCAATACGGCAATAACAAGTAGACCTTACAACATACATGAAGTTTTGGGTCCGTATGGGATGTGGAGTGGTGAAAATGTTACAAGATCTTTTATGACCATATAGCCATTCCATATCCTCTAATGTTTCAAAATTAATGTGCGACTAATTTCAACAGATATATAATCTTTATGGTCAAACTAGTACCACATACGAAAGCACATATACTATTGCAGATGTAGTATCAAACAAAATATGAACTACTTAATTGCACTTTTACAAAACATCGATAATAACTCAAGCTACTAACAGTCGCACAACTCCATGTGGTAGGTTTTCTATGTGCTTTTGCATGCCATTTTCAACAAACTTGTCATGCTTGTTGTCAACTTTTCTTTGCGCCTTGCATCTAGTTCAAACTTAGTTCTTTCATGACGATCCTCTCCAATCTTTGCATTCCAACCAAGAGTCTTTTCAGCTTCTATAGTAGCCCATAAGCTCCCCTGAACCAGCTTTGGTATCTCGTCATCATCCACCTTCCTTATTAGCTCACTACTACAAAAAAAAGCTCACAGAGCCAAGTTGAAATAGGTCATAAACCCCAGTTTTTTAGACGGGTCGTAAAGGGTGGGGACTCTATGTGAAACACAAACAAAACCCTTGTTTAGAAACGGACTCTATACTCGGTTACACAGCCCGAGTTAACAACTTCTTCAGCTTTTGACTTCAAACAATTCCAAAAAGCAACCACGATGAATCACATAACAAATTAACACTCTTACAACTCTTCTAGCAAAACCTAAGGAACATCCAAAAGTGATTTAATATACCATTAGAGCCAAGATTGAGTTATCTTGTTGTTAAGCTTTATTTCTTTTCGATGCATTAAATACAAAGAAAAGCTTTCAAAGTAAATTTTTGACTTTAGATCATGCATATATTAGGATTCATCATTAGCATATAAATATCGATAATTATCTTAGTACAAACAAAGGAACGAAGAATTCTCACCCTCCTTTAAAACCAAGTCCAGTTTCTTATTAAAAGATTATATACATATCCACATTCATGTATGAGTCAACATAACACAAAAGTGTAATTTCGTCCAATCCAAACATAAAACTATAGTTACCTGCATTTCAACAATGTCAGCAATAATTTCATTCTAGTCTAGCTTTTCCTTCCCATGCTGCAATAAAACATAAGCAATTGAATCAGCAATTTCAAACAACCTAATATAACCAGACAGTTTAGATAACTCAAACAACCTTAGGATATGCTTTCATCAACCGTTGGAATTCTAAATATATCATTAAAGTACCTTTTCATGGCACACGCCTCGACACTGATGGTGTAAATTCTAGTTGTCCGTCTATGATCACAAGTACGTATAATTAGTACATATTAAAGATAAGTTAATCTAACACCCATTTATTTAATATAAGTTCAAAGATGAGCAAATGTCAACTACAGATACATCTTCGCTAAAATCATAAATGTAATCGAACAGAGCATGTGTAAAGATGGGAATAGAAGGAGAATTACCAAGTTTGTTTCAAGTACTTACATAATCGCAATAAGTTATAAAATTACAAACCATCAATTACCTCTCGCAATTAGATCTATAAATTTAACCCTAAAATCGATTAAGGTCAAACAAAGTAACACATCGCATATATATAGATTATAAATACACGAATGCATATAGATTAATCATATTTATAACTTTTAGGGTTAATCATATAGATTAATCAAAATTAGATTAATCATATAGATTAAAGTAACACATCGCATATCGGCCTAAAACTAACCCAAGAAAGATACATATACATTAACCCTAAAATTAACACATATGCATACATAGTGTAAGTGATACGTGCACAAAGAGACCGAGTCTTCATGCAAGATTAGCAACTTGCCAACATACCTCATGCATGTTAATGTTTTCACATTTTAGTTCCCACGCTTATTTAGTTGATTAGTTCCAAGCATGCTTTCAATTCGTAGGCTAGTGGGTAGTTATTTAGAATGCATGTCCTTTGTACTATAAATTGTGATGAATTGTGTCACGAGGAGACATGAATGAATGAAAAGAAAAGTGTTTCAGCTTCTCTTTTGTTTTCTTGGAGTCTTGCCCGCTCAAGGGCCTTATCATCCCGTTTTCTCTATCTCGTTCTTGGGTGATTGACCATCTCAAATCGGTGTCTATCAATGGTGCTTTCATCGCCTTACTCGCTGCCTCCAACACGTTACTCACGAGATGTCTTAGAAAAGCTGGCTGATCTAGCGGATCAACTAGCTACAGTGGTTCACGCCTTTTGCTCGTCCGCTGCCCAACTCGAAATCATCTCGAAAGACGCTGTCACCCAAAACACTAGTACTCCCATGAACATCACCACCACCATCAACCTTGTTACAACCATCACTGAGATTGATACCGAGGTCACCACGCAAGTTCCCTTTTCCCTGTTACCACCTCCAACTGCCAACAAGAATCACAAACTTGTAAACGAAATTGCCACACAAATGCCTACTTACCGAGCTTCCAAAACACCAACATTCCAACATGATAAAACCATCTTTCATTCAGCCACCCTTCATCCGAATTATGGCCTTGCCAAGCTCGTTAAGGACAAGATAGCCAAATTTCGTTGTATGAATACATTTCATATCGGTCACCGTTGTCATCCCCCAAAGTTTGTTTTTCTCCAAATCGAACCGAAACCTCCTTGGAAACCACATGACCCACGGTACACCACCATGAGTCTTGAGGACAAGACTCGTTTTTAGGCGTGGGGTATTGATACGTGCACAAAGAGACCGAGTCTTCATGCAAGATTAGCAACTTGCCAACATACCTCATGCATGTTAATGTTTTCACATTTTTAGTTCCCACGCTTATTTAGTTGATTAGTTCCAAGCATGCTTTCAATTCAGAGGCTAGTGGGTAGTTATTTAGAATGCATGTCCTTTGTATTATAAATTGTGATGAATTGTATCACGAGGAGACATGAAAATGAATGAAAAGAAACTTAGTTTCAAGTCTTGCCTCTCTTTATTTCTTGGAGTCTAACCCACTCAAGGGTCTTATCAATCCGTCTCTTTTATCTACTTCTTGGGAGATTGACCATCTCAAATCGGTCTTCTATCAAGAAGCCTAAAATTAAAATGAACTTTTGAATTTATATAAAATTAAGATGAAAATTACAATTGTACCGATGCAAAACAATGAATTGTGCAATAACCTCACTCATTTGAGTGTTGTGTATACTCGTGGTTTTTGGACGAATTTGAACGGAACGAGACAAAGGTGATTTATTGATTATCATGTGACTTGAGTGAATACAAGAAGAAAAGGGGATGCGCTTTTACTCACGGTTATATTGGATTAGTTTAGTTTATATTATTTGTTTTCGGTTTACACATGTATAAAGGAAGAGGATCCTCTCAAGTTGGTGGAACAACTTGACTCAAGTTAGAGGATCCTCAACCATTGGATTACAATCAAATGTCAAGATTAAAAGTGTTTATATAAAGTGTGTCAAGCTTTTCTTTTTTTTTCTTTTTATCAAAACATTGGAATACAACTAGGACTTGAACTGACAATCATTTAGTTAGAATGCTTCTCATACAACAAAAAGTATCATTGGAACACAAGTCCTTGGATGTCGAGCATTTTTATACGACAACTGAAAATCAAGATTGACTTTAATTTAGGATTTTAGGCTTAGTCATTTAAATTTCATCCATCAAAATAAATGTATATTATAATACATGTGTCGATAAAAAAAAATAAGATGGTATTAATAAATATTCCATGTATTTTATATTTTATAAAAGAAATATCATAAATATGTTGTTATTTATGAATATAATTATCAGTATATAGTAAATTAATGTATTTGTATAGGATTATCAATATTAAAATAAAAATATGAATTGCTGTGTTATATAAATGAATAGACGATATTTATAAATACACGAATGACTCATTTATTCCTCTTTATGAGATTGAGTAAGTATAACCGGGTAGAGGATAGAAGCCGCGTATGATTATGTTTACGAACCGGATAATAGCAATATATGATTATGTTTACGAACCAGATAGTAGCCAAGTATGATTATGTTCATGAACCGGACTTAGCCAGGTATGTTTATGTTATGACTGTGATGATGCATAGGTTTACGCGCACGTCTTTAACTCATATCACGATATATATAGCTCAAATATAGCTGATACTATTTCATGTTATAAATACGATTCAGTTTACAATATAGCTCCGTTTTACTCACTTAGCCTAGAAAAGCAAAGTGTTGATCGGGGCAAGTAACGAGTCAAAATGGTGTAGTTCGTGGGTTAGGGCCAGGAAACGAGCTTCTCACTCATCTCATGTTATCGATCTGAAATGCCTCAAAATGAGTCAAAGCTATGAAAAGTATTTTATAGTCAAGATCACGTGTTTACATAAATTGTATACTTTAAAGGAGTGTTTGGAATATGGCCCATTTTTCATAGAAAATACGTTTCCGCGCAAACAAAAAGTGTAACATGTTTTTCAAACATCATATTTTATGTCAATAAAGTATGGTATGAGCATTGTTTTGAAACCCGGTTTAACCCGGCCGGTTCAACCGGCCGAACAAGGTCTGGCTAAAAAAAGGGTAAAAACGGTTTTCAAAAATAGGTTAATCGGTTGGACCTGTTGGGTTTTAAGTGACCGGATCAACCCCGTTCTTGAAACCCGACCGGCTTGGTTTTCTTAATTTTTTATAGAAAACCGGTTGACCCGATGGTCGAAACGGTTAAAACCACCGTTGAAAAATAGTTTTTTTTTTATTGGAGCCGGTTTGACCCGACGGTCGAACCGAGCAACCCAATGACCCGATGACTCGACATGGTCGATTTAAACCCGTATTCAAAACATTGGTTATGAGTGCCTAGATTTATGTAAGTTGCGGACAAGTACGTGTTTCAAAAAGTGAATAAGTGCAGAAAATGTTACATGAGACGCTCACGACGTAAAACCGCTTACTCGCTACTCAAGAATCATACATTAGTTTCACTACTCAAGAATCAAGAAAAAAAAAATTAATGGCTAATTGTTTTTTGATTTGGAATGATATCGCATAACGATCGGGTATGTTTTGTACACTAAATTATTAGTAGATTATGCTTATTTTTTGAAAAAATAATCTACTTAAATTATAAGTTTCGTTTGGCATACGTACCTTATAAGTGATTATTATTAAAAAATAATAAAAAAAAATAATAGTAAAAAATAATCTTCCATAACCTCTCGAAAATCAAAGACTACTTCATGTAACTTATATATAATCTACATCTTCACTCCAACAAGAGCTCAAACAATATTCCAATGTGATTACTTTTATGAACATACCCTTATATTTCACATATATTATTCACATACTCAAATCTTTTATATAATAAAACAAACCCTAGTGGGAAATTTTAATTTCAAAAATCAATTCATACCTTATTTGGTAATATTTTTTAATTTGAATTTTTTATTTAGATGTAGAAATATAATAATAACTAATTATTTCCTAAATTGTCTAAAAACTTAAAAAACGCTTTTGTACAAAAATGTCTTGAGAATACACATGGGTCTCACATTTATTTTTACATAATTGTAGACCAAGATGTAAATTTTGAAAAGAAAACCGGGACTTACCTTTCAAATCTCTAGAAATCTATATTTTCCCATCTCATAACAAAGCAATGAACCAAACCAATGAATCAAAATTTCGAATCGATTGAATCATTATCATGTTTCGATTATTGAAGAGACCCTAAATTAGTTTCTTGAAACTCGAACCTAAACTTC
>CM040242.1:14690608-14890608 GCA_022545495.1 Chrysanthemum lavandulifolium | reverse complement strand
CATGTGTTGTTTTCCCATAAATTTTCTATATAGAATCTTAACCAACTCCATTTCTAAAAAGACAAATGTAAACCTTATCCTTTGAATGTTTCCTTAAACCTTGAATCCATTTGACTAATTCCTATCTGATTGAGCTGATTTTTATTAAGAATCAGTTATATAATTCATAGTTTCATACAATTCCAAATGGCCTAGTGTACTCTTGAAGCATCTTTCAATAAAATATTGCCAATATTTATATTTGGATTAATTAAAAACAGTAACTCTATCAACATAAGTGATCTTGCATCACTTGAAGGGTCATGTTAGCAGAACCAAAGATTTTTATCATACATATATTGGATGAATATATAGTTTGGTTTTCTTATTCGGGTAGTCATTGTTTCTAAAATTTGATTCGATTAATTCGTAAAGCTTAAACAATGAAACTCGTTGTGATACAAACTTAAACCAGGTAAAGGCTTCATCTTCTAAAAAGTTAGGGTCATCACTTTAAATATTCGGGTTTTGCTTGTCACTCTGTGTTCATGTCTCTTTTAATTTAAAAAAATGAGTTTAGGGGCAGTTTGGTTTGTTGCTAGGAATCACAATAGGTATCGGATTTGATATAGGGTAGAATAAAAAAGAATATGAAAAAATGTATTATCCTATATACTCCCTCCGTCTCAAAATTATCATTACTGACAAGATTCACATAATTTAATAAAAGTGCCACTTTAATTTTCAACCATTCAAAAGGAATATTCTTCCACTAAATTCTCTTTCTTTACTATAAAAGGAAAGTGAATGATAATTTTGAGACATCCAAAAAAAGAAATGTGGACAATTATATTGAGACGGAGGGAGTACTATAGAGCAAGACGCAAGTTTTGCAAAACATTGTTTCAGACACGTGTAGGTCATGAGTGGACAAGCATTAAATGTATCTGACATAATTAATGGTTCCTACTAAATTCCATCCACCGCCTCTTCTCATCCACCGCCTCTTCTAAACATGGTCTGGAAACTTCTTCTCCTCCATATCATCCGATGACAACACGAATCCAAACATATGTGAATCAATTGAAATTTTGAACGCCGGAATAAGGGGCGAGATCATCAACCGATTATGCATCCGAGATAGAAGATATGGGTTGTTTTAGATTAGTTTGCGACTATTGTTTTTCAATTCGTGGGTTAGGGTTTTGTTGAAGTGGTGGTATGTGCCGGTTGTAAAGCAGCGGAGATGATGTTGCCGGCCCAAATCTTCAACGCCGGAATTAGTCGCCGAAGCTTTAATAGCATCGAAACAGGTACATAAAGCTTCATAAAATGGAAAAATTGGTTCATAGCAAATGGAAAAAATCAAGATCTATCAAAAATCACAAACATGTAAAAGAGGGAAAAAACCACGAATAATGATGGTTGTTAGATTTTTATATGAAGAAGCCCAAATCAAGAGAAAATCAGGTTTTTTGGTTGTTTACTCTTCTTTTCACATTTTGTCAAATTGAATTGTGTGTTCTTATACGTTTTTAGTTATGATGGATTTTTTATGAGGTTTAAAAATTAATGAAGATAGGGTTTAAGCTAATCAAGATATTGAACCAATTTTCTTTAAAATTTCACTTTTATATTCTGATTATGTGTTTGAACAATATTGGATTTGGTTCGCAAAATCATCCTAACATATGCCTTTTTGTTTTCATTTGTAATAGTGCTTTTGCCGCTCGAATTATTGGTGGATAATGGAGAACCAATTTGGAAAAGTGGCTCTCTTTGGAGTTTAGATAAAGATAACAAAGTGGGGTTATGGTTGACTGTATGGAAAGTATAGGTGGGTTTGTTCCTACTATGTGTGCCTCCTGATTTCTTAGTCACTTAATGTTATGAGATATTAAATATTTACCATTTACATTGTATGCGTGGTTATTTTGTTTGCAGGTAAATATAGATTATGCTCAATTTATCGAAAGATTCCAGACGTGCTTGCTAGATGTGAACGAATATAAACTATTAAATGCAGCATTCCCCTTCATCGCAAAGGTAACATCATCGACACATATATGTGTGCGTGCACACATATACCCACTGATATTGGATATGTGTTAGCTGAATTTATTGCTGTACAGGAGCTACATGTGCCAGAGGCTGATGTGGAAAACAGGTATTTAGTGGAAATGGTGGAAAAGGGTGGGAAAGGGAAGAGGAATGAAATGGATGAACTGACGGTGGGTGAGACTGGCTGGACTGACAATGGTTGACTAATGACCCTCATTAATCTTTCAGGAAAAGTGTATGTTGTGTTGTTTATAGGAATATATTACTCACATTTTTAGTCGTAGTTTTGGTTAAGTTTCTGGATGTCATGTGTGTTAATATAAGTATTAACAGCTAGAGGACTGTGTGCCAATAGATTAATGCACATTCTCGGAATTCATGAAAGAGTCTTACTTTCCCTTTCTAAATATTGAGTTTCGCTACATATCCTTTTGTTTATAATTTTGTACCATTTATGATCTTGAAGGTCCTTGATGCAAAATCACATGCAATATCTTTTAGCTTTAAAACTTAGAGTTCGATGATGTCAATTTTATAACGTCTGCAGATAGATGATATATTCATTATTATGTTCACAAGTTGGCACAGTTCAGAAGGAGACTCACAACTGATGGTGTGGTAATAGGCTTGATTGTAACAAATATGGCCGTGTTTCTACTATGGAGGGTTGTTGACCGTAGGTTCATGGTGCAGAATTTCATGGTGAGTTTTCATGGTTATGGTGTTTTTTTCTAACACGATGACCTTATCTTATTCTGAGTATGAATAGAGGTGGTATATTTTGGCTCATTCACTTATGAACGGCTCGAATGTGGTTATGTTTGATCTCCAACAGGCCCAGAAAGAGTATACTATTTCTCTGTTAATAGTTTATATGAATTTATAGTTATCACATTAGTTATTTCTAAAAGTGGACATAAATGTGTTTACCAAATTACCGGTCAACTGGCCGATTCGTTTCATGGGTTCGACGAACTAAACTTTACTAGCTTTCTTTCTGTGACACACGGTAAATTTTCACCAAAATTTAAGCGATAATTAGTAAATTATTATTACTAAGCCTGAGTCATTAAGCATACACAAGCTTTGCCTGAACATTTGAGTAGTTAACTCGCATACTATAGACAATTGCATCACTGTTGCATTCATATCATGTTGTGAATATTTCATTTTGTCTTATGATTTAAATGGTAAGACGAGAGGTTATCTCATTTACCCCAATGACCGACACTGCACGCGTACCGACACTAAGATAAGGATTTGATAAAATAAATGACAAACTTCCGTAATGAAAAATATTACAGAAATAATATCTCCGATACGTCACCATAAGATACCACGCTATAAAAGTTATCACACAATGAGGCTTCAATCACAATTCAATATCGCGGGACACAAAGAATTTAACACGCTTTCACTTGAGCAACAACCTTCATAATACTCAAAAGCAACTTATTATATGTAAGAACAAAGTATATGCTTACCTTCCCAACTCTACACAATAAGTAAATACATGTAACTTTTTGTTACATAATAAACAAATGAATACATTTAATAAAATAAAAATGAGATGAAACCCTTTTGTTTTTTTTCTTCCCACTCACGACAAAAGAAAGAAGAAAGCAGAGAAATGAGATTTACAAGATCTTCATCTTCAATCTCCTCTACCTCTACCCCTAAGCATCACCTAGGTCGAATCTTCCCAAAAGGAAAACCCAACATGTTATCCCATCATATCCACCTCCCTATTACCAAAACCAAGTAAGTTTTGAGTCTCTCCAAATCTCCCTTGAATGCGCGGTGGTAATTCGAATAAGCCAAGAAGAATCAAGAATAAAATCATCCAAGAAAGATCATATCTCCACTTCAATCTACCTTGAGCCTAGGTCCAAGATATGCAAGGATTTGGAAGTTAACTAAACTTAGCTTCAATCCAAATACCCAAGAGGAGAGAGTGAGTCAAAAATTACTTGGGTTCTTCTCTTTTATTCCTGTCGAGACAACCCCAAGAGGTATCACACCTCCAATCTCACCACGATAGATAGAAGTTTAAGAATATTGAAGAATCTTACTGGGGTTTTGATTTAGACCGACTGGGATTTTGGTGGAGATAGGTTCTCGGGTTGGCCTCGACTCCATTGTCATCATACTTTGTTTGTAAGCTTTTGTCTTAACTCTACTTTGTAAAATTTATGATTTGCCTAATCAAGTTGGTCGATGTGATATTAGACTAAGTCTTGATTATTGTCGTGAAGATGTTGTTTTGTTTGAAATTGTTTTTCTGTCGAGATGTATGAACCAAAGAAAGGTGAAGTTGAGATAATAAATTTTATAAAGACTGTTGTAACATTGAATAGAAGTGTAGTTGAGTCAATGGAATCTCAAACCAAAAACAAGTGTATCATTTGAAGGTTCTCATGTGTTTTTGATTTTTTCTTACCAATGCTAATGTGGTCCTAGAATACTGTCGAGTTAGATAGGTCATATCCGAGTCTCATGTGGAGTCAAGATCACCCGATGGGCGTCACAAAAATGGTTAAGTAGGAAGTTTGGTCATGGTCAACTTGGATTTTCCTTTTCTTCCTTGAGTAATCGACCCAGCAGTGGGCATGAAAAATGGGTCTTGCCACCCTTGCTCCAAAGGAGTAAATGGATTCATGTCTTGGTCGAAACTCAAAAACTCCCTTAACGTTAGTAGAAAATTTATGAGTATCCTTACTCCTCGATATGAAGCTCGTTTGGAGTAGACTTCTAAGCTAAAAATGGTTGTAATAGGTTTGTATAAGGAGATGTGTACTTGTTGCCCGGTCGAGAAATCTCGACATCCCGAACCGGGACAGGTTCATGTTAAATGGTTTTGAGAATCTAGTGTACATTGTCTTGAAACTCCTGCGTCAAAAATGATTACCCAGAAGCTCTTGCGTCAAGTAGGAATGCTAGCACTAGCACATGAAAAATGTAATATGTTCACTAAAAAGCTTGATATAAATCTACTCTTGAAACCATAGTAGTACTTGGTTACTTTTCTTTTCTTCAAATTACGTACAAATTATCCTCGGTGCAAATACTTCCCTCGTCAAATGTATGGCAGCAAGAGATAAAACAATGAAATGAGCCATCAAAAATTAAATATCAAACCGCACTTGTATTACATTGGGCGTAACCCATGTCTTGTAAATTATTAAAGACATTGGATAATCAATGGGCCTAAGCCCAAACCGGCACCCAACTGTCGACGCCGGCCCACCCAAGGTGGTTTTAGGCGTCCGTTTGGGTGGCATAAGCAAATCGAGAGGATAATACCGAAGCATCTTATCGGAAGACAAATAACTAAACTCGTTTCCGCCTATTTTCTTTCCTTTCATTTCGTACATATTGTCATAACGTCAAAAGTCTTAATCCAATTAAACAAGTGTGAAGGTTTGACATAAGCATCAAGTGCTTAAAACATGATTCATATAATAAGGTATACATCAAAAGTTTAACGCAATGTGTAAACAAATTTATCTCATGAAGGTTTCGGACGTAAATTATATATACTAAAACTAAATTTCGATAAACAAATAAAGACTACTATATCATTTTATCATTCATTATTTGAGAGCCTCCAAACTTAACTTAATTATTTTCTAAATGCAATTAGAAAATAAATCAACCAATATTGATTTTGACAATAATAATATGTGTCAACATAAATAAATAATACTTACTAATAGAATATCGTAATTACTTTACAAACCAAATTATGGATTTTTAATATCGTTATAGTGTCAACATGAGAAAGTATATATACATTCATGTACTTACTAGTAAAACATTTTAATTTTATAAAACAAGACTTTAGTTTTAACACATTTATGAAACAATATAGATTGAACCATTTTAAGTAAGTGATACTTAAAACAATGAACTAAAACATTGCCCTCCTTATCTAGGTCGCGTGTCGGTGCCGCTTCACAACAATCACTAATCCCACTTTTGGATTGCACATTGCAAAGGTGAGTTTCATAGCCCCACTTTTACTTGATAAATTGTTTTATACATTTTGGGGTGAGAAATATGCAAAACATTTTATGGACCAAAACTATTACATGATTACTATTACGTGGTTTAGCCTAAGCCCTTATGTCCCTAGAGAATGCCCTTTTCATGAACCGTCAATTCCCCATTGGGAAACGCGAATGTTATAAATAGATCTATTGAGGGTGACTCCTCCGTTCGGTTGGCCATGCTTAGGCCAAAGCGAAACGTATACCATGTCGGAAACCAAGTGTTGAGGGACAAAACACTTGCTATGGGCCCCTATATTGTATGACATCTTTTAGCATCTGAACCGTCGTAGTATCGGTTGCATGAACTTAGAGCTAACGTAATAGACTTTCATCCATATATCATTATATTCTTGATAATGATTATATGCCTTTGCTTATGGTCCAAACTTACTATTTTAATCTAAACCTATGAACTCACCGACTTATAGTGACCTTTTAGCATATTTTCTCGTGTTCTTAGTTGTGAACATGGATGCAAGGCAAGAGGCGGATAAATGGTCGTAGAAATTTCTAAAGAAAAGCTTTTACAAATAAAAGATGTTTTATATTGGGACCACAAAAATTATGGGATATGCCCATCCATCTAAACAATGTTGTAAGATATTGTTTCAAAATATTTTATGAAATTAAACGGAGTATGTATTCCGTTCTGTATTACTTGTGTTATGATTTACCAATTTCGTAACGCTCCCAAATAACACGTATGCTTCCGCTAAACCAAATTTGGGGTGTTACTGATTAACATCGAGCCTAAGTTATAGAGAACTAGGTACATATAAACCCTAAACTATAACTACTTTTTACAAAAACATCACTCTACGACCGCCAGTTACCGCTTGCCTTACTTGCCATATTACTTAGAGTCAATTTAGACATGACTGCATGACATAATGCCTATCACATGATTGCATGACATATTGCCTATTTATAAATTCACTACTCCATATCTATCATAAGTATATTTTTACACATACTTACACATATGCACCGTCTTGTCACGCACCATGCCTTCCTCACTCTGAAGTCGGATGCGATGGCACAATGAAGGTTTGTCACCCGAACGCATCCCACCCCTTCTCAACTCACTCGACACCGGAAACCCATACGGGGTAGTGTATCAAGTTCACGGAGGGTACTACCCACACTCCACCGCTCACTTCCAAATCATCACTACCGTCAAGACTATACCTACCGGGCCCACTACTCCTACACTCTCACCAAGACACCAAAGAGATCCACTCCCGGTTGGGAGATACCGCTAGCAAGAGAATCATCTCCGCATCATCACCATCATCTTCTAATGCATCACCTCTAGTTCGTTCGAAGTTGGGGAAATTTTGAGCGACCACCGCTAGACCACCAACCTCGACACGGTTATGGCGCGCCTAACACGCCATGAAGAACAAATAGAAGAAATGTCGGATCATCCGGGGATACTACCGAAGAAAGGATTGGAGGGATCGAAGAAGTGGTAGGAGAACTACAAGCACTTGGCGAAACACTCGAGGAATGCTACAACGATGTTGGGACAAACAATAGAAGGAACCCGTGAGAAGTTAAACGAAGTGATTGCACGCCTCAAGACCACATTGAAAGGTGTGCTCGCAAACTCGTGAGACACCTGGGGACGTCTCACGAGATTGAAAGTAGGCTAACGCGGTTGGAGACCGTTACTACAATAGCATTAATCGAGACAGGATACCGGAGGTGTCGAGAATTTCAAAGACGTACTATGGAGAGTAGGGCAAATGAGGTCAACAACAAATTTGCCAGAATGGAGGCCCAACTCAGGGAGTTAGAAGAATGGAAGGCAACTCAACAAAGTCAACTTGGGACAGCATCGGGAAATGCTTAAATTTCACTTTGCAATTGTGATAGACGTTGTGATGAGTGATTTCAATAAAAACGCTTGTAGTAGTTTTGTTGTATGACAAACTAGAGCGAGTCAATGAACACATGTTATGAATCGGCCCTATGAGCCATGAATCTCCTTAGAATGTAATCAAGTTTATTATGACAAACAACTATGCATAATAAACAACGACTTGTGATTATAACCTTCACAAACTCGCTTCAACCGGTCCCGCCCGCTTAACGTTATCTTAATAGACTAAGATTACGCTATATTCATCAATACAACCTTGGAAATACTTGATTAAGAAGTAATATCGTTGTAACTTTACCTTCACCATGGTCCTCACACTCATAGAGAACTCATTGTTGTCATTTCTTGTGGTTGAAGGAAAATGTTTCCAGTAAAGCAGAACATGAGCGCAACCACCACTGAGAAATCTGTTAGCGAACGAGTTGCTGCAAGAATTTCCAACTACCAAATCAATCACAACATCAACAACCTTATCCAGGGAAATAGGGAAGAAGAGGTTGGTAAGACGCTCACATCACGAAATTTATCTTACCAAGAATTGAAACCAGAACCCACCAAAGATTTGAGGGACCCAAGGAGCTAGAAGTTTGGCAAAATGGCTAGAAAGAGTAGAGACAATTTTCCGCGAACAGAGTTGCGCGGACAATTGTAAGGTCAAGTATGCTACTTGCACCTTTCGACACCAAGCCCTCACATGGTGGGACATTTATGTCCGGTTAGTGGGAATAGACGCTGCTTACTCACTTCAGTGGGACACCCTGAAGAAAATGATGGTTGCAGAATACTGTTCAAGAAATGAACTGCGGATGATGGAAAGAGAACTCTGTGGGCTAACCATGATAGGGAATGACCTCGAGGGGTACACAAATCGCTTTCGCGAATTAGCTCAAGTATGTCCTAACATGATAGGACCTGAGGAAAAGAGACTCGAGGCATACTCTTGGGGATGTCCTCCCGAAACTCGAAAGAACGTTGTTGCATTCGCGCCCACCGTCACTCAAGAAGCTACTGGTGCGACCCTTGGATTGACAAGGTCACTGCCTCAAGGCAAGACAATGGGGTACTGTGGTAATAAGAGGAACTGGAATTATGATGGGGAGGAAGATCAAATGCAACAATCAAGCAAACGTCAAGGGACGGTGAGTTTAAGGCTACTAAAACAAGCGGGAAGTAAGGTATCGGGACAAAACCCAAGTGTAATATATGCCCATATTACCACTATGGAAGATGCCCTATACCTTGTGGGATTTGTAAAGAGTTGGACATGAGATAGAAGATTGTAAGCAACTCTATAGGAAACAATGACATGTCATGGATGTGGAAGGAAAGACCACATCAAAAGCATGTGCCCGGATAGGAAGGGTCGACATGCAAGCAAAGAATCGCCAAAACACTTTCTCAAGAAAGTGTGAAGAATGGTTCAGACTCCCAACGGACACCATGGAAGAAACTAATTTAGCTAGAGATGCTGGTTGTAATAAAGCTTAGTTTAACTTCCAAGTTCTGATCTACTTTAAAGTACTTCTAGGAAATCTTAATGTACTGAAACCTTTCGCCTAGTAGTGTATCTGTTGTTGTTATCGTATTATCTTGATATATGTCCTCTCCATGACCGTGTTCACCATATCATTAAGGACTTCAACTATCTTGTCTCAATGAAAAGTTCCTCCAAAGGCAAGAGGACATCATCTTGGATGTTCGACAAGTCTCGGTGCCAAATTAGTATCACCCAACGGGTTGTTTTAGAATAATCCACATTCCAGAAAAATTACGAGGGTATTATTACCAATACCGATAAGACCAACTCAAAATATTACCTCGCCAAAAATCACGAATCCAACGTTCCATTTCTAACCAAGTTGTCATTATTTCACACATCTTGGTCAAACGAACTATAGGCCACACTGACAACATTGGTCGGCCTAGCAAATCTTATAAACTATCATACCGAAACTTCGCACATGAACTTTTACAACATTTCCGCTGACCAAAGAATAAGTACACCAAGATTTAGATTATACCAAACAACACGTCACCGGTCCCCAATTATACATAGCCTGATCACCTATGTATAACTCGGGAGGGGTAACGTGCACAGGACATGGCTAAATTCTTGAAATTCTTACCCGGTCATGTTAAAGGAAGTGTTTAACTCTCTATCACGAAATAGAAAGATTCGTGTCTATATCTCACGTCGACACCCTACCTTAAAATGCCATACATTTCACATTACACGGGAATAGAATAGACCGTGCCACCTGAGAGAAGAAATTTTCTATTAAGGAAACGAATATGAAACGTTTGAACTTCTAACAATGAATTAGCACCCTATAGAACATAGGAACGAGAATGACGCCCGGATATACCAATTCCATAGTATTACCACCCACCAACCAAGAAAGAAATAGATCATCATACACACTAGATCAACCCAACAAGCACCTACCACACCACGCAAGGAAATCGTGTGGTGCACTGCTTTAGACATACACGAGTATGAAGAGACTCTACCATTTATAGAGACGCTTTACATAGTGAAAGCTATCCCGATTCAAAGAGGAAAATAATGGCATAGAATACTCAACACCCCAAAGATCCATGAGGAGCACAACGCAGTGTACAAATTAGAATCGGAACCTAACATGACCACACTAGGAAAACCTAGAAATGTTATCCTTACTACATCAAGGAGTACCAGTGTACACCGACCACAATGTCCTACGGAGAGTACGGAAACAAAAGGAAGTTGACCATGTGACGACACCAACAATGGTAGTCGCAACGTGAGTTCAATTACAACGTTCATACTCACCCAAGGCAAAACCGTCATAACCACATATACTTCAAACAACACCTAGCAAACAAAACCTTGCAAAAGCCGATCATTTCAAGTAGTGTCACTCAACGGAAGAACCGACAAGATAAAACTCTTACGACATAACCAAAGGTGAAATGGAGTCGAAAAGGTAAATGGAATCTTATCCCGAGAACCAACGTTGAGACCCACGCCAAGAAGGGATTTGTAATCTCATTATGTGGGAACCTTGTTAAGGCCAGGAGTATACTCATCTAATGTCCAGCAAGGGTGTACCTTGATCCAGAAGACTATTATGAGTATCGAACACGAAGGTTAGTAATTGACCAATGTCAAACCATACTTAACATGTTCGAAAGGAAAAATTCAAAACAATCAGGAACCGACAAACCAACCAGTACGCATCGGAAATTTCAGATAGAAATGGGAATGCATAACAATAAACTCTAGTACCAAGTCACCAAGGATCTGTATAAATTTTGACTCTACATGGGTACTAATTGATCATCCCCTCAAATTCACCTATTCCTACCAAACAAAGAGAACAACAACATGAACAAACTTGCAAGGATTACTCAAAGCAAAGCGCTGCAAGTCATAGCATTTCAATTCTCTCCATCCCAAATAGCGACAACCAGTCACATCAAACTTTCGAAGACCACTCCAAAAGTTCTTGAGAAGTTATCTCGAAATAAGTACCACCTACCGTCTTTCGACCGCTTGGCTGAATGAAAGTACCATTCAATCTATAGAAACTATACTTCGGACATGAGTAACTTGTTTGAGAAATGAATGGAGGAAAAAAAAATTACCTTAACCGAATCCCTTTGCAACGAACGACCACCTCATAAGACACCGTAGGGTCTAGAGCGCAAATCAATCGTGTTCAGGATTGAGAATAGCAAGGAACCAGTCCAATGGCTCCAAGCTTCTATCAAGGACCATTGATAATAGTATGCGTATCAGAGGTTGAGTACAGGCGGCTCTGATCGTCAAAGTCAATAAAAATAGGACTAAATGACACATAAGGTTTGAGTCGACGAAAAGGATTGAGGTGTCGACTCAGAAGAGCGTAAACCATTTTAACCAAACGCAAAAGGGCTATACCTTGTTTCGTAAGATTTGTCGGATCCTCTCCAAGACCAAGCTGGTAGTTACCAACTCGGATTATCATTAGGACTACACGTTATGCCCACACATTCTAGTACGCACAACTTCGAGAAAGCCAACTCACTGGCCCAGAACTAATTCAAGAAACTATTGAGAAAATTGTGCTAACCCAGAACCGTCTGCAAACAACATGTAATCATTAAAAGAGATACACGGACAGAAGGCGAAAGCCACTTGAGTTTCAAGTGGGAGATAGAGTCATGATAAGATTTTGCCACAGAAAGGCAAAGTCCGTTTTGGAAAAAGGTGGATAGTTGAATCTTCGTTACATTGGACCTTTCAAAATTTTCGCAAAAATAGGACCAGTAATCTACCAACCCGAAATTTCCACAAAAACTCAACTCTTTGCATGATGTGTTTCACATGTGAAGCTCGAAGAATTGCCCTTACAACGAAACTCTCGCCATTCCAATGAAAGAAATCCAAAATCGACAAGAGATCTAAATTTTGTCAAGAAACCCAATTGAAATATTGAATTAAGAAATCAAACGGCTTAAACATAGCCGTACTCCTATCGTTAAGATCCGTTGGAACTCTCAAAGAACGCGAAGACCAATTCAAGCGTAGATACCACACATTTTCTTTACTTCATCAAATAATTCTAACGAAAACCGAGGACGGTTTTTCTTCTAAGCGGGAGGATGTGACACACGGTAAATTTTCACCAAAATTTAACTGATAATTAGTAAATTATTATTACTAAGCCTGAGTCATTAAGCATACACAAGCTTTGCCTGAACATTTGAGTAGTTAACTCGCATACTATAGACAATTGCATCACTGTTGCATTCATATCATGTTATGAATATTTCATTTTGTCTTATGATTTAAATGGTAAGACGAGAGGTTATCTCATTTACCCCAATGACCGACATTGCACGCGTACCGACACTAAGATAAGGATTTGATAAAATAAATGACAAACTTCCGTAATGAAAAATATTACAGAAATAATATCTCCGATCGTCACCATAAGATACCACGCTATAAAAGTTATCAAACAATGAGGCTTCAATCACAATTCAATATCGCGGGACACAAAGATATTTAACACACTTTCACTGAGCAACAACCTTCATAAGACTCAAAAGCAACTTATTATATGTAAGAACAAGTATATGCTTACCTTCCCAAATATACACAATAAGTAAATACATGTAACTTTTGTTACATAATAAACAAATGAATACAATTAATAAAATAAAAATGAGATGAATCCCTTTTTGTCTTTTGTCTTCCCACTCACGACAAAGGAAAGAAGAAAACAGAGAAATGAGATTTACAAGATCTTCATCTTCAATCTCCCCTACCTCTACCCCTACGCATCACCTTAGTCGAATCTTCCCAAAAGGGAAAACCCAACATGTTATCCCATCATATCTACCTCCCTATTACCAAAACCAAGTAAGTTTTGAGTCTCTCCAAATCTCCCCTTGAATGCGCCGGTGGTAATTCGAATAAGCCAAGAAGAATCAAGAATAAAATCATCCAAGAAAGATCATATCTCCACTTCAATCTACCTTGAGCCTAGGTCCAAGATATGCAAGGATTTGGAAGTTAACTAAACTTAGCTTCAATCCAAATACCCAAGAGGAGAGAGTGAGTCAAAAATTACTTGGGTTCTTCTCTTTTATTCCTGTCGAGACAACCCCAAGAGGTATCACACCTCCAATCTCACCACGATAGATAGAAGTTTAAGAATATTGAAGAATCTTACTTGGGTTTTGATTTAGACCGACTGGGATTTTGGTGGAGATAGGTTCTCGGGTTGGCCTCGACTCCATTGTCATCATACTTTGTTTGTAAGCTTTTGTCTTAACTCTACTTTGTAAAATTTATGATTTGCCTAATCAAGTGGGTCGATGTGATATTAGACTAAGTCTTGATTATTGTCGTCAAGATGTTGTTTTGTTTGAAATTGTTTTTCTGTCGAGATGTATGAACCAAAGAAAGGTGAAGTTGAGATAATAAATTTTATAAAGACTGTTGTAATATTGAATAGAAGTGTAGTTGAGTCAATGGAATCTCAAACCAAAAACAAGTGTATCATTTGAAGGTTCTCATGTGTTTTTGATTTTTTTTCCTTACCAATGCTAATGTGGTCCTAGAATATTGTCGAGTTAGATAGGTCATATCCGAGTCTCATGTGGAGTCAAGATCACCCGATGGGCGCCACAAAATGGTTAAGTAGGAAGTTTGGTCATGGTCAACTTGGATTTTCCTTTTCTTCCTTGAGTAATCGACCCAGCAGTGGGCATGAAAAATGGGTCTTGCCACCCTTGCTCCAAAGGAGTAAATGGATTCATGTCTTGGTCGAAACTCAAAAACTCCCTTAACGTTAGTAGAAAATTTATGAGTATCCTTACTCCTCGATATGAAGCTCGTTTGGAGTAGGCTTCTAAGCTAAAAATGGTTGTAATAGGTTTGTATAAGGACATGTGTACTTGTTGCCGGTCGAGAAATCTCGACATCCCGAACCGAGACAGTTCATGTTAAATGGTTTTGAGAATCTAGTGTACATTGTCTTGAAACTCCTGCGTCAAAATGATTACCCGTAAGCTCTTGCGTCAAGTAGGAATGCTAGCACTAGCACATGAAAAATGTAATATGTTCACTAAAAAGCTTGATATAAATCTACTCTTGAAACCATAGTAGTACTTGGTTACTTTTCTTTTCTTCAAATTATGTACAAATTATCCTCGGTGCAAATACTTCCTCGTCAAATGTATGGCAAAGAAAAGATAAAACAATGAAATGAGCCATCAAAATTAAATATCAAAGCGCACTTGTATTACATTGGGCGTAACCCATGTCTTGTAAATTATTAAAGACATTGGATAATCAATGGGCCTAAGCCCAATCCGGCACCCAATCTGTCGACGCCGGCCACGCCCAAGGTGGTTTTAGGCGTCCGTTTGGGTGGCATAAGCAAATCAGAAGGATAATACCCGAAGCGTCTTATCGGAAGACAAATAACTAAACTCGTTTCCGCCTATTTTTTTTCCTTCATTTCGTATATATTGTGATAACGTCAAAAGTCTTAATCCAATTAAACAAGTGTGAAGGTTTGACATAAGCATCAAGAGCTTAAAACATGATTCACATAATAAGGTATACATCAAAAGTTTAACTGCAATGTGTAAACAAATTTATCTCATGAAGGTTTCTGGACGTAAATTATATATACTAAAAACTAAATTTCGGTAAACAAATAAAGACTACTATATCATTTTATCATTCATTATTTGAGAGCCTCCAAACTTAACTTAATTATTTTCTAAATACAATTAGAAAATAAATCAACCAATATTGATTTTGACAATAATAATATGTGTCAACATAAATAAATAATACTTACTAATAGAATATCGTAATTACTTTACAAACCAAATTATGGATTTTAATATCGTTATAGTGTCGACATGAGAAAGTATATATACATTCATGTACTTACTAGTAAAACATTTTAATTTTATAAAACAAGACTTTAGTTTTAACACATTTATGAAACAATATAGATTGAACCATTTTAAGTAAGTGATACTTAAAACAATGAACTAAAACATTGCCCTCCTTATCTAGGTCGCGTGTCGGTGCCGCTCACAACAATCACTAATCCCACTTTTGGATTGCACATTGCAAAGGTGAGTTTCATAGCCCCACTTTTACTTGATAAATTGTTTTATACATTTTGGGGTGAGAAATATGCAAAACATTTTATGGACCAAAACTATTACATGATTACTATTACGTGGTTTAGCCTAAGCCCTTATGTCCCTAGAGAATGCCCTTTTCATGAACCGTCAATTCCCCATTGGGAAACGCGAATGTTATAAATAGATCTATTGAGGGTGACTCCTCCGTTCGGTTGGCCATGCTTAGGCCAAGGCGAAACGTATACCATGTCGGAATCAAGTGTTGAGGACAAAACACTTGCTATGGGCCCCTATATTGTATGACATCTTTTAGCATACTAAACTGTCGTAGTATCGGTTGCATGAACTTAGAGCTAACGTAATAGACTTTCATCCATATATCATTATATTCTTGATAATGATTATATGCCTTTGCTTATGGTCCAAAATTACTATTTTAATCTAAACCTATGAACTCACCAGCTTATAGCTGACCTTTTAGCATATTTCCTCAGGTGCTTAGCTGTGAACATGGATGCAAGGCAAGAGGCGGATAAATGGTCGTAGAAATTTCTAAAGAAAAGTCTTTTACAAATAAAAAGATGTTTTTATATTGGGACCACAAAAATTATGGGATATGCCCATTCATCTAAACAATGTTGTAAGATATTGTTTCAAAATATTTTATGAAATTAAACGGAGTATGTATTCCGCTAACGTATTACAAATTTGTGTTATGATACTTACCAATTTTGTAACGCTCCCTAATAACACGTATGCTTCCGCTAAACCAAATTTGGGGTGTTACCCGCTTTTTAAGTTTTAAATTTGTATAGCTCATAGGTCGAGGGACGAATTGAGTCGTGGTTTAGAGGCAAAGGGACGCACCATGGTCTATGCATAAGAATAGTGGAAAGGTGCGTGTCTTGAACATAATTTAATATACAAATTACGTAACATTTGCTAAAGTATAAAATCAACATTGTCATACTATATAACTCATGATTATTTGTCCGTTTAGATCACTTGCACTTTTTTAAAACAGTTTCCTTTAAAACTTTGATAATGTTCATGCATAATAATTTCATGATTCACTAAATATATGTATCATTACATGATTTAGATCACGGGCACTATCTTTTAAGAGTTTCCTTTCCACTTTTGAAAGTAAATTTCTTCTATGTCAAAGAAGGCTTACAGGAACGAAGGCACGGGTCAGTTTGATTAATATCAAGAACGGGTGACTGAAGCTGATATAATGGTTTTGACACCTCTTAACTTTCAGCTAAATACAACATCCATGTCCACAACTTAAATCGATCGTTGACAGAAGCATGCCTCGCACAGTCACTTACGTTAATATTATATGATATTTGAACTACCTTGAGGTACGATAAATACCAGATCGTTTTTAAAATAAAATTATTGAATAGGTTGAATAAAAGCTGAAATCGGGTGGTTTAGGTGCTGAAGTGGGTATTTGGGGGCTGAAGTGGGGGCTAAAAAAGGCTGGATTTGGGTCTTGAAATGGGCGTAAAGTGGGTGGGTTTGGATTCTGTAATAGGACTGACATGGGTCTGTTTAGGGGCTGAAATGGGTGGATTTCGATGTTTAAACGGGGCCTGGAATGTACGCGTATGATAGCTTTACATGTATATGCACAACAAGGTTATCAAAACACTAAGGGTGTGTTTGTTTAGTTTAGATTCAGGCTTATGAGCTTATTCTGTTCGGCTTATTTTATGACTTTAAGAACCTCAGAAGCAAAAAAAACATAAACAAAGTAGGTTATTAAGCCTGGAATAAGCTAAAACAAACACTATATAAGGGGTGGGGTGTACAGATTAGATAACTTTCCAAACTTATGGGCATATTTGAATTTGGAAAAGCTCAAAAGCTCATTTTTGTGACTTATGAGATTATCAAGTTGATCTTATTGGCTTAAATAAGCCATTAGCCAAAGCCGATGAGCTCATAAGCCTAAAAAAGCTTATCAGCTTTTTTAATTTCAAATAAGCCAACAAGCATGGAAAACTAGCTAATCCAAACATCCCCTACAGGCTACTATATGTCCACCTTACTATTTTAATCTGTCCCAAAACTATGTCCATTTTCAAATTACAACCAATCAAAAGTTTTAAAACGGTATATATATATATATATATATATATATATATATATATATATATATATATATATATATATATATATATATATATATATATATATATATATAACTTCTATTCATGGACGAGTTATATTTACAAATTCTTATCAACCCGTGTGCAAATCAATAGTGACAGATAATTTGTTCTAAGAAATTTTGATAAACCGAATTTTCAATTTTCTTCAACTGATTTACTCAGAATGTGCAAGACAAACTGTTTTTTAGTGCCACTCGGACAAAAAAAGGTACGTATGAAGTGACTATTGTTTTCCGTGTTGAGGGTCTTGCACGTTTATCATTTCAGAACACTCCAGTCTATATTGATGTAGATATTGATAGGTCCAGGGTAAACAAGCTTCTATATACAAGTAAAGTTTATCTTATTTCGTTAATATTGTCTAATGGTTATACTTATTATATGATGTTACAGGTCACTAATGAAGGTTTGCAACAAGGCTACTATGTGGTGCCGACTGCACTATAGAAACCCTATAGGATTTGAAAGCTGGAACGAGTGGGTTAAAAAAGGCTTATCAATGTTTGCATGTTTTGCTGTTCAAGTCATAAACATATAAGCAATTGAAGTGGGGCTAAAAAAGGCTTATCAATGTTGCTTATATATTTGTTGCTCCATACAGAATGGTATCAATTTAAGTGTAATATAAATGTTTCAATGGATAGTAAATAACCAATTTGTTTACGTTCAAATCTGTTTTATTTTGTTTTAAGTGATTCTTATGAGAATTGGTAATTTGGTTTTCTTCGTTTTCTCTTAAATGGCTGCTACTAAAATGTTGGCCAAAAAACCCAAAATTTCAGCATAGGCCGCGTGACATTGTGTTCCGGCTTAGAAAAAACGCAACAATAAAAGTATTAACACAACAACCCCGCAGCAACGCGCGGGCTACCCCGCTCGTTATTACTATTGTTTATTTTTAGATGACAAAATATTGTATGAAAAAGTGTAAATATTTGAATTTTGTAGTAGAAAAGTGAAGAGTCCACAAAATAGATGTCATAGACATCAAATTGGTGATTAATGAGTTTATAACTATGATATACTCATTTTATTCCTGAGTCCACTAACCAAACACTATTAATCGGTATGAAACCCATAACCTCATTCCCATATACCCGATGGCGGAACCAAGAAGTTGAGAACAGGGGCAAAAAAAATTTTGTTTTTAACAAATTGGTTGTGCACACAAAATAAAGATAGAAACATAAGTTTTTATATTATTTACTTTAAGGTAAGGGTTAATTTTATTTTTGGTGCAGTGCACTTTCATAAAAAGTTCAAAATGGTTTTAAACTAAAATCTGATTTTATTTGACGAATCATAGAAGACACCGCCACCCATAACTTATATGTAAGTCTGTTGTAACATATACACATACCAAACGCAACTTTAAACAACCAAAATTCAGTTAAGACAATATGGTACAAACAATCGGTTGGTTCTAGTACCTACCTCAATTATTTTGTTACTATACGAATATCAACCATAGAAAATTACAGGCCAATATTGTGTGTCCCACCTGAATTATTGAAACCATTTTCACCTTTATGGCAAGTTTTTTTGTCACATGAACACATGCATCGATATAATAATGTAACGTAATTATAAGCATTAAAACAATGATATAATGTGTTTAGCTTTATGGGTTAAATAAGGCTCTGGGGAGGAGCCAAGTTTGAGCTGTAATACCCTGGGTCACGCCACCTCTATCCAATAAAACCTTCCAACTCAAAACTACCCCAATACTACCCTAACACTACCCTAACAGTGTTTTTGCACCTTAAGACCAATTCCATTTTTTTTTTTTTTTTAAATACATAAAATCACATACAATATTTAAAATAAAAACATACCATTTCATTAAAAAAAAAACATTACATAATACTTAAAAAACTACAACTTAAAATTGAAACTACAACTTAAAAAAAAACATTACATAAGTTGAAATTAAATTACTTGAAACTACAATTTAAAATTGTGCCCCATCCAGTGTTTGTGCAAGTTCACGCTTGGGTAAGAATTAATTCCAACATAAGCGGGATCGCGAATGCGATCACGCGGCTCCAAAAACTTCAACTCCCCGTTGTGCATTCTTGAACTTCGCCTCGAGTTGTGTAGCCAACAATTGTTTCGCCATCTCGCTTTTTCTTCCAAATATTGTGTCTTTTTTTGTGTACGCGTTGATTTCATCCGCAACGCTTGAGATAGACGAGGAGGATGCGCTTTTCTTCTTCATTTTCTTGATTCAATTGGAGGGTGGGGTCTTCATTCACGGGAATGGTGTTGCTTTGCGCCATACTCCCCGACCTCCTTTTGAAGAATTGCTTGCAAAGACCCAAGAATATCTTGAAAACATTCTCGCTCCGGCCCATTTCTCATGTACTCGACAACCTCCCACGCCCGGTATGAAGAAAATGTTTTTCTTCTGTAGAAATCCATTTCGCCTGCCTCACCACGCCCAAGTCGTGCACCCACTAAATTTTAAGACGTTTCTACATTATATACAAAATAATTTAATTGTAAATAAAAACCATGGATTACGCAAAATAAAAAGTATAGCTAAAACAAAATAATGTAATTGTAAAAATAAAGTATAGATTATGTATCGCTTGAGGTAGTAAGTTGAAAATACCCGTGGTCGTGTTCATTGTTCTCCACTTGGTATTCAACGATGAAATGTTTGGGAACTCGAACCCACGCTTGTCTCGAATGCTCGAGAATCCGCTTCCAAAACCGCTCGGACTTTTGTTCATTATCGACAACACCAAGTGGAGATTTGAACCCATGCCGCCAACGCCTCCTCTTGTCCGGCCATTCAAACTTCACGGGCCTCCTCGGTGAAAGCTTTTTCTTCCTCTAGGATCAACTTCTTGAACTTCCTCATCTTCGCCTTCTTCATTTGGTAGTGGTTGTGTTTGCACGCACTTCCACGCCTTCACTAAGGTTTTCGAACGGGAAAACTCGCCAGAAGAGATGACGCCAGTGTTACGCGATTCAATTGAGGAGGACCCATATTATATGGGAAAAATTGTGGAGATTGGGGTTGTGGAACATAAAATTGATTCGAGGATGGTTGAGAATAAAATTGCTTAAATCCTAACGGAGTTTGGTTTGGTTGATTCGAGAGATGGTTGAGACCGACCTCGACGCAAGAAGTGAAAGTTTTTAGCTCTCTTTGGATCCATAGTTTAGTGTTTTGAAAGATTATTGTGTGTTGTGGGTTTTATTTGAAAATAGAAGTGAAATATTAGTTTAAATAGGAGTGAATTTTTTTTTTTTTTTTTTTTGGGTATATAGCCGTTGTCAAACGGCAAAAAAAACAGTCAAATTTTCTCCACTTTCTCACGCGGCTTCGAACTCGCAAAGCAACTCGCAGTCGAACCCGAGGCGGAGTGGTGTTGCTGCCGGGTTCACGAACCCACGCCTAAGCCGATGTCCATCCGCTAGCCCTAAGTGTGAGGCTGTTTTTGGATGCGGGTTATTGTGTATGTGCTCAGTTTTATGGTGTTTTTTCAGTTTTATGGGTTAAATAAAGCAATGAACTACTCAAATATCTTTCCAGTTTTAGCTAAAACTATGAAAAAGTTACTGAGTTGAGGCTTATAAAGGCTAACATGCATTACCTTCCTATCGACGTGCAACAAGTTTTAATATCAATAATAAACAATTTCATCCGAAACGTGAAGTCAAGTTTTACAAAAGTATGTACGTATTTCCTAAATTGACATTGGTCTTCTTTAGCAAAAATGCCGATGTCTAAAGTATTTTAACCACTTCTTTCTTGTTTAGATATTGTTTTGGTTAACTGATACTGTAGTAGTTTAGATATTTGTTTAGATATTATCTATCAAATCAAATGAATGCACCTTTTACAATGAAAAATGATTACACGAGGCATTAGTAAACTAATTGAGCAATTTAAAACAAGTTAATTGGGCAAGTTGTCACCTAGTGTTATTATCTTTTATCCAAATGAAACAATAAACTTTATTCGTCGTTGCCATTATAAAAGAATTTACTATCTGTGCATGGTCCACATGCCCACGATCAAAACCTAAACCGAAAGACACGTGTACGGTGTAGAGACCAAATTGTTGGAAATGATATATTTATAAATATGTGAACGTCAGGATTCGAACTCGCGTGTGGCGGATTCACACACATTAGCGAATGAGAATTAAAGTTAATAATTAATGTTTATGTTTACGATTAATTATTACACATTAAGTCCTGTTAACGATCGTTATGTATTTAACGGAAAAACGACTAACGATCGTTAAAATGGAAAAGAAGGACTAGAAATGGAAACATTGGAAAGTTATGGAATGGGCTTTGGGCTCTATAGGTGGTCGCCATAGGCTTTTCCAAGGCCTCAAATTCTAACTCGTTCTCTAAGTTTACTTCTAAGATATAAGGAGTGTAGAGGCTTCAGGTTTTATTTACACCTTGCGTTGAATTAACCCAGATCTCCTCTCTCTCTCTTTTGCATATCTTAGCCGAAACCCCATTTGTTGTGGAGTTCGGTTTTGGTTTTGCATATCTGAGGGCTTGTGTTAGATCAAGAATCGCCGATTCGTTGGTTAATTCGTGTGCAGATAAGAACGTGGTTGTAAGACATTATTCTTACACCATTTAGTACTTCTTTGGTTTGCTTTGCTCGAGGGTGGTTTGCTTTGCTCGAGGGAATTGATATTCATGAGAGACGTTACGCATACTTTCGCTAATTATTTATTTGTTATGATCTTAAGTCTTCCATTGTGCACTCTTGATGTCTTTATGTTTTATTTTATTTTATATATCATAAACTCAACAAGTGGCATCACGAGCCTAGTATAACAAGTAATTAATTATCAAACACATAATTAAAATAAACATGAATGTGTTATTATTTGTATGCTTAGATCTAGGGTTTGCAAAACCTAAACCCTAATTATTTGTGGGCGTTTTTATGATGCCCTAATTGGGGTTTTGTAAACTTGTGTTTTAATTGGATTAGAAACCCAAGATGCATGCAACTTTATGTGTATATGCGTAACTTTGATTTAATTGCATTAATTGTTAAGTGTAATTTATATCCATGATAATTATCTGCATGTTTTATCATGGATCTGTTTATTGTATGTCTTTCATGTTTTAAGTGATATACATTAAATAATGATAGATCTTAGATTGGGGAAGACCTCAATATTTATTAATTTTAATCAATTATGTGCTATGTGGTATATATTTAGTTTTGACTTACGCAATCGATGAATCGATGCATGTGGTTCACCTTGTACATAGATGAAAACGGGTGGAAGTCTTAATTAAATATATGCATATTGACAGATATAAAATTGGTTATTAATAAGATTTATCAAAACCGTTAGCATGTGGCTATTTGATATGCATGACTTGTATTTGTTATGTATTCATTGTTGATTTGTTTTTTTTTTTAAATACTTGCTTGTTTGTGTTTATGTAACAAGGGTATTTTTACAAGAAAAATAAACTGATCTAAACAATGGTGAAACATGTATTTTAAGAATAGTAATCATAATCGTTTAATTGATTGATGACCTTGGTACAAATGGTGAAAGGCTCACCCATGAGAATGAACTAATAAAAGGGTTTAAAGAAGTGCGCAGTCAAATACACCGAATGGATGTCTAAGGTTGTGCTTTAGCACGCACCGGTCCTCTCCTCGTAAGTTTGAGTGGAGCTACTTAGTAAGTCATTTAATGTGCAAGCTCATCTTGCGGCTAATTCGTGTTGATTCCATGCGCCACTTAGGTGGTAATTATCCGAAACACTAAGTGTTTACACTTATGCAAAAGTACGGTATAATGGATGATAATTAACACTAATTCCTTGATTGGTGAAACCAATACCTCAATTAAAGTTTGATGATGAAAAGCTTAAACATTAAAACAAGATATAAATGTTTTAATAAAACTATGCTACAAAGATGAATGCATGACATCTTTGTACATATTTGATTTAACATCAATACTATTACCTTTTAAATTTAAGTTATATGCCATCCAACGAAACGGAAACACCTAAGATTACTTTCTATTTGCGTGAGAACGTGATTTAGATCTTAATCAAAGGGTAAAATGTCCACGTGTCGTGAGAACGGGCATGGACGATTTTGCAGTTTCTTAAGTTGGACAACTTAATTGAGTTAGGCGGTGAAAACTGAAAACTCAAGGCATAAGATGGGATAAAACATGTTTACATGGCGATTGATATTGGCTATATGTAAATCCCATAAATCTAGGAATTGCAATTGAAATTGGCAATTGAGCAAATGCTCTACCATTTTGTATAAGGTTCATCACTAACAGATCAACTGATGTGATGAGATTATGACAATTTGGATCCTAGTTTTCAATAAATATTAATTGGTTATATGAATATGAACCTTGGGTATTTAATCGTTTATTGAAAAGGAAAATTATCAAAATACTAATGATGGTTTTTGAACTTTTTACGTAGATGGCTCAACTGATAACACTATGAGCTTCTCGAGTGCCGCTTTCAAAGATATGATTGGAAGGACAAACCGACCGCCCTAATTTCAATGATTGGCATCGCTCACTTAGGATCATCCTTCGTGTTGCCAAAAGGGTTGAAATTTTGACTACACCTCGCTCGAAAGCTCCTCCCAACACGGCAAGCGCTCTTGAATTAGAGGCATATCGTGTTGAATATGAGAAGCATAATGATGTGGCGTGTCTAATGCTTTGGGATGTCTCGCTCAATTGCAAAAACAATTTGAGCACTATCCGCCATGAGCATGCTAGATGAACTCAAACGCATGTTTGAGAAGCCACCGCGGTGAACCGTATGAACTTATTGAAAAGGTTCACACCGCAGTGTGAGGTCGGCAACTGTCTCCGACCACGTCCTTGAGATGAAACATCACTTGGACCAATCGAGAAGCTCTACCGTGGTTACTCGAACGATGTATGTGTCGGACTCATCAATCATTCCCTTAATCAGAACAATTTGGTGATTTTGTCCATAATTTTAACATGCATTGCACGGGAAGGCAAATGAATGAGTTACATGCAATGCTTGTAGACTACGAGAAGAGATTGCAAAGAAGGCCCCTACACCGCCGTGCTCGCAATCTGGTGGTAGGGTGAATAAGCCTAAGCCGCAAGCGATAAGAAAGTGGAAAGGAAAAGGAAAGGGAAACAAGTTGTCATCCCACCGCCTCCTAAGAAGAACCCTCGAAAGAAAAAGGAAAATCCTAAGAAGGATTTGTCTTTGCCACCATCGCAACTCACTGAGTCTTTGAAGCGGGCTATCCGCTTTATCCGAATGAGTGTCTTCGTAATAAAAATAAGATGGTGCCTAGCTCATCGGTATTTTATGTTTGAATTATTTTCTTTTCCTCATAAGTTAAATTCACGGATATATGATACGTGATGTGGTACTCACATCCGTAATACATCGCAGGGACTTAGAGGCCAAGGCGACAATTGAGAGAGATACTTGTACGTTGGAAATGGAAAGCGTCTGTTGTCGGGCCATAGGGACTTTTGATTTAGTGTTGCCTTGGGCTTAATTTTAGAACTAAATAATTGTCATTATGCACCCTCCATTGTTAGGGGTGTCATTTGATTTCTTTGTTAAAAGATATTGGTTTTGTGCACACTTTACAAGTTATGGAATTTCGTTTCTTTAAATAATGTTTTTACTTTAATGCAATTCCTATTCTTGGTGTGTTTGAAATTGATATGGATGGTTGTATATCCAATGAAAATAATTAGTTGTATAGCATTAGCAATAAGAAGAGCAAGTCGAATCGTGACTCTTCTTATCTTTGGCATTGTCGCCTTGCCCATATTGGCAAGAAACGCATGGAAAAGCCGCAACACGATGGGCTTTACAAACGGTCAATGATGAATCATTTGACAAATGCGAATCTTGCATTCTTTGGGAAGATGACAAGGAAACCTTTTCACCACAAGTGGAAAGGGCTTCGATCTACTTGGATTGATACACACCGATGTGTGGTCCACTTAGACATGTGTCAAAACGTGGTCTTTTCACTCTTAACCTTCACGGATGATTTCGATCGTTATGGTTATGTTTATTTACTTAAACATAAACATGAAGTATTTGAAACATTTAAGGTTTTCAAAAGTGAAGTAGAATTACAACTTGGAAAGAAGATTAAAGCTCTTCGATCCGATAGAGGTGGTGAGTATATAAGTCAAGAGTTCAAAGATTACTTAGGCGAGTGTGGAATTATCCAAGCACTCACATCTCCTTATACTCCACAAAGAAATGGTGTATCTCGAAAGGAGAAATCGTACTTTACTTGACATGGTACGATCAATGTTTGAACTTACGACTCTACCTTTTACTTTTGGGATTATGCCCTTGAAACCGCTATTCGCATTTTGAATATGGTTCCAACAAAGAAGGTTGTTAAAACTCCATATGAAATATGGACGGAAAAGCTCCCAACTTTTCTTACTTAAAGGTGCAGGGATGTGAAGCGTTTGTTAAACGTGACACACCGATAAGCTCCAAGCCGATCTGTTAAGTGTATCTTTGTAGGATACCCTAAGGAAACTATGGGTTACTACTTTTACTACCCGGTGAGAACAAAGTCATCGTGGCTAGGTATGGAGATTTCCTTGAAAGGAATCTCATATCTCAATAACTCGGTGGGAGAGTATATGATCCGAATATGATCAAGAAGATACAACACCTTCTCGAAACCACTAGCCAACTTCAAGAAGAACCCAAAGCTTAGGTGCTCCTCCAAGTTGTTCCCATTCGTAGGTCCGAAAGGACTATACGTGCACCGACCGCCTATGTCTTAACGTAGGTGGAGGAAAATATGGTTGGGGATCTTAATGAACCCGCTAACTATAAGGTCGCCATGGCCGATCCCGAAAAGGATAAATGGCGATTGCTATGAATGGGGAAATGCAATCCATGAAAGATAATGATGTCGGATTGAAGTTGATCTTCCTCCCAAGGCTAAGGTCGCTGGGAGTAAGTGGATCTTCAAAAGAAAACCGACATGGATGGCAATGTACACACCTACAAGGCTCGTCACGGTGGCTAAAGGTTTTACTCAAACCTATGGCGTTGACTACGAGGAGACATTCTCTCCTCAGCGGACATAAGAGTTATTAGGATTCTCATAGCTATAGCCGCACACTATGACTATGAGATTTGGCAAATGGATGTCAAAACCGCTTTTCGAATGGCCGTCTAGATGAAGACATCTATATGGCGCACCGGAAGGGTTTGTGAATCCATTATTTCCTAACCGTGTATGCAAGCTTAAGAGGTCCATTTATGGATCAAGCAAGCATCAAGGCAATGGAATAAAAGATTCGATGGGAAATCAAAAGTTTTGGATTTACTCAGAATCTTGATGAGCCATGTGTATATCACAAAGCTAGTGGAGTCGTGTTACTTTCCTTATTACGTATGTCGATGACATATTAATCATGGGAAATCATATACCAAGTCTAAATGAGGTGAAAGCCTATCTTGGTAAATGTTTTCGATGAAAGACTTAGGGAAGCAAGATATATACTCGGAATCAAGATCTACCGGATAGATCAAGGCGGCTAATTGGTTTAAGCCAAAGTGCTTACATTGACAAAATATTGAAGAGATTCAATATGCAAAATTCCAAGAAGGATTTTTGCCAATGCAAGTAAATCATGGTTTGAGCGACCAAGGTCGTGCTTCAACACCGCAGAGGTGGCGCAGATGAAGAAAGTTCCTTATGCTTCATCAGGATCTATCATGTACGCTGATGCGATGCACAAGGCCCGATGTGGCGTTTGCTCAAAACTTGACCGGTCGGTATCAGCGAATCCGGGTGAAATTCACCGGATCGTTAAGCATATTCTCGGCACCTTAGGGCTACAAGAGATATGTTCATAGTGTATGGAGGAAATCCGAGCGTAGCATGCATTACTGTGTTCTCGCGATGCATCCCGGAAGTGTGACAAAGATGATACGAAGTCTCAAACGGGTTACATTTTGTCATCAATGGAGGTTGTGGATTGGAAGAGTAAGAAATGACAACACTTGCGATGTACGCTATGAAAGTGAGTACATAGCGGCGTCGAGGCGCCATGGAAGCTGTTTGGATAAGGAAGTTTGTTTGGGGCTTGGTGTTATGCCGTCGATTGAACATCCTATTAAAGTGTATTGTGACAATTCAATTGCAATTACTTTTGCCCATGAACCCGAGTCATGAAGGGCACCAGACACTATCCTAGACAATATCACTATGTTCGAGAGCAAGTCGAGATAGGTGAAATTGAGTTGCTCAAAGTTCACATGAGATGATAACCTAGCGGATCCGTTAACGAAGGCCTTGCACGGTGAAAACTTAATCATTTGTCCGATAAGTTTGGACTTCGCTTAGCTAGTAGTTTCATGCTCATCCGTGACTAAGTATTTTAGATAAAGGATATTGTAAACATTATTATTGAAATGAAATAAAGTATTTTTGTTATGTTTATTATTCATTTATTATAATGTTGTCCTATATTTACATGTTTAAATCCTTGAATAACTTAAGTTATTCTAAATAGTCCGTTGTCAATCAATAACATGGAATGATATTGAATTAAGACAAATCAGTATTAGTTAGAATATACTTGAAAGTATATTGATGCGTAGCATGACTAATTTCGTATGATATTCAATGAATTGAATATAGGACTCTGTTAATACAAATATCGCCATTAAACGTTATTTATATTTTTGATCTTTGCCTAAGTTTTGTTAACGACAAAAGTAAATTTAATTTATAAAAGCTTAAAGCTTGTCAAGTTTATTAGATATTAAAACAAGCTTTCTCAAACAATATATTCATCATTCAAGCATTTACATTTATGATTAGTAACATCTTGATATGACTCTAATCATTATGTATGATAGTAGTTTGTAGAATGTGTTAGGTTCTTAAAACCAAACACTACTTAAGCATTTGCATATTTCTATTAATAGTAATACAACATTTTAACATCATGTATTACATCATGGAGATCATTGGAAGATTCCATTAGATATTTTGTGAAGATTTGTACTCTTCATATCTTACACAATCTTACTTAGATAGAGTTGACTTTAGGCAAGATTTGATATCTTGACTGCCGATCAAGCGGTACTAATTGGGTACACGGCGGAACCCTTTTAGGGGTCCGCGGTCCGTGGACGCCCTCGTCCACTTTGGCTATAAATAGCAATGCCAAGCCAAGTAGTTTCTCATCCCTTTCTAACATACTCTCATACATATCTTCTCTAACCTTTCTAACTCGTTACATATCATATTAGTGATCTCTTTGTAGCAAAGAAGATCAAGTCATATTCAAGCTTCAACGAGAAGTTGGAAGTCTTGTTTGTTTAGTGTTGTATGATCTAGTGTTGATTCATACTTGATTGTTGTATCAAACCATCATAATCTTGTGAGTGTGAGTGGTTAGTATTTTAGTCCTCAAAATACATTTGTGTGTGGGAGTTGTTGTACCCTTGGAAAGAACTCGACATCTAGCTTAGTGTCGGAAATAGTGTGTTTAAGTGTAAAGGTTTTCTCCACGGTGAAAGGAGCTTGTTGACTAGTGAAGTTAAACTCTCGAGTGTGAGACTCGGGAGTGGAGTAGGCAAGGAAAAAGAGTCCTTGTAGTCGAACCACTATAAACAACTTGTTGTGGTTTGATCATTTCTTTCCTTATTTATTTATTACATATTGCTTGCATATTTCATTAACATACTTAAGATCAATATCAATTGATCTTTCTATAAGTTTCAAAACAAAGTTTTTAATCGGTAAACTATTCAACCCCCCTTCTAGTTTTCTACAATTGGTACCAGAGCCTCGTTGCTCAAGAATTTCTAAAATAACTTGTATTTTATAAACTTGAAACGATCCATGGATTCTGAAAACTTTAAAGAAGGGCAATCTATGCAAAGACCACCACTCTTTGAAACCAATGGATTTATCTATTGAAAACCGCTTTGAAACATATGTAAAATCAAAAGATATAGATCTTTGGTTTATTATTGTTAAAGGAGATTTTAGTTCTACAACAAAAGATATTTCCGTTGATGAACAAAAGAAATTAGTTGCTAAAAATAATGAAGCTAAAATGATGCTTTATAATGCTTTACCTAGAAAAGAATATGAAAGAATTTTATGTGTGAAACCGCTAAAGATATTTGGGAATCTTTAATTGTTACACATCAAGGTAATTCACAAGTCAAGGATAACAAAATTGATCTTCTTGTTCAACAATATGAACAATTTGTTATCCCCAAGATGAAACCATTGATTGTGGCTTTGCTCGCTTTAACACTATCATTACATCACTTAAAGCACTTGACGAATCTTTTCGTAGTAAGAACTTTGTCGAAATTTCTTAGAGCACTCCATCCCAAATGGAGAGCTAAAGTGACCGCTATTGAAGAATCAAAAGATCTCTCAATAATGTCACTAGACGAGCTAATTGGCAACCTCAAAGTTCACGAAATGGTAATGGAGAAAGATTCGAGATCATCAAAGGAAGAAAGGAGAAGATCAAACCGCTGCTTTTAAAGCAAAGGCGGAATCAGCGATGATGGTGAATCTTGTTCCGATAGTGAAGATGAGGAGTATGCCATGGCCGTTAGAGATTTCAAGAAGTTCTTTAGAAGAAGAGGAAAGTTTGTAAGACAACCTCGAGAAGAAAAGAAGCCATTCCGAAAAGATCGGGATGATAAGAAGATCAAAGGTGAAAGAAAGTGTTTTAGATGTGGTGATGCAAGTCATCTCATAGAGAATGTCCCAAGCCACCTAAGAGCAAAACTCAACGAGCTTTTGTAAGCGGTGCTTGGAGTGATAGTGAAGACGATGAAGAATCAAGCAAGGAAGAGATCGCTCTAATGGCACATGAGTCAAATGAGGTACTTTCCGATTCTTCTTATTCTTCCATAGATGATGACACCTTGCAAAACAATATAATCAATTGTGTGAGCTAAGTCTAAAAATCATAACTAAAATAAATTTCTAAAAACTAAAAGGAGTTTTGGAAAATGAGGTATATGAGTTAAAAGAAAAGCTAAACGACTTGAAAAGGAAAAGCAAATGACAATGATTGTAAATCATGTCAAGAGCTAAATCTTGAAATAGAAAACTAAAGCTCACACAAGAAGTTTTAATAGAAAATAATTCTAAGTTTAAAAGGTTTAACAAAACATCGCTATTGCCGATGAAATAGTTAAAATCCATAAAACACCAGGAGACATGAATGGGCTAGGGTTTAATGAAGTTTTAATACCTAAGAGTCAAAACAAAACGGCCGAAAAAGACGAACATCTCACAAATTGTCAGACAAGACGGACCAGACGGAACCAAAAAGGGTTCCGTCAGTCACAGCAAAACGGTATCGCTGGTACTTCAACAGTAATGTAATGTTCGCAATACGGACCGCATGAATTTGTTAAAATAACAAAGAAAACCAATGATAATGTTAAACTAAAACCACCATTATATCGTGAGTAGGACTTATTAAAATGAATTTAGATCAAAACTACTCAACAACGACATAAAACTTCTTTTGCCAAACGCCTTTCCTAAGAGCAACCACAACGTTCAACATAACTACCAACACAACGGTTGGAATCAAAACTTTCCTAGACCATATCAAACTCAGATTACATGCCATGGAACCCTTATCCATCATTTCCATACATGAATCAAATAAATGGTATGTTTAACCCAAACGGACCCATGAGATATTGGGGACCAAATGTTTGAGTTATTCGCTTCTTAGGTATGTTTGAAAGTTGGATTGGAACCCGATGAATGGATAAAAGATAGTGGATGCTCACGACACATGACGGCAACAAAGTCTCTTCTCATCATACCAAGAGTATGACGGAGGTAATGTCACTTCGGTAGCAATCTCAAAAGCAAAATCATTGGCAAAGGTACGATTGCTCATAACTCTCTAACCATTGAAAATGTTGCTCATGTGGATAGGTTAGGATTTAATCTACTTAGTATTAGTCAACTATGTGATAAAAAGTATAAAGTACTATTTGATGAAAATGGTAGTAAAATACTAAAAGATGGTATCACCATAGCTAAAGGAGTTAGGAAAAATAACATATACGTCATGAAAATAGATAAAACATATAATGACAAACTTTGCCTAACAACATTAGACGATAGCTCATCTCTTTGGCATAGACGCTAGGTCATGCTAATATGAGACTTATACAAAACCTATCTTCAAAAGAGTTAGTTAGAATTTGCCAAAACTAAAATATGACCAACACTTTTGCGACGCTTGCAAAATTGGTAAACAAACACATAGTAGTCACAAATCTAAAAATATGATATCTACATCTAAGTGTCTAGAATTATTACATATGGATTTGTTTGGACCATCCGCTATAAGAAGCTATGGAGGCAACTTATACACTTTGGTCATAGTAGATGATTACTCAAGGTTTACTTGGACATTATTTTGAAAACCAAAATGAAGCTTTTGATAAATTTGAAATACTTAGCAAGAAAATTCAAAATCTTCTAGGTGTCAAAATTGTGTCGATCCGAACGGATCATGGTCGTGAATTTGACAACGAAACTCAATTTGGAAACTTTTGTGATACAAATGGTATAACACATAACTTTTCCGCTCCACGAACACCTCAATCTAATGGAGTAGTAGAACGTAAAAATAGAACAATTCAAGAAATGAGTAGAACAATGCTTAATGAACAAAACATTCCTCAAAAGTTTTGGTGCAATGCCGTTGATACTTCTACGTATATTTTAAATAGAGTCCTAATACGTCCTTTCCTAAACAAAACACCATATGAACTTTATAAAGGTAAAAGCCAACATTAGGATATTTTAAAGTCTTTGGTTGCAAATGTTTTATTCTTAACACTAAGGATTATCTCACCAAGTTTGACCCAAAGTCTTATGAAGGTGTTTTTCTTGGTTACTCTCAAACTAGTAAAGCTTACATTGTCCTAAATAAAGAAACAATGATAGTCGAGGAATCGTTGAACATAACATTTGACGAAAGTCCACCTCCTCTAAGACATCACCTTTGGTAGATGATGACTTAGTTGAAAGTCAAATAATTGAAAGTCAAATTAATAATAACAAGGAAGATGAACCATTAAATAAGGAAATTATCAACATAAAAGAATCTAAAAGTCATCCATTAGAAAAGGTCATAGGAAAACTTAATCAAAGAACCTTAAGATCACAAGCTCAAAATCAAAGTAATCATTTTGCTTTGTATCCACCATTGAACCAAAACCATAAATGAAGCAATAAAAGATGAATCATGGGTAATGGCCATGCAAGAAGAATTAAACCAATTCGTTAGAAATGATGTTTGGAAACTAGTTCCAAAACCTAAAGATCAAACTATAATTGGAACAAAATGGGTCTTTCAAACAAAATGGACGAAAATGGTATAGTATCTAGAAACAAAGCTAGGCTTGTTGCACAAGGTTATAATCAACAAGAAGGAATTGACTATGATGAAACTTATGCACCGGTAGCTAGACTTGAATCTATTAGAATATTACTTGCTTATGCATGTGCTTATGATTTCAAATTATTTCAAATGGATGTTAAAAGTGCTTTTCTTAATGGGTTTATTAACGAAGAAGTGTATGTTGCTCAACCTCCGGTTTTACCGACTTTGAGAAACCACATCATGTCTTCAAACTCAAGAAAGCATTATACGGCCTTAAACAAGCACCTAAAGCTTGGTACGACCGCCTTAAGACTTTTCTTATTGATAACAAATATACTATGGGATTAGTAGATAATACTCTTTTACTAAGAAAAGGAATCACAAATTATTATTGTTCAAATATATGTTGATGACATTATATTCGGATCAACTTGTCAAGAACTATGTAATGATTTCTCTAAAATCATGCATGACGAGTTTGAAATGAGTATGATGGGTGAGTTAAACTTCTTTCTAGGACTTCAAATTAAACAACTAGAAGATGGTATTTTCTTTAACCAATCTAAATATATAAAAGACATGCTTAAGAAATTTGGTCTTGAAGATTCCAAACCAACTAAAACACCCATGTCTTCAGACACTAAACTCACCAAGGACGAAGAAAGTGAATCCGTAGATAACACTAAATATAGAGGAATGATTGGTAGCCTACTCTATCTTACGGCTAGTAGACCCGACATTATGTTTAGTGTTTGTCTATGTGCTCGCTTTCAAGAAAACCCAAAGGCATCACACTTAGAAGCATTAAAAGGATTTTAGATATATTAAGGAACAACATGTTTAGGATTATGGTATCCCAAAGGAACGGGTATAGAAACCATAGTGTATGCCGACTCGGATCATGCCGGTGATTATGTCGATAGAAAAGTACAAGTGGTATTTGCACTTTTGTTGGACATTGTCTCACCTCATGGTTTGCGAAGAAGCAAACGGCTTTAGCCATCTCTACCATCAAGGTAATACGCCTCGGTAGGAAAAGCATGTCAACAAGCTCTTTGGATGAAGCAAGCTCTCGAGACTACGGAATTCATCTCAACGACATTGTGATACTTTGCGACAACAAAGGAGCCATCGATCTCAAGAAGAATCCTGCTCAACATGCTCGTACTAAGCACATTGAAATCGTCATCACTTTCTTCGCGACAATGTTCAAAAGGAAACATTTCAATCGAGAAAGTATCCTCAAGACAACATTGCCGACATTCTTACTAAACCTCTTAAACGAGAACCTTTAATCTTCTTAGACTTGGTTTAGGGTTAATGGAACCAAGCATGTAGGATAAACATAGCCTAAAACATTAGAATAGTCAAACCAAAACAAATTTGTCTTGTTTCGCCATCAGAGCCACGGCACCAACGACAACACGGACGGAACCAAAATTTGGTACCGTCTCGTCCGTGGTGTCTCATGTACAAAACAAATTTTATACATAACATCTTCTTCCTCACAACCCACTTTACCAAAACGTAAAACTTAAACCAAGCTCATTATTGTCATCTTCCCACTCACTAATCAATGAAGATAACATCATTGTAAGTATCCTAACTACATTTCATCTCTTAATTCGAGTCTAGGATTCTTATTTATGCACAAAACTATCACAAATCATTACATGGGGTTTTATGTATGCTTTTATACCAAATATGAATTCAATTGGCAAATTGCATAACTAGTCATTCAAATTAGGTACTACATTATCATATTGCATAAACAAAATCATGTTTCCCACTAATTGATAGATAATAAATATAAGGCCTTATTCAAACAACCAAACACCCCATGTCAAAAGTTTTGAAAAGCTTCTCACTTGTAGGAAAATTTTTTTTTCATTGCTAATACAAATAGAAACGTTAGAATTTTCATCACTTGCATGCTCTTGAATACTAAAGGTATTGCATAACTAATATGCACTCCCGGGTATATTCAAATGTAGCCACATTGAATTAGGAGCATTTGGGTTATCTCATGGTATTTGCCAAACACTCCACTAAAACCATTTTGTGCATAAAATGAGTCGAGATAACCGCAACTCCAAATTGTTTTCATATAGGCACACACTAGAATCAAAAATGTTAAAATTCATTTTCATTTTTTTTAACATGTTAATTCTTGTCCTTAGGAATAACCATGGTAGCCGCAAGATTCTATGATCACAAAGACACTCTTAACTACATTCCCAAACACCACAAAACCAAAGGACTCACCAAGGAACAAGTAGAAATATTTAGGGGTCTAGAATCAAGGTATTTCCACGAGGGTAGAACCATTCACTCATCCTTCCTTGAGCATACCAATCTTCGTGAAGAACTAGCCGCCATTCAATTCGATTGTCTTCTTGACATTGATGAACCAATTTGTCCTAGGTTCAGATTAGAATTCTATGCTAGTGTGACCGGTTTTAGTGATGAAGATGATGAGTTTTGTCTTAGCTTTAGAATCAACCAAAATGATTACACCATCACTTTAAGTGACTTTGCTAGAGTACTAGGAATTCCCAACCGTGGAACTTGTGTCTACACGGATAAGTGGTCACCACCGCCTTGATACAATCAATGACCGCCTCTCCCTACATAACCCGCTTAGCCGATAAGGATGTCATCCGTGAACACCTTTTAACCCAAAACGGATACAACCCGAGTCACCCGAAAGGAAAAGAGGTAGACCGAGATCCATATGGAATGGAGCTCAATGAACTCAAGCACTAATTTAAGAAATGGGAGGAGTTACTTAGAGCAAACGTCATTAGCACCATAGGAAATAGGGATCACATAAACGCTTGTCTTTGTCACATGCTTTACAACTTGTCCACCCGACAACCATTCAACTTAGCCTACTACATAGCTAGGAGAATGATTGATATTCCAACTCAAGGATCCGTTGTTCTTCCATACGGATGCTTCTCACCCGTCTATATAGAAACTTCGCCCAATTCCACCAACCCCAAAAGGGATGCACCTTCAATATGATCTCATCCTCACATCTTTGTGCCTCGAGTGATGCTCGAGTTGCTAAGACTAAAGGCAAGAGAGCTAAACCTCCAACTCCTTCATCATCATCATCAAATAGCTCCGAGGATGGTCTTCCAAGCTCTCGCCTTCCACCTCAAGAGTATTACACATCTCTTCCCGAAATTGAGAATGAATCACAGAATTCAAGCAAACTAAGGGAATGTTCAAGTGCCTTGGTAGGATGATGAACAAGATTTACAAGAAGTTGGACAAATAAGGGTACTTTAAGGAGTGTTTGGAACAATGCATTATCGTTAATGTTTGATACTATTTAGTTGTTTTTATTATGTAGGATGACAATATAACTTGAAACAATGGTGTATGCTAACAATCTCATGTGGGGATAGCACAAGTATGCTATCAATTTTACCCATTTTCACTATATTGTGAAAATCACTAAGCCTTGCTCTTAATCTATGCTCCACCGTGTTTACATATGTGTTATTTACTTTTCCTAACTAGAAATGTTTAGTATAACAGTTTTGAGAAAAATTTTGATTTTGAAATTTCGCTTTTAGGAAACTTTTCGTCCAAATTTCAAGACTCCACGGATCGACGGCACCCTTATTTTGGTACCGTCCTTTATGAATTTTGGTACCGCCATATCTCAGATAGGACCACCCGGCACCCTTTTTGGGTTCCGTCTGTATGATTTTGGTGCCGTGGATCCTCCGTAATTTTCTAAATTTCGACTCTTTCGTAATTCCAAATTATCTTCCATCACTCATAAATCAATCTTAACTAGTTTATACTGTTATTAGAACTAGTATTATTCACTAAGGGATGTAAGAAATCCATTTCCACCAAAATTCAAAATTTGAAAAATCCACCCAAGGAGCCCTTTGGCATAAAGGAAGGAACCAAAATTTTGGTACCTTCAAACCGTGGGTAATCAATATTAGGAAATTCCACTCACTAGAACACATTTATTGCATATCTTTTCTTCTTCACTCCATCTTCTTTGAATGGATTGACTTGGGTGACATGACTAGCATTCAACCCACTTCCAAATCATGAGGAACCTCATCTCTTCAATGGTTCAACATCAAATCAAACACATCTCTCAACATTTTAAACCTCTATAAATTGAAAGGCTTTACCATGATCATCCTCACACCTTTCTCATTCTCATTACTATCTAGCAAATCAAAACCCAAGTTAAAATGACTAAATCATCACCAAAACCTTGCAAGAAAACCGCTAGAATTAGCGTAAGGCCTTGTTGTCTTACTCATCTTAGCTCATCATCCGACTCCTCACCACTTACAATCTCATCTCCCATTAGAGATGATACATACCTTACCTTAGCAACACCCACTTCATCACACATTGTGATCACCACTCCACCACCATCAAAAGCACCTACTTCACCTCCACGGCACCCATCCAAACATCCAAAACACCTCACCACCTTCACCAAGGTCTCCCACTCACTCCCATGGAGTTATTCTCACTCCACCAACATCACCAAATCCTTTCCTCGAGGACTTGGAAGACTTGCCTCCTAGGCCAAGTCATCCACCCCATTGCCATCATTTGGCACCATTGAGCGAATCGCTCATGAATCACCTCGGTCATCCATTGACCCAAACGCCCATTAGGGCCAAGACCTCTCCTTTTCCACCCCATTCACAAGGACATTCATGGTCCTTTATACGGGATCATCCACTTCCATCATCAATGTCCCTCATATTGAGGACATTCCGAAAGCATGTGGGATGACAATCCCACTAGAGAGGAGATTCAAGCCGAACTCCACAACCTCCACCAATTCAAAGGCATGGTGGATTCTCACTTAAGTGAGACAATGCAAATGCAAAATGCTTTGCTTGCATCCATCATGACCACTCCAAACATCCCCAACACCACCAACACATCCACCATTCCACCACCACAACCTCCGCAAACTTTCTACCCACTAAGACATGGTTGCTCAACTTGTGAGCAACGGGTCAAACCGTGGAACGGACCCGGATTATGGTCCATGACTTCCACGAAGAAATGAGGTTCATCCTCAACCACATTCTCGAGCGCCTCAACGCTTTTCCCATCCACCATCTCTTTAGGATGGTTTTAGAATAGTCTTTTATTTGTTTTTGTTTTTAGGATAATTTTTTTTTTTTTTTTTTTCTTTTCTCTTGTACTAGAAACACATCATTGTGTTCTCTTTTCATGATCTTTACTCATGAAAAATTTTAACAAATGAATGTTGTTTATTATGTTGTTGGTGTCATTACATAGTGTTTGGAAATGCTTGTGAATGATCATTATTACTAACAATTTTTTTTGTAGCTTTATTTTCACAATCCATGTATCTTCCCATTAAAGCACCCAATTTGGGGAGCTTTGAACAAGGGGAGATAATAAGCTCTGCTCATTACATTCAAGATAGCCTCTTCTTTTGTTGAGACAAAAGGGAGAGAATATAGAACTTGAAATTATTTATATTTGACTTTTCCGAAAAGTCAACCGCATACAATTGACTTTCTAAAAGTCAAACAGAACCCTCATTGGTAATACTTGACTTTTCTTAAAAGTCAACCGCACACTTTGACTTTCTCAAAAGTCAACATCATGCATCAACTAGTGAATTCTTTGACTTTCATAAAAGTCAAATTTCATACACTTACATTATCATTTCCTTTTCAAGTTCTAAAACTAATATTTTTATAACTCTTGTACAAACTTTGTTTCTTTTATAAAATAAAATTTATATTTTGTCCTCAACAAAAGGGGAGATTGTTAATACAAATATCGTCATTAAACGTTATTTATATTTTTGATCTTTGCCTAAGTTTTGTTAACGACAAAAGTAAATTTAATTTATAAAAGCTTAAAGCTTGTCAAGTTTATTAGATATTAAAACAAGCTTTCTCAAACAATATATTCATCATTCAAGCATTTACATTTATGATTAGTAACATCTTGATATGACTCTAATCATTATGTATGATAGTAGTTTGTAGAATGTGTTAGGTTCTTAAAACCAAACACTACTTAAGCATTTGCATATTTCTATTAATAGTAATACAACATTTTAACATCATGTATTACATCATGGAGATCATTGGAAGATTCCATTAGATATTTTGTGAAGATTTGTACTCTTCATATCTTACACAATCTTACTTAGATAGAGTTGACTTTAGGCAAGATTTGATATCTTGATTGCCGACCAGCGGTACCAATTGGGTACAGGCGGAACCCTTTTAGGGGTCCGCGGTCCGGACGCCTCGTCCACTTTGGCTATAAATAGCAATGCCAAGCCAAGTAGTTTCTCATCCCTTTCTAACATACTCTCATACATATCTTCTCTAACCTTTCTAACTCGGTTACATATCATATTAGTGATCTCTTTGTAGCAAAGAAGATCAAGTCATATTCAAGCTTCAACGAGAAGTTGGAAGTCTTGTTTGTTTAGTGTTGTATGATCTAGTGTTGATTCATACTTGATTGTTGTATCAAACCATCATAATCTTGTGAGTGTGAGTGGTTAGTATTTTAGTCCTCAAAATACATTTGTGTGTGGGAGTTGTTGTACCCTTGGAAAGAACTCGACATCTAGCTTAGTGTCGGAAATAGTGTAAGTTAAGTGTAAAGGTTTTCTCCCGGTGAAAGGAGCTTGTTGACTAGTGAAGTTAAACTCGAGTGTGAGACTCGGGAGTGGAGTAGTAGGCAAGGAAAAAGAGTCCTTGTAGTCGAACCACTATAAACAACTTGTTGTGGTTTGATCATTTCTTTCCTTATTTATTTATTACATATTGCTTGCATATTTCATTAACATACTTAAGATCAATATCAATTGATCTTTCTATAAGTTTCAAAACAAAGTTTTTAATCGGTAAACTATTCAACCCCTTCTAGTTTTCTACAAATAAATCTTAATAAATCATAAAGCGAGAAATGAATAGTTAATTAAGAAATGAGTAAGATCCATATTCTTATTAACATGGTATTAGAAACAAAGGATGAATATGATGATGAATCATCAAACTTGGTTTTCTCCAGAAAACCATACACGAGTTGTACCGGGGCATTGGCGTGTTGCTAGACGCTAACCAATGTCATTTCACGTTTTGTAAACATATCCAAGTGGGAGTGTTGGAAATGTATATATTTACAAACATGTGAATGTCCGGATTCGAACTCGTGACCACGGATTGCACACATTAGCGAATGAGAATTAAAGTTAATAATTAATGTTTATGTTTACGATTAATTATTACACATTAAGTCCGGTTAACGATCGTTATGTATTTAACGGAAAAATGACTAACGGAATCGTTAAAATGGAAAAGAGACGGACTAGAAATGGAAACATTGGAAAGTTATGGAATGGGCTTTGGGCTCTATGGGTGGCCGGCCATAGGCTTTTCCAAGGCCTCAAATTCCCTAACTTGTCCTCTAAGTTTTACTTCAGTATATAAGGAGGGTAGGGTCAGGGTTTTATTTACACCTGCGCATCAATTAACCTAGATCTCCTCTCTCTTTCTTTGCATATCTTAGCCGAAAACCCCATTTGTTGGGAGTTCGGTTTTGGTTTTGCATATCTGAGGGCTTGTGTTAGATCTCAAGAATCGCCGATTCGTTGGTTAATTCGTGTGTCTGAAGCGTGGTTGTAAGACATTATTCTTACACCATTTAAGTCTTCTTTGGTTTGCTTTGCTCGGGGTGGTTTGCTTTGCTCGAGGGAATTGATATTCATGAGAGAGTGACGTTACGCATACTTTCAGTTAATTATTTATTTGTTATGATCTTAAGTCTTCCGCTGTGTACTCTTGATGTCTTTATATTTTATTTTATTTTATATATCATAAACTCAACACAAATAGGACTCAAGACTAAGATGTTTTAACTTCAGGTGACCACGTGTCCAAATAGCATATTTTTTGTTGTCGACATGTTGGGTGAATCTAGAAACAGGTATTCGGTTCCTCACTTTAATTACGCATTTGTTTGCTAACAAAACATGAATAAATTTTACATTAAATTATCTTATCTAATTGACCAATAGTCACGTCATTAGTTAGGTTGTGTTTGGTTTTTTTTTTTGCTCTATGCCGGCGTCGAACAGGCGAAATGTCTCGAATCGGTCCGACATTTCGCTGCTCGCATCGTTTTTTTTTCCGTTCGGGCGCCGAGCGGAAAAACGTCTGAATCTGTCAAGACGCGAGAGGGTGTCTTAACGCGTCGAACGCTTCTTGTAGACACAAAATAATCAAAAAAAAAAAAAAAAAAAAAAATCCCGCTCAAACATGCGTTTTTTTCTTCGCTCGATGCGTTGATTCAGACATTTACGCATCGATTGATTCAGACGTGCGATTGATTGATTCGACCTCTTAAAAACAAACACCACCTTACAGATTATGTTCATATGTACTTGTTTGCTTTCGGTTGTTGTTACTCCCGGCGATAGCACCATTTCATGATCTATTTAGGGGGCAACTTTTTGAAAACGTGATTATTTGATTATTACGTTTTTAAAACGTGCATAATCAGGTTTTGGTGTTTGGTTGCAAACGTGCTTATTACTGAATTTTCCTTTAAAATGTGATTTTGAAATTGAAAGTAATGACTTACTTTTTGCAAACGTCATTTGTGCAAACGTGATTTTTATCCAAACAGCCCCTTTGATGGCAAGGTGATGCATCATTCATCTTACACGTCAGTGTCACATCAGCTTCTTTATTCTTTCGATTCATTTTACTTACTTTACCATCACATTTCATTATAATACTCACTTTATATCCTCACCTACACTCACAAACCAAATAAATAATTACTATATAAAACTTTAAAGTGAGCCGTTCACCTTAACTTCTCTTGGATTGTGTGACTTGCTCGTGAGTATGAAGCTTGGACACGGAGTCATGAGTGAGATGGAGGGAGAGGTAACCGAGTCACCCTCCTTGCCATCCAGCCTTAGCGTTATATTAGTTTTCTTTCTCATTTTACACTTTCTTACTTTTTATCCTCAATAGTCATTACTCCATTACCTTTTATTGAAATACACATTTTTATACAAATATATTTCACAAAATATCATACACACACATCTTCATAAACCAAATACTACTACGTAATAATAATAATAATAATAATAATAATAAAATAATAAAAATAATAATAATAATAATAATAATAATAATAATAATAATAATAATAATAATAATAATAATAATAAATCCTCGTGATTAGAGGGTGGAAATAATTAGTTTTGATTTCACTAATTTCTTATAAATCTTATGAATTTAATGAAGTGATGTTTATAATAAAATTTAAAAATAATAATAAAAATAATAATAATAATAATAATAATAATAATAATAATAATAGAAGAAGAAAGTATCAAAAGGTACAAAAATATTTTAGTGGTCCAATGTGCGGTTATTTTTTCACCCTATTTCTAAATTGGTCATATAACTCTTTAACTACTCAACTCCAGTACTTTACTAACATGTGTCTCACTTTTTATTAAAATATACTTTTTTAAGTGACCCACAAACTACTCAACCGACGGCTACTCAACTTGAGAATCTATTCAACTTCATCTAAAAGGTACAATACCTATGTGCAAAAATACACGACCTATGGCCCACATACTACTCAACCGACAGCTGCTCAACTTGAGAATCTACTCAACCTCACCTAAAAGGTACATCAGGAATGACAAAAAAATCTTGTACTTTCGTTTTTTAGATTTTGTTTGTATTTTTTTTTTCATGTTTTAATTTCTACACACATGTTTAATAAAATAAACACACAGTTAACAAAAAAAAAACACACAGTGCTTCACTATTAAATAAATCGATCAAAATCCACCTTCGTTAACCAGCTAAACGACCAAATTCGTCACCCAACCAACCGATCAAATCGACCTTCGTTATTATTGGTCATACAAATCAATAACATACCAACGGTTTCATATTGAAATCAATATCTGGTCATACAAAATCAAACAAATAGTGTCTGATTGTGTTTGGGTTTTTCAGCGTGTGATAATGTGTGTGTCTTTTGATGTTTAACTGGTTTTTGAGGTGTTTTGTGTAATTTAACTCTAGAAAATAAAATTAAAAAAAATACAAACAAAATCTAAAACAGAAAGTACAAGATTTTTTTGTCATTTCTGATGTACCTTTGAAAGCGTTTGAGAGATTCTCACGTTGGTAATGGCTTTCTCACGAAAGAAGATGCGGTCATGGATCTTGTACTTTTGCACATAGGTATTGTACTTTTAAATGAAGTTGAGTAGAAGTAGAATAGCCATCGGTTGAGTAATTTGTATGCCACTTCAAAAAATATATTTTATTAGAAAGTGAGACACATGTCAATAAAATACTAGACTTGAGTAGTTGAGGAGTTGAGTATGATCAATTTGAGAATAGGGTAAAAAAATGACAACAAATTGGACCACCAAAAAAGATGCTCACTTTACACGAATTCATATAAGCAGGGGCAGATTTACATACGAGCCACCAGTGGCACGTGCCAAACATGTTTTTGGCGATGCAGTGTATATTTCTTGTGAATTTTTCTAATTTTCTGAAAGTGCAACACTTGATTTAGAGGTGTTTTGAGTCGTGTTTTTGAATAAAAAGAAGAAAGAATGAAAGATAGGGAGGTTGAAGATGATGAACAGTAATTGGTTGAAGAACATCAATTGTATTAATTTATAATTTTTCTAGCTTCTTGCTAATTTTCTAATAAAATTTGCCGTTCAGAATAGAGTGGAAAAAAAATAGCTATGAAATGATTGTTTTTGTTCTTATAGTTAAATAATTCTTTTGCGAAATGATTGTCGTTTTAGCTTATACTTGTTAAAAAAGAGATTATTTACTTCCTTGAGTGAATTTTAACTACATTTCCAACCATGAAATTGATATATTTTTCGACAAAAAGTAGCACATCATCAAGTTGCAAGAATTACAAATTTACACGATTCAAACTTTTTTTTTTTTTTTTTTTCTTTCAAAACAGTGACACTTCCGCTAAGATAGAATCAAACGAAGTTACGTGGTTTAGGGACCGTTAGAATATGCATAAACTTGTAATTGTGATAGTTAACATCAATCACGTACATAGATACTAAAAACATTATACTCGTCGAAGATGGACCACATGCCTCGACAATTTGTCAGTGACAATGGTCGACAACCCATTCCACATTCCATTTCGGTGTGTAGTAGTCATCAAATCAATCTTAATCACGTCGTACGTTCAAAAAAAATATTGTTACAACAAAACAAAAAAGCTTTTAGCTAATTTATACTCTCTTCGTCTCAAATTTATTGTTAGGAGACAAAAAATACAAAGTTTAATAAAAGTTTGGTCACTACAATTTTAAACCACACAAATAGAATATTCCCTCACAAAATTATCTTTTTATTACTAAAAATGGAAGGTGAACAATCATTTTGAGACAACTCAAAAAGGAAATATGGATGATAGATTTGAGGCGGGTGAGTACCAATTAAATTCCATAAGACCAGGATGGCGAGGCGAGGTGAAAGCGAGGTGGTGGTGTGAGTTCCATGCCATCCCAAACCATGCTCACCTTACTCACTCAAATCAATGCACATTAAGGTGAACGACTCACCCCGTTGGTTTGCGTAAAAGACCTGGCAATTAATTATTTAGTTTGTGAGAACATGTGTGATATTTAGTGGGGTATATTTTAATAAAGTTGGTATTTTAATGAAAGGTGAGGGTAAGGTTCCTGTCACATTAAGGTGAGTGAGTGAGTGGAAGAGAGGTGAGAGAAACGCATGTGATGCCAGAAGGTGGTGAGGCGTTCGCTTTGCCTTCCAACCCTAAGCTTTACGCTATCGATCATGATCAACTTCCAATGCAATAAAGTGTTTTAATTACACAAGTTATACCATGAAGTTGAAGTTTTTTAAGTGATAGAAATTGTAAAGTTGACGCTAAAGGTGCTCAAAATATCACCCAATTGTATTGGATTTTAATAAAAGGGTTTTTATACGTGTCGCAGGCGCGTATGACACCAAAAGGACGGTTGGATCGCGAAAAAGACGGCGGACCCACAAAAATACACTTTTAAATAAAATATGTGGGTCCGGACGATTTTTTCGTGGGTCCGCCGTCACACTGTGTCTTCTCTTGCTGCACACGTTAAAAAATCTTAATAAAATTATAAGTATATATTAAAACACAATCAAATGCAACCGTTTTATGTGATTGTAGCTACAGATGCAATTCTGAGAATACAATGATTTTCTTAAGATTTTTTTTTTTTGGTAGGGTTCTTCTGATTGTAGCTACAAGATACATGAGTTTGGTAGGGGCCACATATCGTAAAAAAAAAAAAAAAAAAAATACTATTTATTAACGACAATCACCCTGCTAAAAATTCGCCAGAAAAAAAAATGATTATATTACTATTTATTAACGACAATCACCCTATTTAAAAATTCGGCCGCCAAGAACGCTATGGACCAAATCCAATCACGTTTGGTTTAAATAACCAATGGTTTCAGTTTCTGGTAGTTCACAAATTCGACGAATTCATATTATCAGTTAATCAAAATCCGGAGTTACCAATATACACTTGTTTGGTTTGTGGGTAATTTGTATTTGTTTCTTATCTTAGGGTGTTTTTATTCTTTTTTCCCATTTTTTTAGGGCAGTCAGCTTTCTTATGTTTGTATTTGCTTTTTTAGTGGTAGTATAGTTACTTTTTTTGAAAAACAATGGACACTCGTTATAAAATGTTAAAAGAAGGCATTTTTCTCGTTTCAAAATAAATGCTCATTATATAAATGCACAAATTTTTTAGAAATTCACCAATAGGACAAGGTGATGTTGGTATCGCGAGGCAATGTCATAGCAAAAGTGATGCAACTTCAACTCTTTTATTTATAACAAAAATTCTAGCACAACGCACACATAGACGGATCTATGTAATAACTATGGAGGGCCGGTGCCCCACATTGCTAGCCAAAAAAGTTGAGGTTTTAGTGTAATTTTTTAAATTTTAAACTTTTTTTTGAAATTGTGTCCACTCAAAACTCAAATTACCCACATACAAAACCCAACATTCAACACTCTAAAGCCTTATAATCCTTCATCTCTAAGTAAAAAACTCGATTTATCATTACGATCTTAATTTTTTCTTCCGCATTTTATTGTTTTTGTAAAAAAGTTAATAAAAAATGCCCCTCACACCCTATTTTTCTGGTTCCGCCACTGACCACACAAAACACACCTCTTTCATATAAGAGAACAAGGTATGTGGAAGGATAGCACGCCAAATGCACAATTTTTTCGTGGCAAACTTATGCCAACCATACCGTCTTTTGTGCCATTCATGGGCCAAATGTTCCCAAGCCATTTGAATTGCTCATATTTTATGTTGTGTGTGTGTGTGTTTTATTTATTTATTATTATTTTTTATTGTGAGTGAAGGGGTATTTTTAGTGAGGTATTTTATGGGACTGAATAAATGTTAGTAGTGTATTATGAGAGAATGTATTAGTTATTAATGTGTTATTAGAATGTGTATGATGTGACTCTGATATGGCATATCAATAACGTATTAATCGTCATTGTCATACCTTGTGCTTTAACACTAGTTTTTGGTGTCATAAGATGCCTGTAGACCCCACAAATTTTTACTTTTTAGCTTTCATTTATTCAAATAAAATAACAATTAAATTAAAAACCTCGTTAATAAAAAATATATAAAAAATTTACATACAAAAAAAGTAAAAAAAAAAAATAAAATAAAATAAAAAAAGTAATTAGTTTATATTTTAGTATATGGATTACTCAAATAAGTCGAAATTAAGAGTGCGTTTGGTATCTCGAAATGAGAATTATAGAATAAATTTTCATTCTAATCAAGATGTTTGTTTAAGATGAAGGGTCCACCAGTATGGGAATGAATGATAGATTTATTTCATACTCCATATACATCAAGAGAGTTAGTGTAACACCCCCAAGAGCCGAGGGCGCCACTCAATTGGCATCATAACACAGGTAATAAAGAACGGATAATAAAACCCGTTTAAGAACTTTTATTAATAAAATAAAGTTTACAAAAGTTTAATTGTTGCGGAAATATGGCCCATTGATAAAAGGTGGTCCCAATTACATTAGTGTAGTCTATGACCATGCCATGCCAAGCCCTGCCTTGAGATCATCACACTTCAAATCAAATAGCTGAGAAAACATGCTAAAAAGTCAACACAATGGTTGAGTGAATTCATAGGTTTAATATTAAAACAGTTGATCACAAGATTTCAAGTTTAAGTAAAACAGTGGGCTACGTTGTTATGCGCCCATAATTGAAAGTGGTTATTATTTCACTAAGTTCATGACAAAACCTTTAAGTGTTCCAGTTATGTGTTGGTGTCTACGCAGCCAAACATTTGTAGGTATCCACGTACCCAAGTAATGCAGGTATCAACGTACCCGAGTAAAGTAGGTATCAACGTACCCAAATAAAGTAGGTGGTTACGCACCCAAGTATTGTAGGTATCAAGCGTGCCCAGTGGTGTAGGTATCAGCGTACCCAGTAAACGCACCAAGTAAAGTAGGTGGTTACGCACCCAGTAGTGTAGGTATCAACGCGTGCCCAGTAGTGTAGGTATCAACGCACCCGAGTAAAGTAGGTGGTTCGCACCAAGCAAAGTAGCTATCTTCTACATAAGTAAATTAGCTACTGATTTCTATCATAGGCAATAATAATATCAGGAAAACATTTAGTTGTAAGCAATTGTGATCATAGAAAAAGTAAGTAGCATGTATCTCCCCCAAGGAGTTTATAAAAAAAAATTAAAGAGTAAAAGTGGGGCTATGAACTCACGGTAATCCGTAAAAGTTTAGAGTACTTGTAAGAGTAAATGAAAATAGTTGAGCATGTATCTCCCCCAAAAGTGATTCAAAACGTATAAAATAGGGGCTATGAAACTCACCTCAGAAATAAGTCCTCCGAAATGAATAGTCAAGTTGTAGCAGTGTGTGGCACCAATACGTGACCTAAATTAGTATCGCAATCCTTAGTTTACAGTAATGTGTACTCACGTCTCAAAGGGTGTAAACAAATTTTAAGTGTTTACAAGTAATTGTGTTTAATGTTGCTTGTGTGGTAGAGTTTATGTTTAAAACGTTTCAAAGGTTTTGTAAGTATTGGCTCTTGGAATAGATGTGGAAAAATGTATACGAAAACTTTTGTATAAGAGTTGGCTCGAATATTGAATCAAGTACAAATGAAGTGAGAATAAATACATGTCGAATTTTATTTATTAGATTCGTTAGGTTTTGAGCTGCGAAAATATATACACAATATCTATTTATCCGAGTTATGAGAAAATAATATATTTAGAAAAACATATTATTTTAGTTTATGTGATTGTGGTCGTCAAATAGAAATATGTGCCAAACACATTTATGTAACAAAGAGTGGTAAAATAATATAAATTTTATTATCTTACAAAAGCTTTCATGATGAAAAGCATTAAGTGCACATCTTGGAAGGATTAAAGTCGTAAAGATTTATATAAGTTTAAAACTTTTTAAAGGTTTTAAGAAATATATCAAGTTGTTCAAAGTTGAGGGTTGAAATTGTAAATATCAATATAAGTTATAAAACTTATAAAAGATTTTAAGTAAGTTGACAAGTTGTTTATTGTTGAGGGCTAAAACTGTTAAATAGTGAAAGTTGTAAAAGAGTAACAAAAAAAATAAGTGTGGCAAAACTGCCATATGCAAGGTTCGAACTAGGGACCCCTAGTTTAATGTATAACGCCCCAACCAGTGTGCCACTCTGCACTTTCGTATTATGGTTTACATAATCTTAGTGTTTATGGTCTTTTACTTCCGTTTCAATTTGATATAAGTTCTTAAATTTTCATGCAGCGTGAAGTTGTCTTATTTTTTTATTTTATTTTTTTTATTTTCAAAACAGTACACAACATGGCTTGAGATTTTGAGAAAAATGGTACGAAGGTTTGTAAAATAGCTCAAGCCATATGGTGTGAGTTTTTCTAACGTATGCTTGGTTTCTTTCGCCTTGCCATGTGTTTTCTTGTAGTAACGTGTTTTTAAGATCAACCCTAAAGGTGTATTAACAAATATACGTACGATAAGAATGAATTTAAGTTATCTAATAAGACATGATAACGAGTAGACAATTGTTGTCCATGATAGCCGACACTTAAGTTTACTTATAGTTTTCGTTTAGTTGATTTAGGTTCCAAAAACTTGAGCAAGTTTGACATGAAAATGAGTACTAGTTTTCTTCTCGTGGAGTTTATGTGTTAACGAGACTAAATATTACTACCACACAAGCTTAAATATAACATTAGTCTTCGTTTGCATGAGAGTCAAATGTATACGTACGTATATGTTTCGGCAGTGAACATGCAAACTAAGACACACTTAGTTTTCAAAACTAAACATATTATCATGTATGTTTGCATGTATCTCGAAGCAAGGAGAATAACTCATTAACAAAGTTGCATATATGTAGAAAACTTAAAGTGATAAAGAAATAAACACATGAGGAAATTTGGAAATCAATTTCTTACAGTGAGTTGGGAGGTGTTGTCGAACAAGAGGAAAAGAAGGAAACCAAATGAGCTTTTCTACCTAAACCGTTGAGCTTTTACTCAAACTCTTCCAAGCACCAATCTCTTGAAAACACTAGTAACCCTTTTTGAATTCATGTAAGTAAAAGGTGAGTTTGAGATGCAAGTGTGAGTAAGGTGGTGTTGTATGTTCGGTTATAAAGGGCAAAAGAAAAGTACTTCTTGGCCAATATTTTATGATCTAAAGTAAAGCATGGAATAAACATTAGTTAAATAAGCAAAAAAAAATGTAATAGCTGGTGCTTTTAGGATGCTTTAGCCGAAAGTATACATCTTTTATTATAAAATGTATAGTGTTTGAACTAAAATGTGTGTATTTGATCTTGTGTAAAGCTCGGTATATAAAAGAAGAAAGAAGAGAGATGATTTTTATATAGATAAAAATGTACCAAAAAGATATGAGAGTGGATTTGGTGAGGATTCTCTACTGCCACAAGGAAGAAAAATAAGGGAAAGAAGCATGTGACACGTTTAATATACATGCAATGATAGAAGAAAACAAATGTAAAGTAAGTGTGTTAGGTATTGATGATGATCCACACGTCAACAAGCATAAAGAGAAGAAGAAAACAAAATGCAAAAAGGGGATGTTGGGTGATTGGTTGTCGGCAAAAGAAGGAAAAGAAATGAAGTTAGTAAAAGCAAAATATAATGTTATGTTTGTGTTTTTGTAGTAGGGTTACAAGCAAAAGTAATGAAATATAAATTTGGTCATGATTTATTGTTGGGTTGCTTTTATATAAGTATCATAAAAAAATATTTTATGAATTAGATTATAAGTTAAATAAATTATTGCCATTACTAATTGAGTGTCGGTGCTCGTGTGAGTTCGTTTTCAGAGAAAATGAGATAACTCCTTATTTTTAAATTTTTATTGATCAGTCTATGTCAGAAAATATAAAATGTGCATTTTCTGATAAAATAAATAGTTTAATTTGTTTCAGTGTGCGAGATAACTTCCCATAATTATATTCAAGTGAGTCACTGCTTGTTCAAAACATTCAAGTAATAATAAATAAAAATTTATTTTTAATATTCGAAAAATTACCGATTGTTACAGTCTCCCAGCCTTATTTGAATGTCGTCCCGACATTCAATTCATGTTAGTCGATGAACACCCCCAATAGTAGCCCAACGGCTACGAATAGTAGCCTAACGGCTACTTCTTGTTCTATACATTCAAATTTTTAACTTATCTTTCCTCACAAAAATTTCACCTACATTCCTCTCAAGATGCCGCATGTTATTATCATCATTGCTATCGTGTATTTTGTAGTAGCATCTATCTACTATGTTAACCTCTCGGAAGAAGAAAACAATCCGTTTTTGCTCATAATTTTGGCGATTCTTATTCCACTCGTGGGTTTTGCAATATGCGTAGATAAGTGTTGGGGATAACAGTTAGTTTTGTGAGAATAGAAGTTTAATAAAACTTTGTTTGACATCTGTTTTTATGTATTTTTTTTATCTTATTCCTACAGTAGTAAAAGAATATGTAAAATAATTCTATTTTTGACTTGTTTGGTTTACTAGATATGTTTAACTTATTTGAAGAGGAAATAAGCTTATGAAAAACTAGTTGTTGACACTCGTATTCATGTTAAAATGTGACCAAGTGGTAGTTTAGGTCTGGTCTCACTAAATGGCATTGTGTGGTTTTATTTTGATCATGGGCCAATGCCTGAAAAGTATAGGGTGCGTTTGGATTAAAGTGTGGTTCGAAGCCCATAATTAAATAAGGAGTGGTGGTATTTCAAAATTCATTTATAAGTTGAACAGACATGCATTGTATTATACGGAGATTGCAAGATGAAAAGTTTGTGTATTTACCCAAAACATTTGTAGCACCCGAAGTTTTTAACAAGAATTTACTTCAAACATAATTCCAGTATAACTATTCTCAGCATTGCAAAATTCACCTCTGAGTCGGACATAGGTGATCAGGCTATGTCCCACTGTCCCTGGTCGAATTTAGGTGATCAGGCTATATTCTACCGAGGTTCAATGAATTTTGAAATGCTCAGCTCAGTTATACCAATAGTATGTTTTAATACTTTTAAGAGTTGTTTTGAGAGATTAAGATGAGAAACCAAATTCGAGGTCAGTTAATAAGTATACATAGGGTGAGGCGGGTGTTCAAACTCGAAGTTGAACAATAAGTTCATGTAGAGGAAAGCATAACCCTGAGGTCATAAACCAGTACGTAGTAGGATTATCACAATTCAATATATATGAGTACAAGTAAGCGGGCTAGACATAGTCTATGACAAAGTCGGTGTAGGTAGGTAAGTGTATAGTAAATACTTAAAGTGTGTAGTATATGTCAAGTAAATAAAGTGGCATACAACAGTGTATGACTCAAAGTTGCATTAAATAAATAGCTAGTAAACAGTGAGTATAATATATAATTTATGCTAAGTAAAAGTAGTGAGCAAGACAGGCTGGCATATGTCTGGCATGTGTTTGGTCATAGGTTAAGTTTTTCGTAAAAGCGGTTATAGTTTAGGACTTATTTGTGCCTAGTTCTCTATAACCAAAGCTCTGATACCAATCTGTAACACCCCCAAGAGCCGAGGGCGCCACTCAATTGGCATCATAACACAGGTAATAAAGAACGGATAATAAAACCCGTTTAAGAACTTTTATTAATAAAATAAAGTTTACAAAAGTTTAATTGTTGCGAAATATGGCCCATTGATAAAGGTGGTCCCAATTACATTAGTGTAGTCATGACCACGCCACGCCAAGCTCGCCTCGAGATCATCACACTTCAAATCAAATAGGCGAGAAAACATGCTAAAAAGTCAACACGATGGTTGAGTGAATTCATAGGTTTAGTATTAAAGCAGGTTGATCACAAGATTTCAAGTTTAAGTAAAGCAATGGGCTACGTTGTTATGCGCCCATAATTGAAAGTGGTTATTATTTCACTAAGTTCATGACAAAACCTTTAAGTGTTCCAGTTATGTGTTGGTGTCTACGCAGCCAAACATTTGTAGGTATCCACGTACCCAAGTAATGCAGGTATCAACGTACCCGAGTAAAGTAGGTATCAACGTACCCAAATAAAGTAGGTGGTTACGCACCCAAGTATTGTAGGTATCAACGTACCCAAGTAGTGTAGGTATCAACGTACCCAAGTAAACGTACCCAAGTAAAGTAGGTGGTTACGCACCCAAGTAGTGTAGGTATCAACGTACCCAAGTAGTGTAGGTATCAACGTACCCAAGTAAAGTAGGTGGTTACGCACCCAAGCAAAGTAGCTATCTTCTACATAAGTAAATTAGCTACTGATTTCTATCATAGGCAATAATAATATCAGGAAAACATTTAGTTGTAAGCAATTGTGATCATAGAAAAAGTAAGTAGCATGTATCTCCCCCAAGGAGTTTATAAAAAAAAATTAAAGAGTAAAAGTGGGGCTATGAACTCACGGTAATCCGTAAAAGTTTAGAGTACTTGTAAGAGTAAATGAAAATAGTTGAGCATGTATCTCCCCCAAAAGTGATTCAAAACGTATAAAATAGGGGCTATGAAACTCACCTCAGAAATAAGTCCTCCGAAATGAATAGTCAAGTTGTAGCAGTGTGTGGCACCAATACGTGACCTAAATTAGTATCGCAATCCTTAGTTTACAGTAATGTGTACTCGCGTCTCAAAGGGTGTAAACAAATTTTAAGTGTTTACAAGTAATTGTGTTTAATGTTGCTTGTGTGGTAGAGTTTATGTTTAAAACGTTTCAAAGGTTTTGTAAGTATTGGCTCTTGGAATAGATGTGGAAAATGTATACGAAAACTTTTGTATAAGAGTTGGCTCGAATATTGAATCAAGTACAAATGAAGTGAGAATAAATACATGTCGAATTTTATTTATTAGATTCGTTAGGTTTTGAGCTGCGAAAATATATACACAATATCTATTTATCCGAGTTATGAGAAAATAATATATTTAGAAAAACATATTATTTTAGTTTATGTGATTGTGGTCGTCAAATAGAAATATGTGCCAAACACATTTATGTAACAAAGAGTGGTAAAATAATATAAATTTTATTATCTTACAAAAGCTTTCATGATGAAAAGCATTAAGTGCACATCTTGGAAGGATTAAAGTCGTAAAGATTTATATAAGTTTAAAACTTTTTAAAGGTTTTAAGAAATATATCAAGTTGTTCAAAGTTGAGGGTTGAAATTGTAAATATCAATATAAGTTATAAAACTTATAAAAGATTTTAAGTAAGTTGACAAGTTGTTTATTGTTGAGGGCTAAAACTGTTAAATAGTGAAAGTTGTAAAAGAGTAACAAAAAAAATAAGTGTGGCAAAACTGCCATATGCAAGGTTCGAACTAGGGACCCCTAGTTTAATGTATAACGCCCCAACCAGTGTGCCACTCTGCACTTTCGTATTATGGTTTACATAATCTTAGTGTTTATGGTCTTTTACTTCCGTTTCAATTTGATATAAGTTCTTAAATTTTCATGCAGCGTGAAGTTGTCTTATTTTTTTATTTTATTTTTTTTATTTTCAAAACAGTACACAACATGGCTTGAGATTTTGAGAAAAATGGTACGAAGGTTTGTAAAATAGCTCAAGCCATATGGTGTGAGTTTTTCTAACGTATGCTTGGTTTCTTTCGCCTTGCCATGTGTTTTCTTGTAGTAACGTGTTTTTAAGATCAACCCTAAAGGTGTATTAACAAATATACGTACGATAAGAATGAATTTAAGTTATCTAATAAGACATGATAACGAGTAGACAATTGTTGTCCATGATAGCCGACACTTAAGTTTACTTATAGTTTTCGTTTAGTTGATTTAGGTTCCAAAAACTTGAGCAAGTTTGACATGAAAATGAGTACTAGTTTTCTTCTCGTGGAGTTTATGTGTTAACGAGACTAAATATTACTACCACACAAGCTTAAATATAACATTAGTCTTCGTTTGCATGAGAGTCAAATGTATACGTACGTATATGTTTCGGCAGTGAACATGCAAACTAAGACACACTTAGTTTTCAAAACTAAACATATTATCATGTATGTTTGCATGTATCTCGAAGCAAGGAGAATAACTCATTAACAAAGTTGCATATATGTAGAAAACTTAAAGTGATAAAGAAATAAACACATGAGGAAATTTGGAAATCAATTTCTTACAGTGAGTTGGGAGGTGTTGTCGAACAAGAGGAAAAGAAGGAAACCAAATGAGCTTTTCTACCTAAACCGTTGAGCTTTTACTCAAACTCTTCCAAGCACCAATCTCTTGAAAACACTAGTAACCCTTTTGAATTCATGTAAGTAAAGGTGAGTTTGAGATGCAAGTGTGAGTAAGGTGGTGTTGTATGTTCGGTTATAAAGGGCAAAAGAAAAGTACTTCTTGGCCAATATTTTATGATCTAAAGTAAAGCATGGAATAAACATTAGTTAAATAAGCAAAAAAAAATGTAATAGCTGGTGCTTTTAGGATGCTTTAGCCGAAAGTATACATCTTTTATTATAAAATGTATAGTGTTTGAACTAAAATGTGTGTATTTGATCTTGTGTAAAGCTCGGTATATAAAAGAAGAAAGAAGAGATGATTTTTATATAGATAAAAATGTACCAAAAAGATATGAGAGTGGATTTGGTGAGGATTCTCTACTGCCACAAGGAAGAAAAATAAGGGAAAGAAGCATGTGACACGTTTAATATACATGCAATGATAGAAGAAAACAAATGTAAAGTAAGTGTGTTAGGTATTGATGATGATCCACACGTCAACAAGCATAAAGAGAAGAAGAAAACAAAATGCAAAAAGGGGATGTTGGGTGATTGGTTGTCGGCAAAAGAAGGAAAAGAAATGAAGTTAGTAAAAAGCAAAATATAATGTTATGTTTGTGTTTTTGTAGTAGGGTTACAAGCAAAAGTAATGAAATATAAATTTGGTCATGATTTATTGTTGGGTTGCTTTTATATAAGTATCATAAAAAAATATTTTATGAATTAGATTATAAGTTAAATAAATTATTGCCATTACTAATTGAGTGTCGGTGCTCGTGTGAGTTCGTTTTCAGAGAAAATGAGATAACTCCTTATTTTAAATTTTATTGATCGATCTATGTCGGAAAATATAAAATGTGCATTTTCGATAAAATAAATAGTTTAATTTGTTTCGATTACATGAGATAACTTCCCATAATTATATTCAAGTGAGTCACTGCTTGTTCAAAACATTCAAGTAATAATAAATAAAAATTTATTTTTAATATTCGAAAAATTACCGATTGTTACAGTTAGGTATGGATCTTTCATAGGTAATAAACCCACCACTAATATCAAACTCATACCTATTATGATTCATGGCAGCATACCAAACGCACCATAATAGTCTTTAAACTAAAATGTATTTCTTTTTGGAACTCAAATTTCGTTTGGTAAGAGCATCCACAATGCACAAAGTATTTAATAATTTTTTGCATTTAATGTATAAGACTTTGAGGAAAGACTTCAAGTTTATCAAGTCTTTTTAAAAAGCTTTCAATACAATGCCAAAACCCCCTTTCAAAAGACCTTTTGAAATAATAAAAAGCTATTGTTAATTTATGCATTTGAGATACTCTAAGTTGTCAAGAGTTTAGAAGACACGTGAAGCACGATGCACATTATTAGCTACAAACATTAAAAAAAATTATTAAAAAGAAAAATCAAACCTACCCTAAACTATCTCCCTTCATTACTCTCTCCAAGTTTTCACACACACATACTCATACACGCACACTTCCATACTAAAAAAATAAAGAAAGAAAGAAATCATATCGCATGAGCTGACGATGGTGGCATGAGAAGTTTACAATTTCAAAAGAGGTATGATTGTGGCGTTATTATATTTGGCTGGTAAGATAGCGCAAGGCTAACAACCAACCTCGCCTGAGCTTTAGATACACTTTTCACCAATCAAATATTATCTTCATCCATTAAACTCTTTTAGTTGACTCAAATATATTATAAACATTTTCTTTTGAGGCATAATATAAAATAACAACACTTATTTTATTTTGAGACGAAATGTATACGGTTTTTTTATGCAAAGCTTAATGAAAAAAAAAATCAAACAAAAAAAAGAAAAGAAAAAAAGGTTAACATGTAAGACTGGTTATTATAGTGAGTGAATGACCACCACCGCCTTCACTTATCACGTGCAAAACCCATTGCACCCATTTTCAACCGCGCGCTAACGACTGTTGTTTGCAATGGTTTTGTGATGAAGACCATCGAATAATTTATTTATTTATTTATGAATGAGATATATTTAAATATTTCTATGTTTATAGTTTAATGGTGACGCAACGTATTGAATAAGGCTATTGATTTGCACACTCATAAAAGTTATTTTCACACTTAAAATACAAGTAGTTAGAAACAAAGTATTTAATATTATACAAGTATTTAATGCATAAATTAAACAGAGTAGTTATATAATTTACCGGTGTCTTGTCCACTTTAACCAAAAAAAAAAAAAAAAAAAAAAAAAAAATTAAACAGAGTAAGGATCAAATGAGAAGTAAAATTAAAATGAGAAATGTGAGAAGAAACCACAGCCGCATATTTCAGATGCATTAAAGAAATAAATGCATCTCCCTTTAAATTTCTCCTTCTCATTTAAAATGTGTTGCTCAAATTACTTCTAATTCTTCTTATTTCAATTTCTTTTCTCACTAATCAAGTTCTAAAATATGCAAATCAATTCCAATTAAACAATAATATCACAGTGACGACCGGTCTAAGAAAAGCCTTCCTATGAAGGGTCCGGTTAGACACGAGTGAGTCCCACACCACAAAAGGGTCCACACAGACCATGCCGCATATTTCAGATGCACTAAAAAAATAAATGCATCTCCTCTTAAATTTCTCCTCCTTGTTTAAAATGCGTGACTCAAATTACTTGTCATTTTTCTTATTTCAATTTATCTCTCTTTTTTTTAAATAAAACATCCTAATCAAGTTCTAAAATGTAAAAATCAATTTCCATTAAACAAAGATATCACCATGACAACTGGTCTAAGAAAAGCCTTCTTGTATGAAGGTCCGAGTGAGTCCCACACGACAAAGGGTCCACACAGACCATTCATTCACGTATTTCTAAGGTGGTGTTTGTTTTTTAAGAGGGTCTGAATCTGAATCTGAATCGCACGTCTGAATCTGAATCTGATGCGTAAATGTCTGAATCTGAACGCATCTCGAACGAAGAAAAAAACGCGTGTTTGAGCGGGATTTTTTTTGGTTATTTTGTGTCTGAAAGCGTTCGAGACGCGTTAAGACACCCTCTCGCGCTTGACAGATTCGGACATTTTTTCCGATTCGACGTCGTTCGGACGTCGAGCGAAAAAAAAACGATACGAGCAGCGAAATGTCGGCCGATTCGAGACGTACATTTCGCCTCTCGCTGTTAAGAGGCGAAAGAAAAAAAACAAACAAACCTAAGAAAAGCCTTCTTGTATGAAGGTCCGAGTGAGTCCCACACGACAAAGGGTCCACACAGACCATTCATTCACGTATTTCTAACACCAGGGGACCCACCCAACAACCGGCCAACGCTGAGCCCCCTCCTTTCTATAAATAACTTTGTTCAACTCCTTCACTTTTTATCTTCCAGACTCTTCACAAACCCTTTCACATTTCAATCACTTTTTATAGGTATAATAAATTAGTTTAATTTTATGTAAACTTATTAATGATCTGTTTATGATTCAGTAATTATTTGTTTTGTTAATTAGTTTAGTTTTATGTTAACTGATTGATGATCTGTTGTTTATCATGCAGTAATAAATGTTTTAATGCTAGTTAATTTTTACTAATGATAATAAATTGAATTTTATAAGTTATTACTTATTTGTTTAACTGTATTTAACTGATTAAAATTAGTTTAATTTTTATGTAAACTGATTAATGATCTCTTTATATTTGTGGAAAATGAATTGTATATACAGTAATTATTTGTGTATGCAGTAATAAATTTTAAGGATTAGTTTCGCTATTCAAAAATGGCTAGCGGTGCAGCTTGTTGCCGTACACCTCTTTGTAAATGTCATATATCTTTATATTCCGTTATAAAAAAAAAAAAAAAAAAAAAAAAAAAAAAAAAATTGCTAGTTAAATTGGATTTATTAGGTAATTTTATTAATCATCTGTTTTTTGGAGTATTTTTTTTCTAGTTTAAAGTTAGTTACTGTATTTGTTTATGCAGTAAATAATTTTTTAATGATCTGTTTTTTGCATTAATTTTAATGCTTCTGCTAATAAGGGGGTGTTTGTTTAAGCTTATATACGTGGGCTTATCAGCTTATTTGATTTCGCCTTATATTTCATAAGCCCCAATTTTCCGGCTTATTTTGAGACTTGTATAAGTTTATCATATCATAATAAACTTATATAAGCCCACAAGTCTCAAAATAAGCCGTAAAATTGGGGCTTATGAAATATAAGCCAAAAAACAAACACCCCCTAAATAAAGCACTTCAGAAAATAGTGTTTGGTTTGGCTTATTTAAAATTCAATAAGACCGAAAAAGTGCTATTAAGTTTTCGATCTGATCTATTTATAAATGGGTTTTGGGTTAGATATAATTGTAGAAAGGTAATCTTAATCGCATCTCAAATAAGCACTTAGAAATAAGCATATTCCAGCATGCTTATCGAAAGTGCTTTTTTCCCATAATAAACAGAAGCACTTTGGATGATACAAACCCTTTAAACTGCTTAAACTGCTTATTTTTAAGCAATCCAAACACCCTCTTTATTAGTCAATTTGTACCTCTTGTTTTAGTTGTTTTTTCCGATTTTTTTGTTGTGGATACTAAGGGGGCGTTTGGGATTGCTTACGAAGACTAATTCTCAGCTTATTACGTTTTGAGAACAGTTTTGATGTGTTTAGGATTGCCTACCAAATCTGCTTATCTGACAATAAGCAGATTCAATAAGCAATCCCGTGTAGATTTTTAAAGATGTGCCTAATATTTGTAGGACAATATGGCGCAGCTTCAGAACCAACAACTTGAGTATATGATTGATGACGAGTATTACAATATGAACGAATTTGCGGACAACCCTTTTGAAAATAACAACAACCATCCTTCACGTACGGCTTTTGCTAGTGATCCAATGGATTCAGATTTCGAGGACGATTTTGACCAGGTACAATGATTTCGGATTGTTGGTCTTCGTTTAGGATGTTTTTATATGTTTTCGGTGATTGATGGATGTTTTATAAAAATTTTATTAGAGCAAGCCGACGACGGATACGTCAGCCGAGGAAGCTAGAAACGGCAAAGATATACAAGGGATTCCTTGGGAGAGGCTCAATTTCACTAGAGAGAAGTATCGTGAAACGAGATTGTTGCAATACAAAAACTACGAGAACCTTGACAACTCTCACGACGATTTAGACAAGGTTTGTTTGTTTACGCTTCGTTGTTTTTCATAATATGTTGTCCTAGCCTACTCTAATTTTGCGTTTTCTATGTTGATATTGTTGACAGGAGTGCAAGATAGTAGACAAAGGCCACACTTTCTACGACTTCCAGTTCAACACAAGGCTTGTCAAGCCGACAGTCGTGCATTTTCAGGTATAGAATCTCACTGTTGGTTAAGTTTCCTTTTTGTGCTTGTGTGGAGTGCTTTATAGTCTATCACTATGTTGAAATTGTGTGGTATTGAAGTACCATCAATACATGCGTTACTTTGTATAGGTGTTTTTTCATCCCGACATTTTATGAATTGCATCACATTATGAATAGACATGCGGAACTAGTTATAGGTAGCTTACTCTACGAGGATTAAGTTTGTTTACTACTTTTTGTGTGGGTACGCAACTTATTTATGTAATGTGTCTAGTTTGGTCATTGTGGCACTTTCCAAGCGGTGCACTAGCTCATATGCATTTTATTTCTGCGAGTGTATTACGGATATTTTTTTGGTGAACATCCTCCGTTGCGCTAGGATATGGATGGTGAATTAAATGTATTCTAGACTTATATGTTAGTGATAATTTTGACCACATCTTTAACTCAACCCGACTCTGTTTGCATCTATTACCTTTACATTAGCTTTTTCATAGAATGTAGCACTGTACTCTATATGTTGCTGGTCATTTACTTTTGAAAGCTTATTTGACAATGACAGAAATGAGCTTGATTCTTCTAATGCATAGTTTTAGCCCGGCTCAGTTGAGCCGGGTCCTGTATTTACCAAAATCCTTTTTGTGCAGATAAAAATAAGTGCCCTTATGTCATGAGAGTATTAAATAAAATCACGAGATCTATGTTTCAAAGGTGCAATCCTGAAATGGTTCATGTTGGTTCCCAACTGCTGACCATTTCGTAAGCTATTTTCATGGAAGCATTGGGGAGGTATAACTTGGCTTTCTGAGATATGCATTTCGTTTACATCATCGATTCTTTCACGGTTCATTTTTGAATGCTCAAGTTTTATATCCTAACAAAGATTTGGATGCAGATATCGATCCCGATGGTGTTATATTTTGTTAAATAATTTAGGCCGTTTTACCAAATGTGGCCTTCATCATGTTCTCAACAATAATATAAAGTGATGGGGGACTGAATGATCTTTTATAGTCAAATAACATGAAAATGATAGTAACTGTTAGCATGGAGTTGGTAGACTTGGTAACAATTGACTAGCTAATACTCGTAATATCATTTAAAACATCAAAACATCATTATTCTCTGTTGTCACAGCCCTACTAGCTTTTTAACTATAACCGTGGTAGAACAGGAATACAATCATTTTATTTAGAGATGTACAACTGACTTTCACTGTTTGAATTTGCCTAAATCCGCAGCTGGTTGGTTTGGTTTGGTTATGTAATAGACATCTGCTTTTTGGCTATTTAATACGGGGTAATGCTTATGTTTAACAATGCATGTTTGGGACAACTAAATCATTTTTGTTTCAGCCATAGAAGCAGGGTGCTATTTATATCAAGCAGCATGTGGATAAGGCGCTCTTAATATGGTATGGTAGGGACATATTCTTACATTTGTGAAAATTTTGTCTTGTGTAGACACTTTTTTCATATTTGTGAAAATTATGTCTCGTCTAGTTTTGAGCATCCGTAATCTAGTTCATTGAAGGTTACTAGATATTCCTTGTGCTATGTTAACATGTATAATAATTCTGTGCTTAGATGCTTCACTTTAGTTTGTAGGCCAGTATAATGGAAAGAGTTTTAAGTTTATTTGCTATGCTTTTTCTTTGCATATATTTATTACCGAGAGAGATGATGTATCAACTATTCTGTCTAGGGATTAGATTCTTTTATATGGATGCATTATGTGCGGATAATCAAGGCCTTGAAGCCGTTCTTTTCGTCTTGAGAATAGTTTTTCTTTGTTGGGTGAATGATGAAGCACGCTGTGCTACTCCAGTTAAACCCTACTATCGTTGCATCCCCAGTTCAGCAATATTTTGAAAATAATTCTATGTTTTCATTTTTTCTTACATGTATTCTCTTAGTCGTTTGGAGTTCAAAAACTAGTATGACCTTGTGAGTGATTATGTATTTACCAATACGACCATTTGAATGATTATCTATAGTCCATGGTCTTCCTACGCGGCTTTATTCTTATGCACTCTTATGCATCGGTGAGGACTCTACATGCATGCATCTTAAATCTATGAACACGGGGTTTTACCCTTCCATTTTTCATCTTTATTCATTATATTTTTTGCAGTAGCCTACGGCATTTTATGTTTTTTGTTTCTTTGGTGTAGTGAATTCTATAAGGCAGGCTCAGTCTAATTTCTGTGGTCACAGTTGCTTTTGGTTTAATTTCTGTGGTTGTTGAAGAGGGTCGTGTCTCAAGTTCATCTTGCACTAATCATACATTGTGTTAGGTGACGTAAGGAAATTGCATAAAATTATGTCACGGATACATGATTATGCTTTTGTGCTCAGATTTGTATATCAAAGAGGGTGTCCATGCTTCACCTCTTCTCTTCATTCATCTTGTTTGCCACTTCAGGGCTGCTGGCAGTTTCTTGCTCTTTATTATTTGCAGTACAGTATTTTATATGGCCCCTTTTTGACACTTAGTTGTAACATAGAAGGTGATTTATATTATTGAGTACCCTGAATTGGTCTGATTGTTTTTTTGGGTAACTGGTTGTACCCAGGCATGTTTGTTAAATATCGAAGTTATTTACATGAGAATGTGGTGAACGACCACATTAACAAAGAACGACAAAACGCTCTCGACCAACGCTAAAACTATATGAATATGACATCCCATATTGCATAACCATCTTTATACCAGCTCAAATACATTCCGAAAGTCCGAAAAAAATAAAAATAAATAAATAATCATGACTGATCTTGTCCAGCATAACACTGAGACGTGGTTAAAAGCCCGAGACGCGGCCAAAATGGCAAAGTTTCTGTGATGATTCCCGAGTTCGGCTAGTCTGTTGACAGACCCTGTCCAAAAACCCAAGCCATAACTGAGCAAACCGTCCCACAATTACCCTTGCTGCTCCAAAACCTTTTCATTTAGCTTCCATTTAGATGCCTGCTCCTTTTCTTTTGTTGTTGGCTTATATCTTAGACACGTTAACTTTGTTCGAACCACATCAGATGTGATATTACGTAGACCTTTTGTGGTTGCATCATGCATGTGTGTTACCTGTGTTGTTAAATAGAGGAGCATTTTCATTAGACACGTTAATTTTGTTCGAACCACATCATATGTGATATTATGTAAACCTTTTGTGGTTGCATCATGTATGTGTGTTACCTGTGTTGAATAATAGAGGAGTGTTTTCATTACTTCTTGTACGAGAGTATAAACTTCACTTCCATGCTGACGTGCAAACCTAATCGCCTTTGGTTCATGCTTCCAGTTAAGGAATCTCTTATGGGCAACCTCAAAGCACGATCTCTACCTTATGCAAAACTATTCGGTTATGCATTGGTCTTCACTTCTCAAAAGGGGCAAGGAAGTAATAAATGTTGCTATGCCTGTATTACCTACTTTGGTAAGCAATGTCTTGGCTGCTATTATATAATTTGTTTATTTTTAAATTACTAACTCTAGTGGTAATATCTTCCCAATGCAGAAGTATCCTGGATCTTTTTCTCGTTCACTGTCTCGTGTACAAGTAAGCACTATGGCCGTTAAGGATGACTTAATTGTTGCTGGTGGTTTTCATGGTGAACTAATCTGCAAGGTACTTTATTCTAAATTCTTTTAACAGTTTAAATGCAACGAGCAAAAGTGGTTTTGAGTTTCTAACTGTCATCGATGTTTAATAGTATCTGAACAAACCCGGAGTTTCCTTTGCCACAAAAATTGCAACCGATGAAACTGCCATAACCAACTCTGTGGACATCTCCTACAGTTCAAGGTTGGTCTTAGATTCAGTTTATTGTTGTAACGAGGTGTTTGGACCTGTTTTTTTAAAACTGAAAGTGATAATTGGTTGTTAATAAAATGAGTTTATAAATATGGAGATTGGTCGTGTTTGTTAAGTTTAAAAGTTAAGAGAGAGACAAATCTAAACACCTACTGATAAATTCCATTGCTTTTTAATTTTTATTATGGCGTTGACCAATTTCCTCTTTTGCAGTGGGGCAATGAGAGTTATGACTGCTAACAATGACGCACTCATAAGGGTGTTTGACGCGAAGAGTTTTGCTTGCGTTGATAACTTCTCGTTCCCCTGGTCCGTTAATGTGAGTATCTCCTACCTTTACTGCATGAAATTTATCAATAAAATGCGAGATGTGGCAATATGGGCAGATCTGGGTGGTTGACTGGTTTTTAAACTGTTTTGGGTCAAAATGGTCCGATTTGGGTGATTTGGTCCAACTGGTCAGTTTAGAAATTTTCTTTCTGGAAGTACCTGATGTAAAGATATAATTTAGAACTAGTTTCCTGTTATTCTGAACTAGACAATTTTGGAGTATGCGTTAAATATACATTTTGGACAACAGCCGTGGACATGTTTGACCCAGATAAGTGAATGGGTCAAATTTGTCACCTTTAAGAAATGATATCACTCTCGTAGCTTAGAATATTTCAATAATGCTCCAAATATTACGACTAAAACTGTTTAGGAGGCTGTTCGCATTCAAAATACATGTTGGACAACTTTCGACCTGTTTGCATGTTTCACCCATTGATAAGTAAATGTAGAAACCGCCTCCTATTAGCGATACTATTGTTCTCACTACTACATTGTATATGCAGGATACGTCTGTTAGCCCCGATGGTAAATTATTAGCCGTCCTTGGTGACAGTACTGAATGCCTGCTAGCCGATGCTCAATCAGGAAAAGTAAGCCCCCTTTTAATTATCAAAATTAAATGCCAATAAACTACCCGTTCAACTTTAGTAACAATAAAGTGTGTTAAATCAATCATACAGGAAATCAACAAATTGAAAGGTCATTTAGACTACTCATTCGCCTCAGCATGGCATCCAAACGGACAGATAGTAGCAACCGGGAATCAAGACACAACCTGCAGATTATGGGACATAAGAAATCCATCAAAATCATTAGCCGTACTGAAGGGACGTATGGGTGCAATCCGAGCCATAAGGTTCAGCTCAGATGGTCGATACTTGGCCATAGCTGAACCAGCAGACTTTGTTCACATATTCGACTCACAAACCGACTATGGATCAGGACAGGAAATTGACGTGTTTGGTGAAATTGGCGGGATATCCTTTAGTCCAGATGCTGAAGCATTGTTTGTTGGCATATCGGATCGGACCTATGGTAGTGTTTTGGAGTATAACCGAAAACATCATAATCGATACCTAGAGGCGATATTTTAGTCAAATGGGGTCGAGTTTGTGGCAAGTCTTGTGATTAGTTGTTATTTCGACAATATAAAAACATAATACAAAGTTGCTATGTACATAGAGTAATAGGAGTGGCTATTGTCTCAGCATAATTGTTGATCGAACTAATGCCTTTTTATGGTAAGAGATGTAATTATATCATATGCCTTGCTTCGTTTGTATTTAGCTTTATTATCGGCCCTGCAAAAAAAGCGATACCTTCTGCGTGTAGGAGTTAAGATGGTCGTTTAGATCGACCAAAACACGTTAAATCTTTATATCTGTTTCTCTATCGTTTATGTTTGCTTGTGGTGTTTTGCTTTCACAAAAGACGGTTAAAATTGTGTTCTTTCGACAGAACATGTGATTTCTGGGAAACGATCTACTGATGGCAAACATCAAGAGATAAATCGCGTAATGTCACAGTTAAATAGACATGGGTAAATTGGCATTTGGCTGTGACTTCAGATATTTGGTATCAATACAAATCTTCCAAAATCATAATCGAGTATACAACTTTTCAGTTTTGAGTCTCGTATAAATAATGCGGGTTACAGAACACTGCGTTTTAGTTCACTTAAATTACCAAACCGTTCACATAAGTCACTGAACTAACATACAGTATGCTTAACACAATTCAAATACTAGCTATTGCGAAAGATAAGTTTGCTACTAGTAACAACGAATCAAATGTACTAAAACGCGATAACAAAATAACAAATGTACTAATAACACCACCCTCATTGCTCCCCTCGATATTTCCATGCTTGATCAATCCACAACCCGTAGCACACGAATACCACAACCATTAAAGATGAAAATCAACGCGGCTATCAACATAGCATACCCACAATGCACGCTCCAAGTCCAAACTACTACATACTTTGTGTATGGAAAAGACCCCAGTACACTAAACAATGGCATTAGCAGTAAAGCCACATAGTACGACGCCTCAAGTGCTCTAACACAAATAGACCTCAATGGGTTCACCTTTGCTTTGCTATAGATATGCATTAAGGAGCAGGCTGCAAAGAAAGCATACACAAAGACTACTAGCATAAGATAGCATACATTTGATGAATCTGTTTGGAATATAATCGAAATCAGTATCATAAGGTACACGGAAGCAATAGCTGATACAATTGTGAGCATAAATTTAGTAAAAGAGAATTGGTACTGCGGCTCAGCAACCGTTTCATTTGCTTGTGCCATTTCGTTACCAAGTGGCTCAGGTGTCACACGCCATGTACCATAATTCTTATTCATATTTGCCGATACCTGTAAAAAATAACTCTTATATATTGAACAATATCAATATTCACATTCACATTTTATCACATATATATTGAACATGTAAAGAAGTATTCCAATAAATTATTAAATCTTTATATATTTGCTGCTAAAAAACCCCAAAAAAAAATGTAAAATCATAGGAAGCATGTACCATAAACTGGACTGCAGTACGAGGTTTATCCTCGTCTATCGGATTATAATGCTTTTCAAAATGAAAAATTGTTTGTATACCCATTCCGTTATCATGGTAAACCGTACATGTCTTCTTGTTAGAATGTTAGTACTTCAATAATGATCGAAATTCATATGTTTATGTATTAGGTTTTTCCTATTCCTCGTGATAGTTGTCCGTGTTCATTTAATCATGGTGTTAGGCAACTCGCCTCTTTCATGTTAGCCATATGACTCATCTGGAATCAATTATCTTCTTTTAGTAGGATTTTTTAGATAGTTAAATCAGTGTAACGCTTTTCAAAAAGAAAAACGGTGCATATATCTTCTTGTAAAACTCTACTCATGTACTGTTTTGTTACTCCAATATAGTGGACATTCATATATGTAAAAAAATAAAAATAAAGTATGCATATGTGTTGTTTCTTACATGAATAAGACCAAAGATCAAAGAATTATGAGTTATGAACATCAAAGAATAATAAATTCGTACCTCAGAAAGATGGTTAGGATGATGAATGTGATTGAAACGTTTAGGGTTTAGGGTTTAGGGTAGTAAGTTTGTATGGTTGTTGGGCTTAAACATGTGAAGTTTTTGGGTCATATCAGCCAAGAGCCCAATAAGCCTCCGGGTGTATTTTCATTCAGACACGGCAAAAGGTATCTCATCCAGGAAAGTGTATTTTGCTGAAGCCATGTTTCTAGTGTATAAAACATCTTCACTCGCATAGACCAAAAACGTCTCATTTTTTCCTCAGCGAAAGGTCTTTATCTCGGTTTTTCCTATGCAGATGCATCACAAGGGCAAGTGTTGCAAGTAAGGTATATGTACTCTCGTTTTACAATACTCGATCTAATTTTAGTACTTTTTGTATTCAAGGTTAATGATACAGTATTATATTGAACACCAGTTTATACAATAGCTGATTAAATTATCAGCATGGATCACCTAATTATGGTTTCCATAACTTTGTCATACCTTATCAGTATTCATGTGATACATTAATAGTTTGGCTGAATCTAAGCGATCATGTGAAGAACTAAAAGGCAACACTATAGCTTCACTTGATAATCCCCCGCCTTCCTGTCACGCCTAATCAGTCCACAAAGCGTAGTACGCGGAAACCACAACCATAAAACATGAAAGCAAATGCGGCTATCAATAGAACAATTCCACAACTCAACACACCCATGGTGACATACTTCACGTGTGGAAAAATTTACATGTTTCGTGGTTAAATACTTAGAATTATCCAAAATAATAAACATGAAGAAAGCAATGATAGATGTAAATCACATACACAAATCTTAAATACTGCAATAACAAATAGTCATTCCTACTATTCATAATAATAATTCAAATGTACTAAAACCCGATACAAAATAACCAAATGTGATCCCGGTAGAAGTCTAGGTTTAATCATTTAATCAATCCATAATTGCTCCGGACCCTTGATTTTTCCATGCTTAATAATCCACAACGTGTGGAAAAAGCCACAGTACACTCAACAATAGTGATAGCAGCGAACTGACATAGTACGACGCCTCAAGTGCTCTAACACGAATAGACCTTAACGGGTTCACAGTATCCTTGCTATATATAGAAACTAAGGAAGAGCCTACAAGTATGGCATACAGATAGACCAAGCATGCTAGGGTAAAATAAGGTCCATTGAACAAACCTCTTTTGAGTATTAACGAAACCAGTGACATAAGGATTATGGAGACAAGCGGAACGAGTAGGGGAATTTTTTTTATGTTAGAGAATCGGTACTGCGGCTCTGCAAGCTCCGGTTCTTCTGCTTGTGCCATTTCGATATCAAGTGGCTCAGGTGTTACTTGAGGTGTATAGAAATTGTTATTCATATGTGCCATACCTGAAAAAAAGAAATTGAAAAATTGATACAAATGTAAATTTGAAAACTATAACTATGAAAGACCTAAATTAGCAATATTAGCAAGTCTTGACTCTCCTGTCGACGATGAAGACCTTGTCCACTATGCTCTCGAGGGCTTATCGGACAAGTATGACCAAGTGTGTGGCATCATACACCACAAGGCTAGTTGCCGGTGAACCGGAGGGATCACAATAATTTTCGCTTTATTGTTTATTTTTTAGAGACATAAAGGGTGTTAGATATAATTTAAGGCAATGCTCAAAGTGTTCACTGTGAGACCTGAATCCTTTCTGAAATCTGTGAAAAAAACAATCCATTTTTGTTCAAGTCTTTATAAAAAAAATCATCCAAAATCTTTATGAATAATATTACAACTTTTTTACAAGTTCAGTAGACATAATAAAGTCTGAGTTGTCTCTATAGCAAAGGTGTAATCAATGAATCATCATGGGTTTTTTTTTTCACTATTTCCAAAAAATTTTTGCATAAGTATATCAAACCGAGTTTAACATGGCAGGGTTGGATCAGTTGGAAAACTCATTCCCTTTGAATGCAAAAGTTAAGGGTTCGATCCTCACTTCCTGCAAAAAGGCCGGAGGTCCTCTCGAAGCAGTCTCTTTACCTTCGGGTACATCTCACCTCCTCCATTACCCCATGAAAGACGGAATTGGATAACGTTGATTTATTTATATCAAACTGAGTTTATTATTATGTTGATTTATTTATATCAAACGGGATTGGATAACGTTGGAAAATTGATATTCATATGCATTCCTATTAATTTAGATTTTGCCTATATAGCTCATAGTAACCATGATAAAATAGTACTAATAATTAGTTTTGGGACATGATATGACAATTTTAAAGTTACTCCAAAATTCTTCCCATGTCAACTGATGGCGGCTTTAGGCTTATAATATAAGCTTCAGCCCCACTTCAGCCCGAACTCTGATCCATTGCGCCAAACATACCGTTAAACGTGTCTTTCACTCTGATGCAATTTACTCGTATATGTTATTTTCGATCATGGTAATATGCAGGGTGGACTAGTAACTAGTTTGCATGGTTGATGGGCTTAAACATGTGAAGTTTGTGGGTCTAATTATTAGCATAGAGCCCAATAAGCCTTGGGCTTACTTCCTATTTTAATTTGTATTGCAAGGCCCTCTAAAAATTTCTTATATTTTCATTCTTTATACCAGCACCAAATACTTAGGGTGCGTTTGGTATCCTACTATGAGAATGAGACTATGACCAGGGGAGGCCGGGTCATTTGACGGAAATGGAAGGCTTTAGACTATGAAGTATGAACCTATCAAAGAAGGCCCTATGGAGTAAAGGGAAGTGCAAGAATTCTTGGAAAAAGAGGGAACGAGCCTATAAGTGATAAAAGATGTTTGTTTAAGATGAGGGGGTCCACCACTATTGTAATGAATGATAGATATAATCTATACTTCATATACATCAAGTGAGCTAGGTATGAATCTTTTATAGGTGAGGGACTCACCACTACTATCAAACTAATACCTATTGTCATTCATAGCAGCATACCAAACACACCCTTAATAATGCCATGATGGGGTATGACTGTATGAGAATGTATGATCTAGTCATATTTTTACCCCCGAAAGTAAAAAGACCGTTTTTTTTTAAAAAAACTTTTAACGTATATGTAATTGTACAGAGCAAACGGCTTGTATCTAAATAATAACTCGTGTTATGTGAAAAGCTTTTTAATTAAATAGTTGTGAGTTCAAGTATTACTTAAAACATGTGAGATAAAATTGTAATGTAAATATTGTGAGATCGTTAAAAAAATTAATTATTCGGCCATCTATAAAATATAAATAGCTAAGTAAATTTATGTGCGTGATGTTTTGTTGAAGTCAATGACAATATTTAAATGTTGTATTCGATAATTGTTGTAGTTATGGATATGTGCACATTTATTATTTCATAATTATTGGTACACACTTGGTATACTCAAATGAAGTACAAATGCAACCAATCCAAGCTGTTGGCTCGTTCTTTCAGGGGTCAACTATAATAAAAAGTTTACATAATAGCTGTCGAGATAGTATTTATACACTACGGGTATGTTTGGTATGATGGGTTAGAAGGTTAGAAATGAAACTGAAATGAGGGATAGAACTTTTATTATAAAGCGAAGTTAAAATTTGTATTTTGTGAAACATTTTAACAAATAGGTGAGAACTTATTATCGAAAATTCTTAAAAGTATATAATTAAATGAGTTTATGGTATATGTTAGATATTTTGTGGATAAGTATGTAATTTATGGTTCATAAGCATTTATAGTTTTAGCACTTTTATGGGCTAAAGTTTTAAAGTTCTTTAGCGCTTATGATTTTATAATTCTCAAGCGATAAACGAGACTTATTTAATAGAATTATTTTAAAGCTGGCCATAAGTTCTCAAAAGCCCTCCCAAACACACCCTACTTATTTGTGAGGATCGTAAATAATAAAGTTCAGCAGTAAATATAAAACTGATTTAATTTTACTCGTAGATGATTTTTAGCTAGCTATTTATTTATGAAGAATCAAATATGGTCGTAAATTTGCGACTAGATTTAGGTCAAAGTTAATATGCTTTTGGTCATTTTATAACTCACTTTAATTTTGTGCATTTTAAGCATGTCTTTTGCAATTTTATTTCTACATTAGCCACACACTTTTTATGCTTAGAGGACCAACACGAGCTATTCACATCTTTGTCGTCGGAGGTTTTTGTGAAAGTAGTTTCGTTATTTTCGAGTATAGGTGTGACTATGTACATATTAACTCCTGATAACCCGCTCTGACAGAATTGAGTATTGATGATGTTATCGTTGTTGTTGATATGACCAAAATAGCGCCCTCTTCTCTTACTATAGTAAGCTGGCAGGCTTCTCCCAAGAGAATGCCTGGCTAGATAATAAATGTGACTTATGAATGAGTAGAAATGGTCACATTCAGCCGAAGTTTGTGTATCAAATACAAACTTTCAATTACGACCACTACTCCCAACATCTCACCAAGTCAAATATATAAACCCAATTAGGGTAACATTCTAAAACCGATTGATGATAAGAGTAGCTTACATGTTAACTTTGATATAATTGTTTTACCAATGCGGCATTGAGTTTGCACACCCAACACTAAGTTATAGAAAAACCTTTGTGCGTGCAACATCACACCGAATCAAAGGGATACATATACATTCTTTGTTATATTACTTGTCTCATTGTTGTTTCCGTCCTCAATTTATATTGGTTTTTGTTGGCGTCCAGAAAAATAATATATTTCGAACTTGGTAACAATTCTAGCCACTTTAAGGTGATTTGATGTAATGTTATGTTCAGCAAAGTTGGACACAAGCCTACCAAATTTACACGTTTGTCTTTCGTTACTTGTATAGATTCGTATAAGAAAAAAGTTATAAGGATGAAGCAATAACGAAAAATACCGAGAAAAAACAGTGTTTAATAAGTCTAAGAAAACAACAAATATACGAGAGTTTGCAAATTAAACAATTATCAAACCCTTGAAACTAAAATTAAATAAGCCGGAATATAGACTTATAAAATATAAGCTAAAAATAGGTTGAAACCACGTAAACTCCTAAGCTAAAAAATAAGATGATTAGTACAAGAGTTTTGTTATAGCATCCTACATTATATCGCTCCATATCCTCCTACACGAACAATAATATAATATGTTTTTCTTCACTTAGGGCCAACGGAGTGGGAGCGGGTAAGGGGGGCGGGTTCATGAAACCGACCGGCTACACCGTGCCGTGTAGGTCGGGTAAGGGGGGCGGCTTCATTTTGCGAGTTCGAAACCGAATATGTACCGTGCTTGTGTTTGTATTTCTTCTTTCTTTTGTCTTCTTTTTGTTTGTTTTGCGGTGGGAGGAAAAATGTGATGTGTGTTTGCGGTGGAGCTAGAGGAAGAAGAAACAAACATTTGTTGGGCTATTGAATTTTGGACCGGACATAAAACAAACATTTTGGGTGCTACATTTATACCCAAATCTAAATATAATTGGTTTTAAGTTTCTTTTAGTACACAACAAAGAGCTAAAATTGTTTTATTTACAAAAGTGTAAAAAGAAAGTAAAAAATTATACACAATGGCACCGAAATTATATATTTAAAAAAAAAAATAATAATAAAAATAAAATGAATTGGTCTTAAGTGCAAGCTGCACTCCACTGTTAGGGTAGTGTTAGGGTAGTATTGGGGTAGTTTTGAGTTTGAAGGTTTTATTGGATAGAGGTGACGTGGCCCCAGCAGACAGGGTTCAAACTTCCGCTCCCTCCCCCTTATTATCTCTTTGTATTCAAATCGTCTATTCTAACACATGTCAGAATCCTATGAGTCGGAATATTAGTACAAGCACCACATTTTGTGATCTAGAATACCAATATAGCATTTCGGCTAAGTATTAGTCAAACGTTGAATCAAGCACATCAAGGTTACAACACGATTAATAAATGTCATAAAGTTTAGAAAAAAGACAAATTTGAACTTTAGAACAAATAAAATTTGACTTTACAAACAAAACTATCGAAAATATCAATCAAGCTTAATTATGTACGCATAAAAGTTTCTTGAGTATCGTGTTTTCTTTGGACCATTTTGTGAGATCATTATCGACGTACCTACCGGGGTCTAGTATCTTCAAGTCGTGTATGGACCAATTTTTGACACATAAAAATCAAAGTATTTTTATAATTGCTAGTTTGGTACTTTTGTAGTTTTGTGTATGTCATATTCTTTTGAAACACAATTATCTTAAGCAAGATATATGTGATGTTCATATTGTCTTCTGAATTCCTTAATTTGCACTATCAAACTTTTCATTATCAATTAAGACCAACGTATTAATACCCGAGTCGATTTAGTCACCGGAAGTTGGTTCTATATGTGAGAATTATTATGAGATAGTGTTATAGTGTGCGAAAAAAAATTACCGTTAAAAAAAATTGGTTTTACATAAAATAACCAGTTAAACCAGGCGGTTAGCCTGGTCGATTAAAAACAGGTTCTTAAAACATCGATCAAGGGTTTATAATTAATGTGAATTATATGGATGGTTATTGTGCGTTCATTTTCTCAACTTAAGAGGATCCTAATCCTAGGGGTGTTGATCGGTTTGGTTAATTCGGCTGAAAAATAATTTAGGTCAATCCGAGAACCGAACCAAACCAAATTCAAATTCGGTTTTCGGTTTGGTTCAGTTGAATACTAATTCGGTTCGGTTCTTGGGTTGACCCAAATAACCCGAATTTCACTATTTTTAAAAAAAAATTACTAATTAGATAGATATTTAGCAAAAAATTATATTTCAAGCATAAAAAGTGTTTTATTATATTATGATAACCTTTTAATAGTATTTATTTATATATAAATATACATAAAAATATAAATATATATATATATATATATATATATATATATATATATATATATATATATATATATATATATATATATATATATATATAAATATAAAAATATATATATATTTATATGAATTAGGTTTTCGGTTTAAACTGTCAAACGCATAACCAAACCGAGAACCGAATTAATAGTTCGGTTTTAGCAAATTCGGTTCGGTTATTAGTTCGGTTCTGTTATTTTCGGTTCGGTTCGGTTTCGGTTTATTCGGACTTTACGGTTTTTTCGCTCACCCCTACGCTAATCCTATTTAAATAGCCCAATAGTTAGTTAGACTTGAAAAAATAGAGTTTTCAAGTTAGAGATTGTGTATGCAGTTTGTTGAGAAATTACGAATGAAATCTGATAAAACTAGATAGACCACATCTGCTTTGTATGTTTAACGACATGCTCAAATCTTATAAATTAGTCGGTGAAAAATGGTTGTGATCGCGATTACTAATAAAATAAAATAAAACGAAGTTATATCCATTCTAAGATACATATCCTAAAAAGATAAATATGAGAAATTTATGTTTTTATTTTTGTCATCGGAATACTTCGTTCAATTGGTAAAGAGGCCAATTCAGCTGCATTTTGTTCTATTTCCCGTGAGGTAAAATTATCATCAATACGAGTCAATGGAATGGCTCCCCTGGCCTTTGATATCCATATAAAAGACACGACGAGCATAAATACCTTTTTTAACTTCTATTCTGAAGGACTGTTTTCGGTTTCATGACACGTTGAGCAATGGAGTGTACCCTTTGGCGAAAATATTAAGCTAGTATGACACAAGCAAAACTTAAAGTTGAAAACAAACACTTCACAATTTTTTAAACATGCAAATAAAATATCAAAGTCAAAATTTGTATCTTTGATTGCAAGTGATGGTGACTAGTTAATTACAGTATTTTAAGCCTCAACTAGTTGCTTATTCAGTGTGTGACATGTCCAAGACACCCAATAAATAATTAAACTCAACATTTATAAACTCAAAGTTGACTATTGAATTTGTTCATAGAATTATGATATACTTAAACAATGTAGTATCGTGAGAAAGAGGGATGATATAATGTGAAGTAATAATTATTGGAAAATATCTCACTAAGATTTTATTTATATTTTTTAATGTAATTTTCTGATAATTAAATGGCAAATTGGCCATGTGATGGCTCATTAAGTTTTGATTTGAAGTAAACTAGCTGCTATTACTAAACTTAATGCAAAGATAATGACCATATTTGGATGATATTTTAAAGGGCTTTGGTCAATAGCAACGAACTTTCTTCATTGTTTTGTTTTGGTACGTGAACATTGAAAACGTTGTGTAATGTAACAGACTTTCATAAAGTGTTTTAATTTGCATATTTTGATGACGTGTCACGTTATAAATGATGTCACGTATTAGATTTGCAAGCGTACCACGTTATCAAAATATGCATATTGTAACGTTTATGAAAATTCATTACATTTATACTATTTTTTCAAAATTCACGTATCCAACCAATACATTTAAAAAAACTCGTTGCTATTAATAACTAAACCTTATTTTAAGATATATAGAATGTCTACAACTTTCATATTTGGAAAGTATTGCTCATATGTTTTGCATAGAAAGAATTAGAATCAATTTTGGCAACGCTCGATCATTTGCTAAAAGTAGAATTTGGCCAATTTATGTGATAGGGTTCGCTTTGGATTAAGGGATTTATGTAAAGATGCGATATATTGGAATAAACATATGCTTAACATGTAAAGGATGGATTTATTTTTTATTTTTTTATGTTTTTAATTTTTCCTTAAAGGTGAATATATTACTTATTATACTAAAAGGCAGGAATGGGTTTTGCAAATTCATGCATTTAATGCCAAGTTTGCCAACTTGGCGAAAACACCGAAGTTGAGTGTCGTTGCAAGTAAGTCCTTTAAGATTAATAATCTTTCATAATCGGGCAAAACAACCCTCAAGTTTAAGTGTCATTGAAGTAAGTCCTTAGTTAATCCCACGATCGCGCGGTTTTCAACACTCGTTATTATTAATACTAAACACAATTTATGAACAAGATTCAAAAATTGGAATGGACACTCCCATCCAGGATGCAAACAACAAGAAACTACTAGATCTATCAGACAACAAATAAAAAGGTTAATTGTTTGAAAATTTATCATACCTGTCACTTTTTGTTATTATATGTATTGTATTCTTTTTCTTATTAAGTGTATCAAATTTTCAAATTTTAATTATTGTGTGTATTTTGTGACCATTTTACTCTTACTTTTTTCAAATTTCGAAAACAAAAATCGTCATTTTACATGGCTGAATAGTCACAAAACACACAATAATCGAAATTTGAAAACTTAATACATGCAATAAGAAAAAAAGTTCATTACACGCAATAACAAAAAGTGTCAAATATGATATATTTTCCAGTAATTACATGTTTTAGAAAAGGGAATTGATATCATGCGTCATCTTTGACGACGCAGCATGATTTATGTATTACGGTTTGATCAGGTATAATAGTGTAATGCACAAATTGTGATGCATACATCAAAAGATGTGGTGTGAGTATCACCCATTCTAAAAAAAATGTATCAATGGATGCAACGTACGGATATAATATTTGTTATATAGATTACTGACAGTTGTGTAGTACGTAGTTAACGTCTATTTGAACTATAGTTGCAACTCCAATGTCTCTACGAAATTACAGCTTTCGTATATAATGAGAAAGACGTAGAAGATGTTCAATGATCCTTCTTGTTTGACTAAACTTCAATAAACTAATTGCAATGTTTATAAGGCTATAATCATTGGTTCTAAGTAACACAATTAACTAATAAAACTTGATATGATGCATTTAAATATTTGATCATTTAGTTTATTACTACCTCCGTCTTATATTAATTGTCATTTTTTGACTCTTTATGTCTTTCTTTTTCTCAACTTTGACTTTCTTTTTGTTTGGTGTTATATAATATTTATCAAAATTATATCAATGAAAATGTATTTAAAACTCAATCTATTTATCTAGTTTGCATCTAGTATTATATAACACAAACAAAAATATTTAAAGTTAAAGTTGGAAATGAATTACCTAAAAAAGTCAAGGTGGACAGTCAATATGAGACGGAGGAAGTATATTATAACATTTATTCTTTTACATTTAATAAAGTTTATTTCTCAATTGAATTTGTAAAAAATGATAGTTTAAGACATTCAAATATTTTTATAAAAACAAATAGTTTTATTTAACTTAGATTCAGATTTTTCAACATTTATTCAGATTGAGAAATAATTAGATTCAAACTTTTCAACCACATATTCTAATTCAGATATGCGAATCAAATTTATATCCAAAATCTCTTAATAAACGAACAATACCACTCAAAGATGGAGGGACTATACACTCTCTAAAAACGAATGTTGTGTGCGAATTCAAATGACAAGCTGGTTAAGTACTAGTAATTAACCTAAGAGCATGGGGTATGGGGCATTTCTTTTCTCGCCACTTCCTATGTGGCACTTCACCACTTCTCGCCACTTCTTGCCACGACACCATGGCCTCTCACCACTTCCCATTTCGCCGATTATAACGAAGCGGTAAAGACAAAAATTTGCGGTGTTTGTTTTGTTTCTTTTGTGTTTGTGAGGGTGGGTGGGACCCAAGTGAAGAGGTTTGAGTAAAGTTGTGATTGGGGGGTATTTTTAATTGAGTGTGTTGGAGTGATGTGGAGGTGAGGTGGCACACGTGGGGCCCAAATGAAGAGAAGTGGGTTGCCCACGACACCCCATGCTCTAAGTTTTAGGTGGTGTTTGTTTTTCGTTAAGAGGCTCTTAACAGCCTCTTAATCTGAACCGTTCAGACGCGGTCAGACATTTTGGTCGTTCAGACAGTTTGTTTTTCTTTCCGTTCGACGCGTTCGAGGCGATAAGATCTTAATAGTCTAGACTTGAGAGGGTGTCGAACGCCTCTTGTTGCTTCTCACGACACAAAAAAAAAACCAAAAAAATTTTACGAAGCAAGCAAATGTGCGGTTCAAATATAAGTTTTTTCTCCCGTTCAGACGCGGTCGATTCGAGACATTTACCCTCGATTGATTCGGATGTGCGGTTGATTGATTCAGGCTCTTAAAAAACAAACAACACCTTAGTCTAAAAACTTGTGAAATTTCTTTTAGAAAATGAAAGTTTCCTTGGAGGTGTTAAATTTAGTATTCAAGCTGAAATGAGGGGCTTTAAATGAAAAAGTAACCCAAATGAGGAATGTCGTTAAGATTGGATTCCTTAAACCTAACCATGGTTTAATAATAATTCAAATAGTCAACTCTAGTTTCATTTCGGCGCAGATTGCGGCTTACATTATTAACCCATCAAATGCACGTGTTTGCCACGTGGGTACTTCACTCTACTACATTCTCTTCACCATACAACGCATTTCCATCCAACGGTGTAGAATGAAGCATTTCCAGATGTAATGATCTCAGACGTACACGTGTCTAACACAGCAGTCAGTAGCTAACGCGCGCCGTAAGACTGGTTCCAGTAAGGTATGACGATCGACTCACTCGATCGAGTGAGTGTCGATCGTCCTTCTGTGGCAAACCGATCGAGTCCCAACTTTTACACATCTTGGTCGTCTAACCGATCGATTGTCTTGGGCATTTAATATGCAAAAAAGTGAGTGTGGAAAATATTATACCGTTGCAAAAGTCTGATTCAAACAAAAAAAAATCCAAACATTAAAAAGTTCAAAAATTGACCGTTTGAGGGTTAAAAAAATTAATCTACTAAAATACCCTATAAATGCATTACATATTTACACATTTAAATTTACAAATCTCACAATCCTCTTTATTTTATTAGAATTATCGGTTCAAAAATAAGTGTTATAATATTTTAATAAGTTTCGTAATGTTTTTATTTTATTAGAATTATTATGTAACATTTTAATTATTAATGAAATTTTAGTTTGTGTTAAAAATGTTTTTTATTTTTTAAATAAAAAATAAATAAAAAATCATGGTCGCCCTTACTAGGGCACCTAATCGTCTGAAGATCGTTGGAGAGAGAAAACTGACGTGACAGGGGAAATGAGGGGGATTGAATGCCCTTACTGGGGCAGCCTAAGCGCCGTCGTGTAGCTTGTAATTTGTAACATGTTTTTATTTTAAATTACAAAATTTAAGTTTTTATTTTGGCTAAACCAAAATTTCGAAATCAATTAGGAGAATGAACGTTTTCTAACAAAATTACAAAAATTTACACTTTTTAAGAGATTTATGAAAATCGACACATCAAGCATTTTGATTTTGCTCGCTCTTTTTTTTGCTCGCACAATAAACATGAAGAGCAAAATGCTTTGCTCGCTCAAATGTTTTACTCGTCGATTTTGATAAATCCTTTCGTAAATGTTTGTTTTGGCAATGGTTTATGTAAACTATTCGGTTAAAAATTGACACAAAATTTCGTATGCTTTTAGGCATTGTTTGGATCTTATCGATTAAACTTGAACTCTTTTTCTAAATCAAAAAACACATTTAACACAAATTAATTAAACATATAAATTACTATAATTACTTATTATTTTCATTTTAATGAACTCAACATTACTTTTTTATACAGTAAATCAATGTCCAATAGGCACCCGTTTGATGAACCCTTAATTTTTTATGGTGTTGATATAAGATTATGGATGAATTTAATACCTTCTCTTACTTTCATGATTAATTTATATATATCGAAAGTATAATCATTTAATGCAAAATGTACAATATTTTTAAATCATGTTTTGGAAAATACTCTAAGTTTGATGCGGGGAGATATGAAATTGACCGTACGATTATTGCAACTTCTTACGGTTCTTGCCAGAGTTGTATATGAGGATGCACGAGATGTGTAGTCGTACAGGGCCTCAAAAAAAATATATAATATGTATATATAATCTATAAGAGTGACTACAAATATTTGATTTAAGAAGTTGCATCAAAAAATTCTAACATGAGCACCTTTAAAATAGTTGTTTCTCATTTTATCTTTTTACAAAAAAAATTTACCTTTTATTATAAGCTTCACTTTTATTATTAAACTGAATTATGTATGGTGCCTCCTTAAACTGGGAGACAGCACCACCTGTGGCGCATCATATTCATTGAAGAAGTTTAAATTCCAACTTAATAATTGTTTACCATAGATTTACACAATCTGTGGCTTTAAAAAATTTTATTGACTAAAACTTAAATTGTTACTGTTATATTCAAACAAAGCCACAATAATTGTATAAATAGTTATACTATTTACTTTTATTACCTTTTCAGAAAGACAATTAGGATATCTACCACAATTGTTATGTTATACTAACTACATCTAGTAATTTGTGACCATGTGGCGAGACAAAAGGCATACATAACACAATCATCAAAAGATGGGCGAGAAGAAAAGAAAAAAACAACCAAAACTAAAAGCCAAAGAAAACTAAAAGAGAAACAAAATCAATCACCTTGCTCCCTGAATCACTTGTTTCTACGCTTACATAAGGCCCAAAGAGTGACTTAACAAACACTATTAGGGACGGACCAATTTGAAAGCTGAATGTGACACGAGTCACAACTGATTTTAGGTCACGAAGCATAAATTATTTTTAAAGATATGTTTTTTCTTAGCACGTGTAACTACTCATTTTAGCTAATAAATTTCATGTGGTGTAAATTTAGTATTCATAACCACGATAACATAATTTGTACAACACATTCCGAAAAATCTTGGTCTGTCTCTTTAGCACATTGAAAGATCTTGCGAAATTGAGGGGTAGATGAATAGCTAAAACACCTGTGATTACTTCTTTAACCGGGAAATAAATGAATGACGAGTCGATGCCCCACCAACCAAGGCATTTGACCATATGTCCACATCAACTTTGATTTTGGACAACAAAGGAAGATGTGTCAACATATTGAGGATAGAAAAAGATCCTCTCGAGTCAGAAGATTTATTGAGTTGGGACGTTATGGTAGTTGGATTTCATCCAACTACCGAATAAAAAGAACTTTTATTTGGAGCCATTGGATCAAATCAATACCATAACGTCCCAACTCAAGAACTCGGAGGATCTCATCCCATTGAGGATCATCACCGCATCATGGACATAAGACTATGTTTATCAAAAAAACTACTACAAGTCAATCTCTTAATAAAATTTTTTTTTTTCTTCCACTTACACAACCAATACATACAACCAATCTATATTTTTTACCATTTATTAACAACCCAACCCAACCTACCAATAAAAATATGACATGTGACAAAGTTGGGCATCATATTTGCAAATCACTCAACAACCTAGATTGCCAACCTCACTTTCATTCTTTGCACACTTCTAATATAATATATTTTTTTTTTTGTTCTTTCCTACCCAACCGGTTGCCAACCCAATGGATAAAGATAGTCTAACATTAAGGGCATATTTAGTATGTCGATGAGTTTAAGATTTGAATTTGTTTTTGGATTAGAGTTAGTATTTTGATTTGATTAAAGAAAGAGAAAAAAATTATTATAAAATAAATAAATTATTATTTTATAAAATTTATAAATAAAACTGTGAAAAAAAAGGTAGATAAAAGCTGGAAAGGCCCACTAAATTCTCAAATCCAACTTCTTTAAGTGACTTTTGTAATAATGTTAGTGTTTAGGTTAAATGTCCAAATCCATAGTCCAAATTACGGGTGTTCATGGGTTGGTTAATATCCGAATAAACCGAAACCGAACCGAACCGAATTAAATATTCGGTTTTCGGTTCGGTTATGGTTTTAGCAATCCAAACCGAAAACCGAATTCAAATAAATTTATATATTTATATATAAAAAAAATATTAAAACTCTTTTATACTATAAATTTTTTGAGCTTGAAAAAAAATATTTGCTAAAAATATATATAAATAAATGAATAAATAATTAAATATATGTAATTCGGGTTATTCGGTTCGGTTTTCGGTTATGGGTGTTCGGTTGTCGGTTATTCGGTTCGGTTTGGTTTTTGGTTCGTTTAATCAATTTAAGTTCGGTTCGGTTCTCGGTTATACTCAGAAAAACAAACCGAACAACCCGATAACCGAACCGATGAACACCCCTAGCCCAAATTTTGAACCAAACATTTTTTTTCACTTTAGGATCTAAAATCCAACCTTACGGGTGGATAACAAACGCACCCTAAAAGAATGTTTAAACCCCTATCAACTAGGTTGGTGAGAAGGGACGACCTATTAAGCATCGGCGGAACTATCAAACGGCAGGAAGGGTCCCGACCCTCCAAAAGTCCGCGTAGTTTATGGGTAATATTTAGCATTTGCATTGCTAATATGACATTTTATGTCCTTTCTCCAAACATGGATACACTCCTATTATTCAACACCTAACTTCTATAGAAAATAACATACTTGCACTGTTACTATTTCACGGGTAATATTTGAAACTTAAAGCTTAGTAGTAATTTTTTTTAATGTTTTCGTGTTTATATTTTTCTCATATAAGACTGGTTCTACATCACATGTTCCGCTTGTGAGTGATTCAATGGGAACAATAGATGTTGGTTCTACTCCCATAGTTGAGAAAATTGGTAAGCTTGAAAAACTAATTATTGATGGGAAAGCTACTCTTGTGGATGATGATGGTCAACCTATTCCGCCTACCTCTTCTACTAAGAGAGCTAACCCTTTTCTAAAGTGGGAGAGATTGAGGTGTCGATTCGAAGATGAGGTTGTTCTTAACCCATTTGATGAGTCTGCTAATATATTGGTGGTGGCCAAGAGTTAGAAGATGAGTATAATGACTATGACTTCGATGACTATGCGAAGCAGGTTCGTGATCTTCCTGGGAATTTGGATGCCTTTAATGCCATGTATGGCACAAAGTTTCAAGGTCCTAGGAAGTAATCTTATGTCGTTGTGTCATTTGTTATCATTTGAGTAGTGGTTTGTTTTCTTGTTTAGAAAATAGGAAGTATCTTGTTATGTAAGCTCTATGCCTATGTAACGGGCTGATATATGGGATTTCACTCATATACATTGTACTTAAACGTTTATTTGGTTAATATATTTACCAGGGTGCAGGATTACTCCCCTTTACCCAAAAAAAAAAAAGACCTACATGAAGGATTTTCAGCTAAAAAGAAATGCATTTTTAACTTTGAAGATTTTGGCCCCCTAAAGATAAATATTCAAGTTCCACTACTACCAATGAATCATTAGTCTAATGGTTGAAGCACTTGTGCTTAAGTTAATTGTCCCAGGTTCTAGTCTCATCCTTTGACATTTGCTTCATATAGGTACCCACCTTCACAAAACACAAGGGCACACTGGAGAGACTTTGTGGAATAAGAGATCAGTGATTCAAGTTTTGGCTCGTGCTCACTCCAGTTGATGCTCCACTAGGCCAGGAGAGTTGTCGGAGCTCTTTGTAGGGTGGACAATGGTTGATGTCAAAAGACACCCGAAGCCAAAGAGTTCCCGCCAATCTACACATTTTGTGGAATTCAAGTTCTACTACTCCTGTTAAGGGGCTAACACAAATTTATGACATGAGTAATAAAACGTAGGTTTAACTAATAATGTAGAGATAAACCTAAAGATATGTCGATAACAATTGAAAGGATTAGTAAAGAAACAACTTAAGATGTTAAATCATGTGTCCCTCGTGCAGATACGTATTTACGATCATCATTTTTTGTATTTTGATAGTAAAAGCTCAGTTGGTCATCAAGGTTTTCTTAAAGTGTTTTGGGAGGAGATATTTGGATGTGGGAGTTCTCAAGTTCGAGTCACACCTAAGACTTTTACCCTTTACTACCCAATTAGAAGAAACTGTTATACCTGAACCACTAACGACTAACAAGTCGTTAAAAAAAATCATCTGTTTTCATTGAATAGACATTAATTACGATATTTATTCAAAAGAATTATTCGTTCAAAATTTTGGACTGTTAGTTACATATCAATTCATTAAATCTCGTATTATCGTTGTTATCATTGATTATCTGTTTATCAAGAAATCATGAGGTTAAGCAATACACAGTCACATACTTTCAAGCTACATGAGAATGAATTTTATAAATACAAATTTATAGATTTGTTTCGGATCTTCAGTAAAATGGAACCTAATTAAGCTACAATCCTGTCTTAATGGAACAAAAACATATCTTTACCATTGAACATGGAATAAAAACTTTATTTTTCTTTTTGAAGTTTTGCTAATAATAGCATTAAGGGTTGTGATTAAAAAAAGAACTTTTATTAGACGATAACAATGCCGGGCTTCGGCTCTGCGCACTTGCTGACAACTTTCGAAGCACTCTAGTGTGCGTTTTAGTTTTTGAATGTCTCGTTCAACGTTATGAGTCTACAAGCCTTTGTCATTTCAGTGCTTGCCCTTTAAATCTTAAATAGGAGCCTTTATTTGATTGATCCAGTAACATACTAAAACACTATGTGTGAGAGAGAGAGAAAAAAGGAGAGAGAAGATGGCGGCTGGCAAGAGGTTCGCAACAGAAGAAACCCAAAAGACCAAGGTAGAAGACAGCATATGGAAGACTCTAAGCAACAGGTAATCAAGTTCTTCGTCGCCAATATTCCAGATAGGTGTAGACCTTGGGATCTAGCGACAAGACTTAGAGAGTATGGTGAGATAGGGGGGGTTTACATAGCGAGAAGGAGGAACAAAGAAGGACAGAGGTTCGGCTTCGTGACATTCAAAGGAGTTAGGGACTGGAAAGGTTTGGAGATGAGCATGAGAACAATCAAGATGGGGAGTTTCACGCTTTCCATCAACGTTGCAAGACACGCGGAGGAAAATGAAAAGGCCGGAATTGTTTTGAAAAGCAAACCTTCAAGTTTTAAACCTCCGGAGAAGGCCAGAGATGCTCAGGAGGGAGATAAAGTCAACTTTGGAGGTAGCAAGGGCGTTAAATTCGGGTTCTCCTATAAGGAAGTGGTTACTGATACAGGAGGGTTATCGTTTAAAGGGTAAGTCATAGATATGGATAGGGCGGAATTGGCTATGTCGAAACTCCATGGTAAAGCTATCGTGGCGTGGTGTATAGACCTTAATACACTATCTAACATCAGTACTACGTTGGGAGAGTTGGTCGAATCAGGGATGGAGATGAAGTATGTTGGAGGCCTATGCATTCTTGTCTCTTTTTCTAGCGAGGAAGATGCCCTTTCTTTTATGTCCAGGAAAGATATTTGGAGGTCATGGTTTTCCAAGGCTGAAATTTGGTCTGGTCAAATCATTCCTTTTAAAATAATCGCATGGGTTGGGATCCATGGAGTACCCCTCCACCTTGCATCGGCTTCCACTTTTAACAAGATTGGAGAACTGTTTGGGGAAGTGGTCTCACCGTCGTCCACGAACGATAACGAGATAAACAAGTCAGTTGAAGGGGTTGGTGTCCTGGTCGAAGACGGAGCCGATATTAAGGAAGAAGTCTTCTTATCTTGGAGAGGAAACAAGTTCAAAATTTGGCTCAAAGAAAAAGACTTTAACTGGAGCCCTAGCTATTTGATAGGCAACAAATCTGGAGACAAACAGAAGGGGTCCGACTCGAATGTATTCGACAGCAAAGTGGCGGATGAACGTAAACCGCCAATGGAATTGGAAGAGGGTGAATTGAGTGCTCCAGGGAAGGAAGGGGAAAAGTCTTTGCATGGGGACGGGTGGAAGAACTCTAAAGGTTTTGTGCATGGGGAAAGGAACAATAGTCAATTTAATGGACAAAAGGAATTTAATGGAGGCATGGGGAACAATTACGACTGCATGGGCATGGAACAGTCTTTTGAGTTTTCTTCCTCAAACTTCAAAGTCAAAGAAAACAAAGCAGAAGGAATAATTAATTTAGAGGATGAATGGTCCAATAAATTCTGTGGGCTCACTAATAGGCCCAGAAAGAGGCCAAGGGAGTCTGACCCGTTTTCATTGGACGGGCTTTTGGGTATCAATAAGGACCACTCTATTTTAGATAGGCCTATGGAAGATGGGAGACCTGGCCCAGAGCAGTTAAATCCATAAGTATCTCGAGATAAAGAGTCTTTCGACCTTAATAACAGTTTTCAACTTTTTGAAGATAATAAAGATCCCCTGGAACCTGAGGTTGTTGGTGGGAAACACAAGACACAGTACGAGGACACCATGGAAGATATAGTCAAAGAAGAGATTCTCAAGACTAAGGAGGTTGGAGAAGCTATTGGTGTTGACCTGTCTAAGGCGTCGGCCGAGATTATGAGGTCAATCAAGGATGAAGGTATTAATCGTGATGATCAATGAATTGTCTTTCTATAAACATTAGAGGAATGGGGGGGGGGGATTTTAAACCCAAGTGGATCAAAGGGATAATTTGCAAAGAGAAGGTTTCTTTCTTAGCTATTCAAGAAACTCAAGTGGGGGGCATTACTGTAGATAGGATTAATAAATTTTGGGGTAATAAAAATATGGAATGTGAGATTGTTGAGCCTGTTGGAAGATCGGGGGGCCTCATAAGCGTTTGGGACCCTTCGGTGTTCAAGAAGATAGAGACGGTTAAGAAGGATAACATCTTAATATGTAAGGGGATAATTAAAGGGTGTAACAACCCGGTGTCATCGTTAACGTGTATGCTCCTCAACATTATAGAGAGAAGGCCAATGTTTGGAATGAGATTCTCGACATCAAAGAAAAGTTTGGGGGCTGGTGGATGCTTATGGGGGATTTTAATTCGGTCAGGATAAAGGAGGAGAGGAAGGGTTCTAAATTCAAGTTGAATAGTGCCAGGGACTTTAATTCTTTCATAGAAAAGGCGGACCTTTATGAGTACGAGATGAAGGGTAGTAGATTTACGTATCTTAAAGTAGATGAGAAAGGGAAAAAGTTCAGAAAAATCGACAGGTTGTTGGTTAGTAGAGAAGTTGTGGATTATTGGCCTAAGGCGATTCTCAGAGCTTTACCTAGGTTACATTCGGACCATAATCCTATCTTATGGTCCATTGTGGAAAGTAACTTTGGCCCTAAACCTTTCCGGTTTTTCAATTCATAGCTTGAACATCCGGGTTGCGACGATGTGGTTAGAGATACCCTTGATAATTTCTCCTTCGAGGGGCCTCCGGATTCTATCCTTATGGAGAAATTCAAACGTTTAAGGAGAAGTTTTAAAAGGTGGAGGGACGAAATTCAGTACAAGGAGGGAGAAGAATTAGAGCTTTGTAAAAAAGAGCTAGAGGAAGTGGAAAGTAATTTGGAGGACTTCGAGTTGAACGAGGAAGAGTCATGGACTCGCATGGAATGTAAAAAAAGAATTTTAGAAATTGAAGAGAATAAAGCTAAGGATCTGAAACAAAAAGCGAGGTGTAAATGGAACGTGGACGGGGATGAAAACACGAGGTTCTTTCACGGTCTCATCAACAATAGGAAAGTAGCTAACTCTATTCCGGGCTTGATGGTGAGGAACGAATGGGTTGCTAAGCCGAAAAGGATCAAGAAATTGGTTTTCGATTTTTACAAGTCTAAATTTAAAGAAAGTTTAAACAACAGGCCTGAGAAATCTTGTGACATTAATTCGAGACTTTCTGATCTTGAAGCTGACGAATTAGAATCGAAGTTCTCCAAGGTAGAAATTAAAAACGCGGCTTTTGATATTGGTGAAGAGAAAGCTCCTGGCCCCGACGGATTTACGTTCAAATTCATTAAAAGGTATTGGAAGCTTTTGGAAAACGATGTCTACGAAATTTTATCGAAATTCCACGAGGAAGGTAATATTAGTAGAGGCTGTGGGTCGGCTTTCATAGCCTTGATTCCTAAGGTCAAGGACCCCGGTAATCTCAATGACTATAGACCGATCACTCTGGTTGGAACTATTAGTAAGATTATTTCTAAGGTGATTGCTAATAGAGTTAAGAGAGTCTTGGATAAAGTGATTTCGGTTAACCAATCGGCCTTTTTGAAAGACAGGCTCATTTTAGACGGGCCTCTAATTCTCAACGAATTAGTAGCTTGGGTGAAAAAAAGTAAGAAACAGGACTTCGTGTTTAAAGTTGACTTCAATGAAGCTTATGACAACGTTAATTGGAATTTCTTACTTTCGATTATGAAACAAATGGGTTTTAAGGAGCGTTGGTGTAGCTGGATAAATGGTATTTTTGCCTCTGCTAGAGCTGTTGTCCTTGTTAATGGTTCCCCGACGTTTGAATTCCAAAGTTCGAAAGGAATGCGACAAGGAGATCCCCTATCTCATTTCCTTTTCCTGATTGTGATGGAAGGCCTTTCCAGTATTATGAGGAAAGCTCAATCTTCGGAGCTCATGAAAGGTTTTGAATTCCCGAACAACGGTCCTATTATTTCGCATCTATTATATGCCGATGATTGTTCTTTCATGGGGGAGTGGTCGGAAAATAACTTGGTGAACGTGAAAAGGATTCTTAGGTGCTTCCATTTGTGTTCTGGGCTGAAAATAAACATTGGGAAATCTCACATCATTGGAATCGGAGTGGAGGAGAATGAAGTGAATAGGATGGCGGTCTTGATGAATTGTAGACCCGGGTCTTTTCCTTGTGATTACTTGGGTCTTAGGATCGGGGGGAACATGAACCGCATCAACAGCTGGGATTTCTTGATCGATATATTTAAGAGTAGACTTTCTAAATGGAAAGCTTCTTGTCTTTCTATTGGGGGGAGAACCGTCCTCATCAAGGCGGTTATGGAAAGTCTCCCAACGTATTACTTTTCCCTATTCATTGCTCCTTCCAAAGTAATTAACACGTTGGAAGGAATAATTAGAAGGTTCCTATGGGGTGGTGATAACGAGAAGTCTAAAATCCATTGGGTGGCATGGGACAGGGTATCGTCCCCCATCAGGTTCGGGGGCCTTGGGTTGTCTAAGCTTAAAGAGGCTAACGAGGCTATTATAGCTAAGTGGCTTTGGCGATATAGGAGTGAGCCGGATAACTTTGGAGAAGGGTGATTGATGCCGTTCATGATACCAAAAGAAGTTGGTCTCATATACCCTTCAGACAGTCATACACTAGTGTTTGGGGTAACATTGCTAAGGCTATATCCAAGATGAAAGTGGGGGACATTAGTTTCAATCAAATGCTTAAAGGTAACTGTGAGAACGGTATGAACATCCGGTTTTGGCTCGACCCATGGATCGACTGTGTGCCCCTCAAAGATAGATTTCCAGGTTTGTTCAAAATAGAAAAAGAGAAGAAATGCAAGGTTTTGGAAAGGTTCAGTCATGAGGAAGGCCGATTTGTTTTAAAAAATACGGGTCATCTTACGGCTGACGAAGCCGTTGAGCTTGAGTCCATTTATCGGGAGTTGGAGGGGAAAACCGTTAGAGATGGTGAAGATAAGTGGGAATGGAATGGAAAGAACCAAAGAACTTTCAGTGTTAAAGGGGTGAAAGAATTTCTGGTTAGTAAACATGATTACAGCAATAGGTATGTGTTTAAATGGTCCAAATGGATTCCGAGAAAATGCAATATCTTCATGTGGAGACTTGGGATGGATAGAATTCCCACTAGTAAAGCGCTCGGGAATAGAAATTGTTTTTTTGGTTCTTTGACGTGTCCCTTATGTGGGCAAGAGGATGAAGACGCCGAGCATCTGTTTTGTTCATGTGCAGTGGCTTCGGAAGTGTGGTATAGAATTGGAAAATGGTTAAAAGTCCCTCCGTTATATTTGTTCTCGATATCTGATGTTTTCGGTATCCATATGTGGGCTGCCAAGGATAAGGAGAAAAGAAAAATCATAAAAGGGATTATGTTCATTACTTGTTGGACCATTTGGAAAGCTAGGAATTCGAAAAAGTTTGACGATAGAAGAATATAGGTTAAAAGCATTATTTTAGACATTATGGGTTTTGGTTTCTTATGTTTTAAGAACCGGGGTAGGAACTCTAGTCTTAACTGGGATAATTGGTGTAAGTTCAATTTGATGTAATTGGTTTTTTTGTTCGGTGCCCTTTCGCTTTTTGGCGTTGTTTTGGGCGGTTGTGAATAATAGTAAACTTTCAAAAAAAAAAAAAAAAATAGGAGCCTTTAGTCAATGATTATGATTGGATTAGAATCCTGAAAAAGATGAAGACGATCTCTAAAAATAAATATTTACAACCAACACTTGTTTCTGATTGGATTATTCAGTTTTTACAACCAATTGTAATAAAAATCCACTTCTTAATTAGCAAAACTTTTTTTTTTTTATTATTATTATTTTTTAGTGAAATGCTTGAGTTCATGATCACTATGTAATGTAATTAACTAGCATGTGAACCCGCGCGTTGCTGCGGGACGGCTATGTTTATGTTTATTAGAATTATGTTAATGTTTTGTGGAATAAGGAACTATCTTATTTATATATATACTAAAAGGCAGGAGTTAGGTTTTGCAAACAAGGCATTAAATGCAATCTTTGTGAATTTTGGCGGCTTATTTTTGAGGTTGAGTGTCGTTCAAAGTAAGTCCTTTAAGATTAATAATCTTTCGCAACTTGACAAAACAACCTCGAGATTTAAGTGTCATTGCAGAAGTAAGTCGCTTTAAGAATCCATTGCGTCGCGGGTTTTCCAACACTCGTTTTATACATTATAATGAAAACCACATAGTTATTCAATACGACAAAAGTTATGTAGGCTTGAAATGGAGTTAACAACATCGTCGTGCAATAAGATCACAACTAAATAACAATATGTATTTTGGTTCCAGATACAGTGTCCACAACACATACTATTAATCTAAGCATGAAATTAGAATATGTTCTTTGCGTTTGTAACTTAATTTATGTCTGTCTTGATTCATTTTGTGCTGAGTCGGAATCTGTTGTAGCTGTTCCATTATTGCTAGTGTCGATGTTCGTCAAGGATAGTTTAAACATATTCTTAACCATGCTTCACTCATTGGTTCCCATGGATCTCACTTAGCCACATCACCTGCAATATATGCAAGTCAAAAGAATGGTGATTAATACACTTGCTTAACAGATATTTAACGATAACAATAAGTAACATAATTAAAATCCAATAATGTAGTGGGAATCGCACATAGAATTTGTCATTACTTTTTTCCCCAATGGTAGAAACACAAACTTAAAAACACATGGCCGTAACTTTTAGATACTTGGCCAATTTCATATTTATTTTGAGGAGTTTCATCAAGTTGAACTATTTGTAAGGCGTTGCTCCTAGTGTAAATAGGCCCAAGTAAAAAATGCACAAAGCAAACAGTAATCCTAAAGCATTTTGAACTCATCATCATGTGATGCCTTTGCCAAAAAAATCAAGAACGTTTTCTCCTTTGAAAATGGACAAAGGGAGTAAAGCTATTCCTTAATAGTCACTCATAACTAAAACATATTCAATCGAAACGCATGTCAAATGCTGTGTAACAACTTCCGGTTCACACTTATAAATATGGAATCATTTCGGTCTATCAAAGTACGCCTAGTCTAGCCTCAATTTCCCATTTGGAAAATAAGTCTATTGACTTTAACCCGTTTACCCAACCCACCCATTTGACCACACCTGAACAACATAGATTGTTGTGAGTCAAATAAAATTACTAACCTTGGTTTCCTGATAAGTCTAAGCATGCGTCTGTATTGCTTCCTCGCAATCTTTGATTTCACTGTAGAGAGCACCCTGTAATCTACAATTCTTGCCACATCTAGCCAACTCTCTTTAAAAAAATCAAATACCACCAAGTTAATCAATATACAGGAAGTTCAAGAACGTAGCAACTCAAAGAGTTACACTATAAGTTCAAGTGCACAAACGAAATATCAATTGAATTTCAAATTAAAATCACCAAGACAAAAACAGTATCCAGCAGCTAGAAACACCAAATGGCTCTTTTCAAAAACTTCTAGTTAAACACATGCAATCTTATTTTGTTGGAAATGTTTAACCTCGTACATTTGTCAGATAAGAGACATAGGTTTTGTCTTACTTACTGCTATCACACGTAAATCATTAGCATGTCCCCCAATCTCTCAGCTGCACGTCAGCTCCATCAGATGGTGACCTGACAGCCATAGATAAAAGAACAAATTATCAGATATGTAAAGCTTTGAATGGAAAAAACACACATGGCAAATGTGAGATAACCTGACCAAAGCTAAGCTATAGTGCAAGGCATTGTTTGTTTATTTTTTTGGGTAGTAACATTTTAGGCTAAAGTGTTGGCCACAGATTATTATCCGCTCGTTTCGTTACTTGCACTTCTTCTCTATCCGTTTTTCTTATAACAGATATTACTCTTTCATGAGATAAAAACCGTTTTTATACTTGGGTAACTTTAGCAGGAAAATGAAGAGGATAAACTGAAACTAAACTTTTAAGGCTCTATAAGGTCAACTTGTCTCCATTGTATCAAGTCATCTTGTCAGTCACATATATTTGACCTTCAACCATATCAATTTGTATTGACTTTTGGAGCCAAGAAATCACTACATTTCAATATTCAGTTTGTGCGATAACAACATTGATTCAAACTATCTGTATTGCCTTTTACAATTTAGCATGGGTTTCTTAATGGTCAGGTAATGAAGCTACCAGCTGTTGTTACTGTAATTATCCAGGTTAATTCATCACCTTAAAATTATAAAAAGATGCATATTGGTGATCACAGGTAATACACATTCATTAATTGCAGAATTTGGCCTCTAAGGACCAACCTAAGTTATCTGAGCCTATCAAAGAGCTGTATATCTTTTTGACTCGGGTACTTTCATAATTTTGTTGTCCATTAAAACCATAAGCAAACATCAAATTTTGACAAATCTTAATCATTTGTGGTTTGCATTAGATTGTTGCAGGTATACTCATACTTATCATGCCAGGATACAATGACCCTGTAAACTTTGGTCTGCCACAACAGGTTGCCACATTAGCCTTTAAAATCAATCGTGTCCGTACTTTGCTAATAAATACTATTTATTAGCAGATTCTCACCAACTCAGTTATATATAAACACCCTCTAAATCCCCTAAATAGTCAGATTCTCACCAACTCAGTTATATATAAATAAAAACATATATGATCAAGGTTAACACCTTGACGTCTAAATGGATAAATCGGCATTACCTGATACACATGCCATAAAGCATGGGAACTGCTTTAACCTGATCCTCATGTGGTTGGTTGGTCATAAACTCATGTTCACTAATCTCAATAACAGCCATGGGAATGCATACCTACTTCTCTTCCATGGAACCGTCATCACATTTTGCACACTCCTGCTATCAGCATCATCTCCCTTTCCTCATTATTACCACCTGACATGTCAACGAATACCGTCACAAAACTATAGCGCGTGAAATAAAATCAACTAACGTAACTGAAAAACATATAACCTGAACCAATTAACATATAACCTGAACCTATAATTCCTCAAATCAACACATAATTGCACACAATTATAACTCATGAACCCCTTGATACAACATCTGCTTAACCATACACTTTCATAAATTCGCTTTTTTTCTCCAATATACTATAAACAAATTTTTTTTTAAGAAAGGATTCAACCAAGTTGTAATTGTATTCATTTCTAATTAAATGTTTCCATGCATTTATAGAAGGTTAACTACTTTCAAGCTGTTTTACACTTTCACCCGTTCCCTTCTCCTATAACATTTAATTTGACGAATTTGATGTAGAACAACTCAAACCAACCAAATGACAAACTAATCCTTTACGCAACAATCAAGCACATGAATAGGGTTATTTGATCCAACATAGTACTGATCAACAAAATTTTCAACCAACCTCTACTAAATAGATTATAGACATGCATCTCGGTATAGAATTGCAAATATAAGTTAATAGTCTAATATCGATCTGCCTATGCAGAAAAACACTTATAAATAACGGAGAGAATCGCAAAAGAAAATCAAAAGTAGAGGTTGGTTGAAATTATCTATTTATAGTTTCGATGACATCTAAGAATACCTGATATCAAAATATAACAGAGAAATTTACAATGCGTGACATCAGTGGTATAAAATCATCATCATAGCTTATTCAGATCTAACAATACCTATTTTGATGTGCATCACTAACATTACCTTATTAAGCTTCGTATAACATCATTACCTTTGAGTCCCTGTTCGCTCGGGCTGCAAATCAGTAACATCACCCCAGCCTCTTTCAAATCCTCCAATTTGAACGAAACTGTCACATCCGTTGAAACATTAACAAAATTCACTATATCAAACCGTGAGAGTACAAACGAAAACATGGAAGTTTTAAATGCATATGACGTCAGTACCTTTAACATAAATTTGATAAAAGTTATGATACTTACAAAAAGTGTTTGGTGATTATTTCAACCTGACCCGTTTGGATTTTAACAAAAGGCACAACAGCCAAGGTGGTTTACATAAGGTTTTTTAAGCAATAAATAGGCTCAGATACACAAATTCACCAAACTTCTTGCCATGGCTGCATCCACAGCTCAAGTGCGGTTGCCACGCCAAGATACGAAAGTAAGTCAAATGTAATTATCATTATAGCCTTGGCAACTATATTTATTTAGTTAAAGAAAAAGGATACATTTTCCATGGGTGTAAGCATTATACGTTGCCTTAGGAAAGTCTATCCCACCAATACATGGGCCAGATTTCATCCAATATCCCGTAACCTTTCAACCATGAACTCATTTAACAGGGATAAGACAATAAACGCCCGTCATGGCTCACAGTACCATATCATGGATGCAAACACCACTGTGATGGTGGTGCCACGCCAAGATATAGGCACATTTCACAGACAGAGGTGGTGTGGAGTAACGTCAAGAGAAGATCTGTTTTTTCTCTGTAGTGCTTCAGATAGGGTAGCAATTAAGAACAGGTGGGTGCGCCCGTCATGGCTGCAAGCCTAACAGCCTGCCATGCCAAGATACGTGCAGTGAGACTTTTAACCCGAGCCATTCAAAATCAGCGTACCCTCAAGATATTATGCAGTATGCATTTACATGTATGCACATCCAAAGCACGCACAAACTATTGAATAAACGCCTGTCATGGATAAGAGTACCATATCATGGCTGCAAACACCATTGTCGTGGTGATGCCACGCCAAGATATAGGCACATTTGACGTTCAGAGGTGGTGTGGAGTAACGTCCAGAGAAGATTTGTTTTCTCTCTGTAGTGTAACTCCACGGAGGGACCATTAACTGAGTAAGTTCTATGGTGCGTTCTCCAGCAATCGGATGGCCGAAAGTGCCATCAAATGTGCCTAAACATTATGTTTCATAGGCAACACAACCCCAGCCTACAATCTCCTTCTCCGTAGCTGATCCCTTCACTCCCTTATGGTCCCGCAGCTGTAACTTCATAAAAGAAACAGCAATAAATGATGCTGCAACAGGAGCCATAGTACAATTCCAAACCCAATCGAAACACACATAAGGATACTGAAAATTAATAAAAAGAAAATAAAAAAAAACTTCTACTCTGATTGACCTACCTCAAATACAATATGCAAAAATCAATTCCATAGAGTTAGTAATAACATTAGTATATTTAATGTCAAATAATTAGGACCCAATTCATTTTTACTCATCAAACAATTAAACACCAATTCATTAAAACCTTAGGAATAAAAAAAATGAGAATGACTTACATCAAAGCAGCAGATTTACGCCTATAAAAGTTATTGTTTTTTTTCCTACGCCTTTGATGAAGGTATGTGTCGAACCTTCATCACAGGAAGATATGACTCATGGCTGTCTTTAGATCTCTTTAGGGTTTGTGTTACTTGTGGATATCGGTATTTGTTAGTGTACCTGATGAGCTGACAATATCTTGGAGTGGAAAAATTTTGATGGAAGAAGCTTCAAGAATAAGGGTAAAGAGGGAGAGAAATTTCTAGAGATAGAGAGGCGGTTGTGTGTGGTATGAGTATACATTGCTGACATACCATGTAGTATACGGTGAACAGTAAAAAGGCAAACACACTTCAACCAATGATAGCATGCCACAACTTTGTATTGTGTACTACAACTTGTATTGGACCAATCAAATGTTGACACACACTCATTTATACATTGTATTTTTATACACCCTCCAACTCCAATTAGTATATATTATAATACGGTAATATGTTTGACTAAGAGCAACATGTATGTGATCTTATTCTTTGTCTTAATTTGACTAACTTTATAGGATCTTAATTTTAAAGATTAATCAAAAGTGGTTAATTATGGTAGAATTGATACATTTCCTCGCCCAAGTTAGAACATGTAACTTTCTTTTAATTGGATACATTTTAGTACGTATATAAAAATAGTAACATTGCATAAACAAGATTAATTCACAATGTTCAAGACTTTTTGAAGTATGTAAAACACAATTACAGCTAATGTTCAAGACTTTTTGAAGAATGTAAAACACAATTACAGCTAAGGATTTTGTTTGCATCCAAAGGCATCTTCCCCTGACAATGTTACTCCATATATTTCAATTAATTTTTACATCATTAGTTTATTACTCCGTACTTGATTATCTCGATCGAATTGGCAAATTGGCATTAAGATATAAGAGATGATTTGCACATTTTATTATTTGATTTGCACACTCATATGTACAAACATATAAAAGAGACTGTAATTTTGTATAACTACTTAATGCATTGAATGGAGTGTCTCAATAAAAAAGAAAAGTGTGCAAATCAATTTTCAAAAAATATACTATATTAACATATTACAAAGTAGATTCTTAAACGAACAAAAGAATTCAAGAAGAAAAAAGACGACGAATAAGACATTTTGTTCGACGATTTTTTCCCATGTCTTCTTGTAATTGTTTGATGCCGATCACTTTGCGTTATGTATGACATTGCACATTTTTTTCATACCGTAAGTACTTCATTAATGTATTTAGCGCATTTTGATCAAAGATGAATGATACACTTAAACATATGCTTAAACTTGTATCCAAACTTTTGTATCTAAAGTTTGTTGTTATTGCTTAGGCCTTAGGGTCATCGAAAATCACGAAACTCTGATTATCGTAACATTAATCGTAACATATTTCTTATCAGTGTCAAAACCAGTATTATAAGTGATTAAGAACACAACGAACAAAAATTCACGAAAACTCATAACGGGTAACAATATTTTGACGATGGCTCGTGATATTCCGGTACACCCCTAATTACGCCCTTGTTATGATAATTCTTTCATTCCATGAACCAACTTCTTGTATACAAGTTAAAGTTACCTCCCTCACATAAAACCCTAATTAAGCTAGGTTTCAAACTCAATATAGTAAAAGTAATTTTATAAAAATATTAAAAGTCTTTTTAAATTAATCTATGACATTACTAAAAATGGATAATAAAATGCGAAAATTACTGTGAAGGCCCTGCAGGTACCTCTGTGTCCTGCAGAGGCCCTCTTTTCTTGCTATGTCTAAAAAGGCCAGGCATTTCGCTACCTAGTGGTAGTGAAATGCTTAAAGGACACGTGTCGCCATCTAAATAAATTAACGTGCGTAATTAAAAAAAAATAAAAAAAAAAAAAAAAAAAGCATCTCGCCACCAACAGGTAGCGAAATCTGACAAAGTGTGGGGACACCGTATGACACAACGTTGAAAAAGCACCATTTCACATGTAATTGGTAGCGAAATGCTCTCTCCTCACCTAGGGAAGGAGCAAAATTAAACCTGCAACTATTCTTGAAATGACTATTCGACTATCCGAATATTTAGACTTGGATTCCGGTTTTTGATCTTCATTTCGAGAGATAAACAAGTGAGTTTTGTGTTGTTTCTCCCTTCCGATTCTTAGAAAAAAAATTGCATTTTTTTTTTTTTTTTTCGTTGTGTTGTTGTGTTGAAGGCAGTTGGTGGTGTTGGTGTTGGTGGTGAAGGCAGTTTGTGGTGTTGAAGGCAATTGGTGGTGGTGGTGAAGGCAGTTGGTGGTGCTGTTGGTGGTGGTGCCGGCAGTTGGTGGTGGCACGGTAGGCTGTGGTTCTCATTCTTGGGTGGTTCGGTGGTGGTAGTGGGTAGGTGTTAACGTGGTTGTTTGTTAATATGACACTTGTTGTTCCGGTAAATATTTATTTTTCTTATGATATCATTATTTGGTATTTTATGCTTATTGTGTAGTTAATAATATATCTTGTTATTAATTGTTATTTTAGGATTTTCCGTTGACCTTACTGTAGAAGTAAGCTTAGATTGGTTCATTACCTTAAAAAAATTTGCGAATACCAATAAGGAAGTATTGTTTAGGCGGGCGTGTTTCGGATGGATGTTTGACATAGAACAAATGCAAGAATCATGTATTTTATTACATTATATGAGTTTATGTCAACTTGACCTGAGCAGGAGACACGGAAGTTGTTCCATTGAGGTATCGTGTAGGAGATTTTGAGTTGAGATTTGGTAGAGAGGAGTTTTGTTTAGTAACTAGCTTGAGATTTGGTGTTGATTTTCAAGACAAATATAAAGATCAACCTACTCCTCTTAGGAGGCGTGTTTTGACTCGCGTTATGATGGATGTTCGATAAGCGCCGGTGTTGAATGAATTTATTTCTAGCGGCGCTTTTGATAAGCTTGTCGATATCGATGCCGTTCGTGTCGGTTGCTAGGGTTGTTGGAGATGGTATTGTTAGGCCACGAGGTTAAAACGTAGTTCCCCATGGTGCATGGCTTTAGTAGATAATCTTGATGCTTGGAATATATATCCTTGGGGTTCGTGCGTGTGGCCGACATTGTACGATCGATTAGTTGGTGCGATAGATTCACGGCTTGAAGCTTTTTGTGAAACCCGACCACCACCCCGTGTGGCGGTAAAGTAAAGAACCCTAAGTATCGTTGATCGGCTTTACATGGGCCTTTAAGGTATGTATATATATATATAATATTAGTTTTGTTGTTTATGTATATATATAATGTTAAAGTAATTAACCAATTATTTTTTATAGACGTGGATTTTGGAGACTTATCTAGACACGGCACTAGATTTTTTTAATCGTCACGAGCTCCATCCGAGAGTGTGTGCATGGCGTTACAAGCGGCAATTTAAACGCTGTTACCTGGAAAGTTTATTGGTGAGTTGTTATTTAATCATGCCATTCAGTTTTTAGTGATTCATAACAATATTCGTATTTGTTGTTATATAAATTTTAGGTAGCGGAACCTACATTAAGACTTGTACCCGATGCATATGAGTCTGAAAAGGGTTGGTTCCGTGATAGCATGGCATTTTTTGAGGGGCGTAGTATTGATCCACCACCAATACCCCACTTTCGGACCAATATAGCCGTGACGATGTTCGAATTTGTTTATCGTCATTTGCGGAACTAGAGGATTTGACAAAGGCTCGGTGCCAAGATTAAGGAACACGACACAATGTTCCAAAAATATTTGGTTTATTTAGTGGTTTCGAGCAGCGGTATGTTTTATTTGCATAGTTTTTGTTGCTACTTATTGGTTTTAAAATTACTAAACATTATAATATTGTATTTAGGCTTTCGTGTGGAACTGGATTTAGTGTGGGCTGGATTTAGTGGTTTCCCGAGCAGCGGTATGTTTTATTTGCATATTTTTTGTTGCTACTTATTGGTTTTAAAATTACTAAACATTATAATATTGTATTTAGGCTTTCGCTTGGTTGGTGGGCTGGATTTAGTGGTTTCCGAGCAGCGGTATGTTTTATTTGCATATTTTTTGTTGCTAATCATTTGTTTTAAAATTACTAAACATTATAATATTGTATTTAGGCTTTCGCGCCGGTGGGCTGGATTTAATTGGAACCGAGCAGCGGTATGTTTTATTTGCATATTTTTTGTTGCTACTTATTGGTTTTAAAATTACTAACCATTATAATATTGTATTTAGGCTTTCGCGGTTGGGCTGGAAGTAATTGGAACGAGCAGCATAAGTATGTTTTATTTGCATATTTTTTGTTGCTAATCATTTGTTTTAAAATTACTAAACATTATAATATTGTATGTAGGCTTTCGCTTTTGGGCTGGATTTAATTGGAACCGAGCAGCGGTATGTTTTATTTGCATATTTTTTGTTGCTACTTATTGGTTTTAAAATTACTAACCATTATAATATTGTATTTAGGCTTTCGCTTAATTTGGGCTGGAAGTAATTGGAACGAGCAGCAAGTATGTTTTATTTGCATATTTTTTGTTGCTAATCATTTGTTTTAAAATTACTAAACATTATAATATTGTATGTAGGTATTTGGTGAGGTGGTCGAGGAGATGGGGGTTTCTACACCCCAGGTAGTTCTTTCTTTGAGGGGTGTCTCACCACCGCCGCCAAGTGGGCGCGCGCGTATCGACCGGTGACGCCTCACTCTAGGACACCTATGCCACAACAAGGATTTGTTCCGTGGTCGGGTAACAATCTGTGACAAGCTCTTGCATCACACCCCGTAGTTAATCGTGTGTTCTGGGTAAATTTATAACCCACATAAGTATATATATTTTTTCATTTTCTACTATAATACTTGCATGTATATTTGTTCCGTGTTAGGGTGCTATTAATCGAGGAAAGAGATGTCCGTCCTAGTCGTTATTTGTGCGACCCGTTTGGTCGTTTGCGGACCGACTCCTATTCCCAATAAGCGGGATGGTAGGCTTAAGGATAATGCCATGTCATCAAATATTAGCCCGTTAGATCTTGGAAAAGCTATTGATGAAGAAGGCGATAGGGTCAATGATGATGAAGAAGAGAGGATAAAGTTGAGTTTTACGGGAAAATTTTAGGAGAGTGCATTTCGTTTTATAACGTTGACCACGCTAAGGTAATCATAAAACTACGTGAATATTCTTGAAATTTAACATTGATTAACAACTTATTATTGATATTACTTTTGGCTATTTAGGTTAAGCGTACATTTTATGAAGACTTACAAACTTTCTGGGAACCTAAACCCATATACAGGATTTGTCATGTGATGGGTTTTGCGTGTGAGACAATTTTTGGCGTGAATTGCTCCCTTTTGTTCCAAGGTCCCAACTAATGGTTGGCTTGCAGACGATGTAAGTTTATTGTTACATGTTTATAATGTATTTGAATAGTTTTTTATAGAATGCTTATAAATAATTTTAATATTTTTTGATATGAACTAGCATATGAATGCATGGTGAGCTTAATCCGTCGGAGGCGGATGGTGCTCCACAGACGATGGCGAAATCAACACTTGCATCGTATGCTCCGAGGCACTTCTCTTCTTACTTGTGACGGATAGTGCATTACGAGGGAGCGATAAGTGGGAAGACACGTCCGTACCCATCACGGGATGAGGTACAAGTGGTAAGTATTTTGTTTAATGATTTTAATCGTTTAGTATTTTAATAAGCTATTTAATTGTATGTAAGCTAATGATTTTATCTTTGTAGGTGTATATGCCGTTCCATGCGAAGGCAACCACTGAGTTCTAGGTGTCGTAGATCTTCCTAATTCTCATATTTACATTTTCGACTCCATGGATAATAAGACTAGGGCGGGTAAGTGCGAGAACATCTTGATGGATGGACTAAAGTCTTAAATGAAAGTTCTGACTCAAGGATATTTTGGCGTTACCGGTAGGCCACATTTAACTTCTCATTCTCTTATAATGATTCAAAATGGTTTCTGCTCCATGACGATCAAATGGTAGGGATTGTGGAGTAGTTGTATGTTGGCTTATGCATCGATTTTGTGCAGGTAGGATCCACCACGGTTATTACTAACCACGAGCGAGTATTTTAAGGACTTTAGATTTATTATGGCTCATCATTTTATAATACCCGTTGTGAGAATACTAGCGGATGTAGATATGATTAGTTGACCATTTGTATATGTAGTTTCAACCGTTTGTATATATATTTTATCTAATGAAAGTTTGTGTATGTTACATATCACAAGATATTTGACAAGTCGATAACTAAAGTTTTGTAGATGAGTTAAATGAAAGCAGTAGATGGGTTAAATAAATACATAAAAAATACAAGATAAAGATGATACAAATTAAAAGCGAAAGTCTAGCGGATGGGTTAATTAAAACATAAAGAAATACAAGATAAACATGATACAAATTAAAAGCGAAACTCCAATTTAAACATCAACGATAAGCGGTATCCTTGTGGTAAACCTCAACAATGTTTTCAAAGTGATGTTAAGGTAATGGTTATGTGGTTTTGGTGTGAACATTGAGGCGTTCTTTAGTATCAAAGCAGACACCGACACCGATAGACTTAGCGTACCCTTATCCTCTTCTAGTACTTTGTGATGAATTGAACGGACATTGTTCTGATGGATCTTTGAGTGTCACAGTTAGGTCACCAAGCACATTTGGTGTACAAGACTTGATGATGGCTAAAACCGAGTTCAAGCTTCCCTTTTTACAAAAGGTTTTCATATCGCCTAAACAAGCATCTACCACGATCCCAAAACATCTAGATAGCCAATGGCGCTTAGCCATGGGCCGCGTAAAATGATCATCTTGGATGCATCCTCCTCTATTATCGACATACTCTTGGGTTGGCATTACAGACGAGGCCCTCCTTCCTAATGTACGTATTTTTGCGAACTTAGCCATTTGAAGAATACCCATTGGGCCGGGTATTATCCTTGTGTGTGCTATTGTACTTGCATTTTCCACAGGGTGATCAATGTACAAATGTATTATACCATCGTGAGCACAAGCACACGTAACAAATAAAATAACGTCGTTGTTGTCTTTAATCTCCATCGTTGTATCGATGGGCTTAGCCTAAGCGACAATCGAGTTGCGTACTAGCATCCACTCGAATTTGTTCACCAACATTTCAACCATTAATGAGTAAGTGATGTCCTTGTACATAATGACACCACTTTCCTTGCCATTGAAATGTAATTTACATTTGAATTTACGGAAATTAGCCGACATTTGTATGTTTGTTAAAATTCTTTTCGGATGTTGTATATATAGGGGCTATATCACATAGTGTTTTACGAAATATGACAACCTTTTGTCATGTTTTAATAATTATCTGAAAACTTTTACACATGTCGGTAATATTACGGGGACATTCAAAATTGTCTATAACTCACATACATGTTTACGAAATATGACAACATTCAATAATTGTATGACAACTTTTAGGCTGTCGATGTAAGCAAAAGGGACATGTATCGACAAGTCTATGACTTTCTATAAATCACATACATGTTTACGAAATATGACAACATTCAATAATTGTCGACAACTTTTACGCTGTCGAAGCAAGTAAGGGACATGTATCGACAAGTCTATGACTTTCTATAAATCACATACATGTTTACGAAATATGACAACATTCAATAATTGTCGACAACTTTTACGCTGTCGGAAGAAGTAAGGGACATGTATTTGACAAGTCTATGACTTTGTATAAATCACATACATGTTTACGAAATATGACAACATTCAATAATAGTATGACAACTTTTTAGGCTGTCGATAAGCAACAAGGGACATGTATTTGACAAGTCTATAATTGTCTATAAATCACATACATGTTTACGAAATATGACAACATTCAATAATTGTATGACAACATTCAATATTTATATAAATATGCACATTCTTCCTTCTTTAACTCATCAAATGTCAACATCTAACAATACTACATTACAATTCACTATCAACTACAAGCGGAAACTTTACACTTAACCCAATAACATACCAAGATGGTTCAAACATGAATATCAATGTTCGAATTTGGTTTTCGAGATATGGTTAAGTATCTAGAGAAAATTACCAACAAAGGTCAACTTTCTATATTACGCATTGCCACAAAACCAAACTTTAATGGGGATGAAAGCAATTGAAAATGATTATGACATTGATGTTATATACGACATCGCAAAAGTTCTTTGGGCGACTCAAATTTTGTTTGTGAGCATCCAAGCGATTTAAGCACAAATTTGATTCCAAATGATGGTTCTATGGAAGAATCATTTGCGGTGTAATTCGGAAGAAACAAAACTAAAGAGTCACGAGAGTGTCCGTTATATACATGAAATGGTTCGGAGAAAAACAAAGCGGAAGGCGTGTACGCTTTAAGCGTTGGTATAATAAAAAACTAAACCTCTTGCACCATATAAACAAACCATTTTCAATTTTCCATTCACAACAAGGGTCGATTGGTTTGCTATGGCGGAAAACCAACGTATGTAAATGGTTGGAAGATGAACATCAACATTCCAAGAATGAAGCTAGAAGAGCTCAAGCAATATTTGTTTAACATCGTTGACATGAATATTCATGCTCTTTTTATGAAGTACCACACTGCTGGCATTTCAAGCACCGTAAAACTAAGAAACAACTATGATATGCATGTAATGTTTGATATTTGCGGTAGCTAGGCAACTTGAAATCTACATTGACCATGGCGGTGTCGATTTTAATATTGAAAAATATATATTGCCAAATGCTACTTTGGCGAAATGATGAAGCATGTGATAAGAATACACAAGTGACAATGAAGGCGGAAACAAGAACATAACTCAAGGCGATTACACTTGTGATCAAATGGTTGAATGGGCGAGAACAACAACACTTTCGAATGAGGATGCTAAAGCGGATGAGCGCCATAAATACATATGAAAGAATCATTGGTATTCATAGTCATAATCACTCAATATGTGTCGTGTATGATTTAAGATTGTCTTAATAATATGTTTTTCTTAATCATATTTATTTCTTGACTACAAGCACAGATTTTGGAAAACAAACACTTCATTGATGGTGGAAAAAATTAAACATTCATAATACAACGAGATCGCTCAAGATAAAAATACTAAAACTAAACCACAATGGTATGATTTGGTTCATTAAGAAGAATTAGGGATTCTTTATATGGGCCAATGAAAAATGAACCACCATTCGCTTCAATACCCATGTCTTGCCACAATTCAGAAGCTCGCTCGTACACTTGTAGCGAGTGAGCTATCTCTTGGTCGATCTTAGCGTCAATAATTGGATCATCATCCTTAGTAAACCCAACTAATTTTACCACATTCTCAATTGGGTATGGAAGAGTGAATAACCTGTATACGATGATACGATAGCACCATTAATTTCTAACACCCATGCACACAAAACTTTGTACCCATACGCTAGGAAACTTCACGAAATTACAATAGAGTTCCGTAGGCGGGATATACGGAATGGAGGCCCAACCATGCGTCTTATCTCTTACGGTATGCCTCGTCGGTAAATTGGTGACTAACCAAATCAAATGAAACTACCATATAGCGTTTGTACCAAATACCATCATTGAAAAGAAATTTTTCATAACCAAGCGATAAATTTTACCACCCACTCTTGCTTGGCGGACCTTTTAGTCTAATCCTCTCGAGGCAAAGGTCATTTTCAATATGGTTCAGCGTCTCGAACTCAAGGTATACAACGACACGTACCATGGCCCATCACCGTATAACGGGTAATTAATTTTAAAATTGTTAGGTCCAAATTGTCGGGCGTACACCAAAACCGATGACCATTTTGGTGAATCGGGTTGATTCAAGAAGCTAGGGACTAATACCCTATAGATCGTTTTATTGATGGGTTCCAAATAACGACCATCATGTTTGAACCATAAGAAAAGCACGGACACCTTGAGTAGCAATTGGCTTAAGAGTTGGAAGATGAAGAGTTGTATCTAGGTGGGTGAAAGCTAAACTTCCATTAGCGAAAACATAAAACCTACATTACCTTGCATATATGTTAAATTAAAACAACACATATACATGTACGAAAGCCGTAGCTACGGATGAAGTTGGAAAAGTCTATTGAAGACCTCCATCTCTTTGACACGATCGAAATTGTAGTAATGACTTAGCGGAAGTCTATTCATGATATCAACTTGCGGTCGAAGGGTATGTTGTCCGACATTTTATTTTGATGACAATGGATAAATTAGTAAATGATTTTGAATGACAAAGTAAGCCTTAAATAGGGATAAAACCGTGTCATACACTTGTCGTTTACGTGTCATATTTTGGGTTAAAATTTACATACACATCATATTACACGAAATCGACATGAATATGGCATGTCGAAACTTTATCTGAGTAAGATGTGACTAGTAACTAAACTTTTTTTATCACATAATATTATACGAAATATGACATGAATATGGCGTGTCGAGACTTTATAGAGACACATATGTGACTAGTAAATAAGCTTTTTACATTCACATAATAATATACACGAAATATGACATGAATAGAGACTACTCGACTCCCTTATAGAGACAAAGATGTTCTTGGTATACAAACATTAGATCGTTAGTGGGTGCATTATATAAACCACGTTGTTGTATTCAAAACAATTACATCTTTTATCTTTTGTTAAATCCTTCTATAGTTCAAGAGATGACATTCAAAGTCCGACTACACCATTATGGAAGTTTCACTTCACCACGGAAGAAATTTTGTAGGTGGTATAGTTGCTAATGTAGATCCGGTTGATTCTGAAACTTTTGGTCAATCGGTTGAAAATAATCTTAACCAATTGTTTAGGTTATGATGAAAACTCCCAACCTTTTTTATTTAAAGAAACCAAGCTGTAGTCTTGATTCGGGACTCGAACTATTAGTTGATGCAATGGAAGACCCGAGCGTATCAAAGTATACTCAACTTGACAAAACCAACTACATGTGTGCGTATCACGGGTGGAGTTATCCCACTTGTTGTGCCCAAGGAATGCAAAAGCGAGGGTTTCAAGAAGAAAAACAAGATAAACCTTCTTGTTCAAAAAGTTATTTGACTAGTGGCTAAGTGCGGTTATGTTCGACTTGCAATGTCACGTTATGCTACTTTGTCGTTGTATTGAATGAAATTGATTGTTCCTTCTTTCATTCATATAAAATGCTAGAGTTCTACATATAATCGAACTTTTATTCATTAAACTACCAAAGTGAAATACTACATCGAAATAAAAATATAAAGTACGATAGATGAAAAAATTATACCATTAAACATTAAATCCTAAAAGTTGCTTGATTGACAATGTTAGAAGAATTATTGATTCTTTGTTGGGCCTAATGAAGAATGAGCCAGAATCTCCTTCAACCCCCACAGTTAGGGTTTAGGGTTTAGGTTTTATGGTTTATGGTTTAGGGTTTAGGGTTTAGGGTTTATGGTTTAGGGTTTAGGGTTTATGGTTTAGGGTTTAGGGTTTATGGTTTATGGTTTAAGGTTTAGGGTTTAGGGGTTACGGTTTAGGGTTTAGGGTTTAGGGTTTATGGTTTATGGTTTAGGGTTTAGGGTTTAGGGTTTAGGTTTTATTGTTTAGGGTTTAGGGTTTAGGGTTTAGGGTTTATGGTTTAGGGTTTATGGTTTAGGGTTTAGGGTTTATGGTTTATGGTTTAGGGTTTAGGGTTTAGGGTTTAGGGTTTAGGGTTTATGGTTTAGGGTTTATGGTTTATGGTTTAGGGTTTAGGGTTTAGGGTTTAGGGTTTAGGGTTTAAGGGTTTAGGGTTTAGGGAAACTTTTTTTTGATCACATAATTGTATACACGAAATATGACATGATGGAGACTACTCAGTGCCCTTATAGAGACAAAGATGTGACTAGTATACAAGTTTTTTTATCACATAATATTATACGAAATATGACAAGAATCGACTTGTCGAAAACTTTATAGAGACACATATGTGACTAGTCAATAAACTTTCTTTTGATCACATAATTGTATACACGAAATATGACATGATGGAGACTACTCGGTGCCCTTATAGAGACAAAGATGTGGTGGTATACAAGCTTTTTTTTATCACATAATATTATACGAAATATGACAAGAATCGACTTGTCGAAAACTTTATAGAGACACGGATGTGACTAGTAAATAAACTTTTTTTGATCACATAATTGTATACACGAAATATGACATGATGGAGACTACTCGGGGCCCTTATAGAGACAAAGATGTGGTGGTATACAAGTTTTTTTATCACATAATATTATACGAAATATGACAAGAATCGACTTGTCGAGAAAACTTTATAGAGACACGGATGTGACTAGTAAATAATCTTTTTTTATCACATAATTGTACACACGAAATATGACATGATAGTGACTACTCGGGGCCCTTACGAGAGACAAAGATGTGAATGGTATGCAAGAAATATGACATTAGAAAGGCGTGGTAACATTCGCTATAAATAACACATCCACGAAATTGAATGTATACACATCTTCACAATACTTACAAAAGAAAATGGCCTTGAATTTACATAAATTCAAATGTATGTTACATTACGGTGAAATAAAGCGGTGTGATTATGGATCATGATATAACATATTCGAGGTTAGTTGATCTAGTGGTGAATAAGTTTAAATTGAAGCAAAATGCCGAGTAAATTTTAATGTGAAAGTCCCTTGGTGACTTTCAACTCGATGTTCTGAGCGACAACGAGGTAAACTTTTTGTTCAATGTGCTTTAGAGTCTCTGCTTGAACTTATGCGGTTGTATGTTTCGCAATCTAAAACAATGGAAGAAACAACAACTCTTGGTTCAACTCGGCAAGTGCGAGTTTTATAATTTTTCCTACAATGGTAGAAGAAAACATCGGCCCATCAAATGATTTTCAAAACAAAAACTATAACTATAAAGATGAGGCAAATTTCACAAAACCGGGGTCATCATGTGCTTTCAGTTCTGATAACGAACAGGAAGATGATGACTCAGGTTATAAAGATGAGGCAAATTTCACAAACCGGGGTCATCATGTGCTTTCGATTCGATAGCGAGCAGGAAGATGATGACTCGAGTTATAAAGATGAGGCAAATTTCACAAAACCGGGTCATCATTTGCTTTTCATTCGGTTGTGAAGAGGAATATGATGGCTCGGGTTATAAAGATGAGGCAAATTTTACAAAACCGGGGTCATCATTTGCTTTTCTTTCGGATAACGAAGATGATGAAAATGATTGTTTTGATGAATTAAATAAAACCAAACACCGGTAACCATAAATGGCGAATTTTTTGAACATATCCACAAGTTCTGAACCACCACTTTACGCCAAAACCTATGCCTACAAAGGATTATAACAACAAAACCGAAATAAAAATCAATAAGGTTTTTTAACTAGGCGAATTAGACTTGGCATACTGGGTTGAAAGCTTTACAAGATGGTTATGAATTTGTTTGAAAAAACTAACCCTATAACACAACATAAAATGCTTCCATTATGCACAATGTGCATGGTATATTAATGCGGACGTTGGCCAAACTCGGATGTTTTCAAATTACAAGCATGAATGATATTCACACGTGTCCCGAACCCAAACATATCCTAACCATCGAAATGCAAACAAAAAGTAATTGCTCACATTATGAAAGATAAATTAGAAGATGGTAGCCGTGATTTGAAAGGAGAGATATACAAAAGATATCATGGCACAATATAAAACATCTATATCTTACCAACAAGCATGGAGAGGGAAGGATTATGGGTTACAATTGTTAAGAGGTTCACCATTAGAATCGTTTGAAATGCTACCGTATTACTGTCACAACTTAGAAAAAAAAAAACCCAGGGACGGTCACACGTATCAAGAAAAGCAATCAAGGGGTTTTTGAAATTTTATTCATTGCCATTGGTGCATCGGTAAGTCTTGTTCAAATTTTTTTATAAGTGCATGCAAAAACAGGTTTGCTATTATAATTTTAAAAATTGTTTATACGCAGTTGCGCACGTTTGTGAACCATCTTCGCCCACTACTTATAGTGGGACGGCGCATTAAAAGGTACTTACAAGGGTACAAATTTGCAAGCCGTTGGGATGGACGGAAACAACCAAATTGTGCCTATTGCTTACGGAATATGCGAGAGGGAGACTAGTGATTGTTGGTCATGGTGGATGTCGGTACTTAGAGAGTGCATCGGCGATAACCCCAATATGATTATCATATCGATAGGCATCCTGCAATAGCCGGCGATGAGGAATGAGTTTCCGTCGGCGTTTCATGGTATTTGTTGTCGACATCTAATGATGAACCTTTCCTTGAAAAACAAAAAGTTAAAGGTCTATCTTGGGGCATATGCAAAGCGTATACTCGATGAGTGCAACGACAAATGAACATACTCTGGTGTACAACTGAAGCACACGAAAGCTAATGGAGGTGATCCTGAGGCGGTCTCGAGCACATTGCCAGCGTAGGCGTTACAATTATTGTACATCTAACGATGTCGAGTGCATTAATGCATGTCTTGTATTGTCTGAAAGACTACCGATATGATGTTGACCGACGCGTCTGAAGTATGGTTCAAAGTGGTATTTTAAGCGTCGGCAAGCTGCGGTATTTATTGTTTAAAACATAACGTACTCGGTAATCATTTTGAAAAATATATTAGATAGGTTAATTAATTTAATTTTACATTTTCGTGTAGCAAAATGAAGTACGACATCACAGTTAGGCGGCGCATAAGGTGGAGAAAAGAAGAATGAAAAGCGTCGGTTGGGTTGTACGGAATTACTCAATTTCGATATCAAGTTTATGATGGCCAATATAACCGTGAGGTGAACTTTCGACCGGTGAATGTGAATGTCGGAAATGGCAAATTTCGGGATACCTTGTGGTCGCGTTATTCTTTGTTACAAGGTTTTGAACCTAACAGTTGTGTGCAATATGTACATGACCGGTTCAAAAGGAAAATATCAAGCAACCTATCGAGAGTCAATTCAATTTGTTGGAAATTTTAACGAATGGGAGTATCCAAGCCATATACATCCTCTTACTCCTCCAACAATGGACAACCCTCGGCCGGTCGTCAGAAAACACAGACCGTATACTATCTCAAGGAGAAGAGCCAAGAACTATACAACATGGCGGTGCAAACAAGCGGGGCATAACCGTCGAGTGCAAAAATCATTTGTCCCGGATCCACCTACCATGAGGGTAAACAAAAGCAAGGGAATTTCAACTAATGAGCAACATGACCTTTGCACCTTTTATGAACAACATCACCCGTTCGATCAAACTTTTATGAAACAATCAATTCTCATGGGAACCATTTGGCCAAAACACATACACTAATCAACCATTTTGGCAACCATATGGTGACAACACATACCACACAAACCAATACGCTTCACAAACTTACCACCACAACCCATACCCATCTCAACAATATCTTGAAAAACACACGCATCACAAACATATGATCAACATAACACACAACAAGATTTCAACCTATCTCGGCAAAACCAAGCGCAACCACTTGAAAATGATCTTCAATACCGGTCTAAAGTGTATCAACAATACACTTCCCAAAGAACACAATTCTCAACATCTAGATGATCAACAAATGCGAGATTCAAATAGTTGGTTTAATCGGTTTGGTTTTAATAAGGTAGAAGGCGTATGTGACTAGTTAACAACTAGTAGTATGTTTTGATTTTTACGTGCATCATGCTTTTCATTCTCACTTATCCAAATGATGTGCAGTGCATCATGTATTTGAATTTCACAAGTGATGTTTGTATTGAATAGACATTATTTGAGCATTATTTGAGCATGTGTTTGTATTGAATAGACAAGTATATGAGGCAATAATAACATGGCGTTTTTACAATGACAATATCGATACATTTTGTTTTTCGTGACATCTCTAACTTTATACACCATCATAAACACAAAATAAATTCATTACATTTTATAACAAAATTAAATTACATTTTATAACTAAATATTTTGTAGCAAAATATTGGTATCATCGTGTACAAAAAAATTATGTCAAAAATATTAGTAGCAAAATACCAATTGACCGGCCGAATTGACTTGGGTCGGGTTCGATTCAGTCACCCCAAATGACACCCTACTCAACTCCATCGTAGTATCATATTAAACTCTTTGCCTTCATAATAAAAATCAAATCACCAAAACATAACACAATATCATTTAGTTGAACATTAAACTAAATTTAAATACTTTGGACCTAAAGGATGAAATGTTTTCCAACCAAGGTTTTTTACTTTGAAACATCACTTGTGAAATGCTTGTTTCACATAATAGACATTATTTGAGCATTCTATTGATTTTTATTTCGTTTTCACATAATACTGTGAAATGCTTGCATTAAATTCTCACTTATCCAAGGTTTTTAATTTGGGCCACGTTCGACCATTGTCGGTTCGCTCCCAATTAGATGTGAAATGGTGCTTTTTCAACTTTGTGTCATACGGTGTCCCACACTTTGTCGATTCGCTACTGTTGGTGGCGAGATCTTTTTTTTTTTTTTTTTTTTAATTCGCGCGTTAATTTATTTAGATGGCGACACGTGTCCTTTAAGCGTTTCTCTACTGGGTAGGTAGCGAAATGCTGCCGCCTTTGATATAGCAAGAAAAGAGGTCCTCTGCAGGACACAGGCCTCTCTGCAGGGCCTTCACAGTAATTTTCACTTTATTTATTCATCACTGTACCTCATGTTTTGGTCACTATTAATTCATAGATCCTAAATTTTATGCAAAATTCACGATTTCTCCAAAATTATATATTAGTTGCATTATGATAGTGAGGGTGAAAGACAGTCATAAAGGGTTCAAAAGTATATTTTCAATGTTGTATTGCCAAATTTAATGTTTAGTTTTATTTATTTTATTTTTTTTATTTATAGAAAAAGGAAATTATCCACACAATTGAACCATCGAATAAAACAAACACCTTACAAATTTATGAAATGAAATTTGAATCATTAAGTACCTCTTTGTTTTTTTAATTGATCATATCAAATACATGTATGTTACTAAACAAGGGCGGAGCTTTGTGGAGCTTGAGGAGGGTGGTGCCCCCCCTAGAAAAAATATTTGTAGTGTACTTTGCTTTGTATTTTTATGTTAAATTCTTATAATTATAGTTTTGGCCCTCTTAATATACATGAACTACTTTGATGGCCCTCCCAGAAATTATGTCGAAGCTCCGCCACTGTTACTAAAGAAGAAATTCTATGAAAAGATGGGTGTTGAATCCTTGTAAGGTGACGATTTCATAATTCTATTTTTGGTGTTTCAAAGAAACTTTATTTTTATGTTAGGCTTTTCATCTTGTAGCCATTGTGTTTCTAAGTTTTTTGTTCTCTCGTTGACTCGTTCCCTTTTTCAAAAATTAAAATAAAAGATTAAATACAATTATGTTAAAATGGGCGGGTTAAGTAATACCACCATCAGACGATTTAATGGTAACTCGTATAAATTTCTCACAAGACTACAAGAGTTTTAGGATGCGAAGTTCACTTTTTATACATTTGGAGATGGTCGAAAAAGAGACGAAAACAATAACAGTGATACATCAATAATATTGTGTGCATTTATGTCAACCACTTAGCCACTTCAGATAATCTGAAGAAAAAATAAATAAATAAATAAATAATCACTTACCGGGACTAGTTAATAAACATTTTTAAAAGAAAATGAACATTATAAACCCTAAGCGCACACAAGTTTCAAATCTATAATTCATTGCTTCATTTTAGAATTAAATTAGTTCTAAGCCCGAAGTTGTAAATAAAATGATGTACAAAGTCAACATTCGTTAGATTTTAGACGCTTATTCCCTTAAGCTTGCACTTAAATGTCCATGAGAAGTACAAAAATGGATGATTTTTTTTATGAAATAGGTTAACAGTTCGATCTCGCCCCCTTTTCATTCGCTGGTTCACAAGAAATGGCTAAAACTTACATTTGGTTATGTTTTTTTTATTAAGGGTTATATCGGGACCAAAATAAACCCAGGTCCAAGCAGGCTAGTGAAAAATGATTTATATTGACTCTAATTGAGTAATATGATCACCGTTGATACTGTCAAAAAGCTGACATTAACATCTTACTATATGCAGGAAAAGTTTACCTTTCGGTCATAATGACGTACAAAGTTAAAGTCGTCAAGTAAACAAGTTTTGTGGCATGTCAAAAAATATTAGTTAAATTTAGAAATTGGTTAGGTGGTGAAAAATATAAAGTGAAACCTGTAAACATTAAATGATGACAATTCTTGATCAGTTCTTCTATAAATCTCTATAACTGCGTACTTTATAGAAGATTTAATTGCAGAAGCATACACATAAAGAAATAAACAAATTGTGATGTTTATCACATATACGTCATTGATTTTTTTTTAAAATGATGATAACCGAAAATGCAACGTAATTTATGCAAGTGTTTGTGTATGTTATGTGATGTGACCATTGCATCTTATGCCTAACTTTAGCTTATAAGACATAAGAATTAAAATTAAGCATTCATTGTATAACACAAGATCTAACCACCAACCAGTCTTACTCAAGATTAACATATTTTCAAAATCAATTGAAAAAATATTGATCAAAGCAAATGTAAATAGATAATTACAGACATTGACGATGTTGATTTAGCACCACGAAAGTGGTTTATTGGTTAGATACCATGATACCCTCATACAAGGTCTCAGGTTCAAACCTCTTAGTTAAACATCTTCTATAGTAAAAGAAAATGTTCAAGAACAATCATGAGAGTATCGGGTTAGGTCACGTACATTTTGGTTAAAAACTTGTCCTCCTTTGTAACCTTAACAGAGAAAACCTTGTTCGTTTACATATTTATTTGTCAATGTTGATTGTCAACAAACTAACTAAAGTTGCTACGAGTTTTTCTGGAAAATATGCATATTCTTTAGTTTTACTTACATGATTTTAAAAAAGTTACTAAAGCTTTGCGATTTTTTTAATAAAATTAGCAAGGTCATGCAATTTTTTTACAAAAAAATTAGCAAGATGAACCTTGCTAGTTTTAATGGATAGTTTGGTTTTTTGAATAAAAATTGAATATTCGATGAAATAATTTTTTTAAAATTAGTTTCTTTTGTTATTCTCTTTCTAAAAAAGCTACCTACCATGTAACTTAATTAACTATTCCCCTGTTTTAAAATAATTGTTCACAAACAAAAGACACAAAGTTTAAAAAAAACATCGTCATTACACGTTTTTTTTCTTACTTTTTGCATAAAAGACAATTTAACCTTAATCAATTAATTTATAACTTTTTTAAAATTTGTAATAATAATTTCAAGTAAGGTTAATATAGTAAACTTGATCTATATTCTCAATCAATTTAAAAAATGAACAACTAATTTAAGCAACAAAAAGAAAAAATGAAATATAAATGTGAAACAGAAAGAGTAATCACTAACATGCTTTAAAGCATAGAGTTGAATGAAGATATATCATAAAAGAATAAGGGTCAATTGCATATATACCCACTAAATTTACATATTTGCATATATACTCAAAACATGCTTAAAATCGTTGTCGTCATGCAATAAAAACTTGTATTATGGGAAATATCGAGTTTTAAGTTTTAGTGGTATATACGCTGATTCCCAAAGAATAAAGTATAGGGTGTTATTGGTATGTCAATCATATCGTTATTGTGTCAACCATATCTCAATGACGTCTTAATTCGTGGTAAAAGTTACGAGCCAATCTGATGGCCAAGCAATTGCATTCTTGTGTGTTTTATTTATTTATTTATTATTATTATTTTTTTGTATTGTGAGTGAGTGAATATTTTTAGTATGTTATTTTGTGAGACTAAATAATATGTTACTGGTATGTTATGAGCGAGGTGTTTTAGTTATTAGTATATTATTAGGATGTGTATGCTGTGTCATACCCATAACGTGTTATTTATATCTCCCTCACCGTATGCCTTAATTATTTTTGTATGATAAACTCATAAACTATAGCATATACGTAGATTTAAAATTCATAATCCGTCATTAGACTTATCATTAAAACCTAACCAAGAAAAAGACGACAGCGCCTCCAGATCGAACAACCGGAAAACTGCTGCAATGTGAAGACCACGTGGCAATGAATATTTGTGCAGTCTAGTGGGGCCCACTTAATCCTAGGATTACGCAAAGACCACGTGGCTCGTCTCATCATCTGCTAAGCAAGCAATCCCCCTTGTACCATATTCCAAATTCCAATACCACTATTTTATTAGTGAAAATTACTGTGAAGGCGCTGAGAGGCGCATGTCATGAAGGGCCTCTTTTCTTTTATATCAAAAAGGCGAGGCATTTATACCTCTTGGTAGAGAAATCTTCAAAAGACAGCGATGTCGCCATCTAAATAAATTAACGTGCGTAATTAAAAAAAAAAAAAAAAAAAAAGATCTCGCCACCAACGGTGGCGAAATCGACAAAGTGTGGGGACACCGTATGACACAAAGTTGAAAAGCACCATTTCACATCTAATTGGGAGCGAAATCCGACAATGGTCGAGCGTGGGCCCAAATTAAAAACCGCGGATAAGTGAGAATTTAATGCAAGATTTCGCGTATTATGTGAAAACGAAATAAAAATCAATAGAATGCTCAAATAATGTCTATTATGTGAAACAAGCATTTCACAAGTGATGTTTCAAAGTAAAAAACCTTGGTTGGAAAACATTTCATCCTTTAGGTCCAAAGTATTTAAATTTAGTTTAATGTTCAACTAAATGATATTGTGTTATGTTTTGGTGATTTGATTTTTATTATGAAGGCAAAGAGTTTAATATGATACTACGATGGAGTTGAGTAGGGGTGTCATTTGGGGTGACCCGAACTGAACCCGACCCAAGTCAATTCGGGTCGGGTCAATTGGTATTTTGCTACTAATATTTTTGACATAATTTTTTTTGTACACGATGATACCAATATTTTGCTACAAAAATATTTAGTTATAAAAATGTAATTTAATTTTTGTTATAAAAATGTAATGAATTTATTTTTGTGTTTATGATGGTGTATAAAGTTAGAGATGTCACAGAAAAACAAAATGTATCAGATATTGTCATTGTAAAAAACGTCATGTTATTATTGCCTCATATACTTGTCTATTCAATACAAACACATGCTCAAATAATGCTCAAATAATGTCTATTCAATACAAACATCACTTGTGAAATTCAAATACATAGACAGACCAGACATCATTTGGATAAGTGAGAATGAAAAGCATGATGCACAGAAAAATCAAAACATACTACTAGTTGTTAACTAGTCACATCTGACTTCTACCTTATTAAAAACCAAACCGATTAAACCAACTATTTGAATCACGCATTTGTTGATCATCTAGATGTTGAGAATTGTGTTGCTGGGAAGTGTATTGTTGATACACTTTAGACTGGTATTGAAGATCATTTTCAAGTAGTTGCGTTTGGTTTTGCTGAGATAGGTTGAAATCTTGTTGTGTGTTATGTTGATCATATGTTTGTGATGTGTGTGTGTTTTCAGCATATTGTTGAGATGGGTATGGGTTGTGGTGGTAAGTTTGTGAAGCGTATTGGTTTGTGTGGTATGTGTTGTCACCATATGGTTGCCAAAATGGTTGATTAGTGTATGTGTTTTGGCAAATGGTTCCCATGAGAATTGATTGTTTCCATAAAAGTTTGATCGAGCGGGTGATGTTGTTCATAAAAGGTGCGATGTCATGTTGCTCATTAGTTGGAAATTCCCTTGCTTTTGTTTACCCTTGCGGGTAGGTGGATCTGGGACAAATGATTTTTGCAATTCAGCGGTTATGCCCGCTTGTTTGCACACTTCTGATGTATAGTTCTTGGCTCTTCTCCTTGAGATAGTATCTGATCTGTGTTTTTGGACGACTGGTGAGGTTGTCCATTGTTGGAGGAGTAAGAGGATGTATATGGCTTGGATACTCCCATTCGTTAAAATTTCCAACAAATTGAATTGACTCTGCATAGGTTGCTTGATATTTTCCTTTTGAACCGATCATGTACATATTGCACACAATCTGTTAGGTTCAAAACCTTATAACAACAATAACGTGACCACAAGGTATCCGGAAATTTGCCATTTCCGACATTCGCATTCACCGGTCGTAAAGTTCACCTCACGGTTATATTGGCCATCATAAACTTGATATCGAAATTGAGTAATTCCGTGTACAACCCAGTGGCGCTTTTCATTCTTCTTTTCTCCACCTTATCGTTGCCCGATCTGTGATGTCGTACTTCATTTTGCTACGAAAAATGTAAAATTAAATTAATTAACCTATCTAATATATTTTCAAAATGATTACCGAGTACGTTATGTTTTAAACAATAAATACTGCGACTTGCCGGCGTTTAAAATACCACTTTTGAACCATACTTGATGCGTGTCGGTCAACAACATTCTTGGTAGCTTTACGCTGTCTGATACATGCATTAACGAGACTCGACATTGTTAGATGTACAATAATTATAACGTCTACGTGGGCAATGTGCTCGAGACCGGCGTCTAGGATCGACCTCCATTAGCTTCGGTGTGCTTGGGTTGTCTGACCGGGAGTATGTTCATTTGTCGTTGCCACTCATCGAGTATCGCTTTGCATATGCCCAGTATAGACCTTTAACTTTTTGTTTTTCAAGGAAAGGTTCATCATTAGATGTCGACAACAAATACCATGAAGCGCCGCGGAAACTCATTCCTTCTGCGAAGCTATTGCGGGATGCCTATCGGATATGATAATCATATTGGGGTTATCGCCGATGCACTCTCTAATCTTGACATCCACCATGACCAACAATCACTAGTCTCCCTCTGCATATTCCGTAAGCAATAGGCACAATTTGGTTGTTTCCGTCCATCCCAGCGGCTTGCAAATTTGTACCCTTGTAAGTACCCTTTAAATGCGCGCGTCCACTATAAGTAGTGGGCGAAGATGGTTCATAAGCGTGAATAGCTGCGTATAAACAATTTTAAAATTATAATAGCAAACTGTTTTTGCATGCACTTATAAAAAATTTGAACAAGACTTACCGATGCACCAATGGCAATGAATAAAATTTGAAAACCCTTGATTGCTTTTCTTGATCGTGTGACCGTCCACAGGTTTTTTCTAAGTTGTGTGATGTCTGGTAGCATTTCAAGCGATTCTAATGGTGAACCTCTTAACAATTGTAACCCATAATCCTTCCTCTCCATGCTTGTTGGTAAGATATAGATGTTTTATATTGTGCCATGATATCTTTTGTATATCTCTCCTTTCAAATCACGGCTACCATCTTCTAATTTATCTTTCATAATGTGAGCAATTACTTTTTGTTTGCATTTCGATGGTTAGGATATGTTTGGGTTACGGGACACGTGTGAATATCATTCATGCTTGTAATTTGAAAAACATATGAGTTTGTGCGTCGGCATTAATATACCATGCACATTGTGCATAATGGAAGCATTTTATGTTGTAAGTTATAGGGTTAGTTTTTTGAAACAAATTCATAACCATCTTGTAAAGCTTTCAACTTTGTATGCCAAGTCTAATTCCGCCTAGTTAAAAAACCTTATTGATTTTATTTCGGTTTTGTTGTTATAATCCTTTGTAGGCATAGGTTTTGGCGTGTAAAGTGGTGGTTCGGGAACTTGAGGATATGTTCAAAAAATTCGACCATTTATGGTTACTGGGGTGTTTGGTTTTATTTAATTCATCAAAACAATCATTTTCATCATCTTCGTTATCCGAAAGAAAAGCAAATGATGACCACGGTTTTGTAAAATTTGCCTCATCTTTATAACACGAGCCATCATATTCCTCTTCGTCAAGCGAATGAAAAGAAAATGATGACCGGGTTTTGTGAAATTTGCCTCATCTTTATAACTCGAGTCATCATCTTCTGTTAGTTATCGAGGCGAAAGCACATGATGACCCGGTTTTGTGAAATTGCCTCATCTTTATAACTGAGTCATCATCTTCTGTTCGTTATTAGGCGAAAGCACATGATGACCGGTTTTGTGAAATTTGCCTCATCTTTATAGTTATAGTTTTGTTTTGAAAATCATTTGATGGGTGATGTTTTCTTCTACCATTGTAGGGAAAAATTATAAAACTACGGCACTTCTTGAGTTGAACCAAGAGTTGTTGTTTCTTCCATTGTTTTAGATTGCGAAACATACAAGCTGTACAAGTTTAGCGAGGAGACTCTAAAGCACATTGAACAAAAAGTTTACCTCGTTGTAAATCAGTAACATCGAGTTGAAAGTCGGTGAAGGACTTTCACATTAAAATTACTCGGGCATTTTGCTTCAATTTAAACTTATTCACCACTAGATCAACTAACCACGAATATGTTATATCATGATCCATAATCACACGCGCTTTATTTCACCGTAATGTAACATACATTTGAATTTATGTAAATTCAAGGCCATTTTCTTTTGTAAGTATTGTGAAGATGTGTATACATTCAATTTCGTGGATGTGTTATTTATAGCGTAATGTTACCACGTCTTTCTAATGTCATATTTCTTGCATACCATTCACATCTTTGTCTGTAAGGGCTGAGTAGTCACTATCATGTCATATTTCGTGTGTACAATTATGTGATAAAAAAGATTATTTACTAGTCACATCGTGTCTCTATAAAGTTTTCGACAAGTCGATTCTTGTCATATTTCGTGTATAATATTATGTGATAAAAAAACTTGTATACTAGTCACATCTTTGTCTCTATAAGGATACTGAGTAGTCTCCATCATGTCATATTTCGTGTATACAATTATGTGATCAAAAAAAGTTTATTTACTAGTCACATCGTGTCTCTATAAAGTTTTCGACAAGTCGATTCTTGTCATATTCGTGTATAATATTATGTGATAAAAAAAAAAAGCTTGTATACCAGTCACATCTTTGTCTCTATAAAGGCCTTGAGTAGTCTCCATCATGTCATATTTCGTGTATACAATTATGTGATCAAAAGAAAGTTTATTGACTAGTCGCATATGTGTCTCTATAAAGTTTTCGACAAGTCGATTCTTGTCATATTTAGTGTATAATATTATGTGATAAAAAACTTGTATACTAGTCACATCTTTGTCTCTATAAGGGCACTGAGTAGTCTCCATCATGTCATATTTCGTGTATACAATTATGTGATCAAAAAAAAGTTTCCCTAAACCCTAAACCCTAAACCCTAAACCCTAAACCATAAACCATAAACCCTAAACCCTAAACCATAAACCCTAAACCCTAAACCCTAAACCCTAAACCATAAACCATAAACCCTAAACCCTAAACCATAAACCCTAAACCATAAACCCTAAACACTAAACCCTAAACCCTAAACCCTAAACAATAAAACCTAAACCCTAAACCTAAACCTAAACCATAAACCATAAACCCTAAACCCTAAACCCTAAACCCTAAACCCCTAACCCTAAACCCTAAACCATAAACCATAAACCTAATAAACCCTAAACCCTAAACCATAAACCCTAAACCCTAAACCATAAACCCTAAACCATAAACCATAAACCATAAACCTAAAACCTAAACCCTAGCTGTGGGGTTGAAGGAGATTCAGCTCATTCTTCATTAGGCCCAACAAAGAATCAATAATTCTTCTAACATTGTCAGTCAAGCAACTTTTAGGATTTAATGTTTAATGGTATAATTTTTTTCATCTATCGTACTTTATATTTTTATTTCGATGTAGTATTTCACTTTGGTAGTTTAATGAATAAAAGTTCGTATTATATGTAGAACTCTAGCATTTTATATGAATGAAAGAAGGAACAACTGAATTTCATTCAATACAACGACAAAGTAGCATAACGTGACATTGCAAGCTGAACATAACCAGACTTAGCCACTAGTCAAATAACTTTTTTGAACAAGAAGGTTTATCTTGTTTTTTCTTCTTGAAACCCTCGTTTTTGCATTCCTTGGGCACAACAAGTGGGGATAACTCCACCCGTGATACGTACACATGTAGTTGGTTTTGCTGAAGTTGAGTATACTTTCGTATACGTTCGGGGTCTTCCATTGCATCAACTAATAGTTCGAGTCACGAATCAAGACTACAGTTTGGTTTCTTTAAATAAAAAAGGTTGGGAGTTTTCATCATAACCTAAACAATTGGTTAAGATTATTTTCAAGCGATTGACCGAAAAAGTTTCGTAATCAAGCTGGATCTACACAACAACTATACCACTACAAAATTTCTTCCGGTGGTGAAGTGAAACTTCCATAATGGTGTAGTCGGACTTTGAATGTCATCTCTTGAACTATAGAAGGATTTAACAAAAGATAAAAGATGTAATTGTTTTGAATACAACAACGTGGTTTATATAATGTGACCCACTAACGTATCTAATGTTTGTATACGGTAACATCTTTGTCTCTATAAGGGAGTTGAGTAGTCTCTATTCATGTCATATTTCGTGTATATTATTATGTGAGCAGAAAAAAAAGCTTATTTACTAGTCACATATGTGTCTATAAAGTCTCGACACGTCATATTCATGTCATATTTCGTGTATAATATTATGTGATAAAAAAGTTTAGTTACTAGTCACATCTTACTCGTATAAAGTTTCGACATGCCATATTCATGTCGATTTGTGTGTAATATGATGTGTATGTGTAAATTTTAACCCAAAATATGACACGAAGCGACAAGTGTATGACACGGTTTTATCCTATTTAAGGCTTACTTTGTCATTCAAAATCATTTACTAATTTATCCATTGTCATCAAAATAAAATGTCGGACAACATACCCTTGACTGCAAGTTGATATCATGAATAGACTTCGGTTAAGTCATTACTACAATTTCGTCTTGTGTCAAAGAGATGGAGGTCTTGATAGACTTTTCAACTTCATCCGTAGCTACGGACTTCGTGCTTCTGAGATATGTGTTGTTTTAATTTAACATATATGCAAGGTAATGTAGGTTTTATGTTTTCGGTTAATGGAAGTTTAGCTTTCACCCACCTAGATACAACTCTTCATCTTCCAACTCTTAAGCCAATTGCTACTTACGAAGGTGTGCGGTGCTTTTCTTATGGTTCAAACATGATGGTCGTTATTTGGAACCCATCAATAAAGCGATCTATAGGGTATTAGTCCCTAGCTTCTTGAATCAACTGATTCACCAAAAATGGTCATCGGTTTTGGTGTGCGTCGACAATTTGGACCTAACAATTTTAAAATTAATTACCGTTATACGGTGATGGGCCATAGTGCGTGTCGGTGTATACCTTGAGTTCGAGGCAGCTGGAACCATATTGAAAATGACCTTTTGCCTCGAGAGGATTAGACTAAAAGGTGCGCCAGCGATGAGTGGGTGGTAAAATTCTTGGCTTGGTTATGAAAATTTCTTTTCAATGATGGTATTTGGTACAAACGCTATATGGTAGTTTCATTTGATTTGGTTAGTCACCAATTTACCGGCGTAGGCATACGGAAGAGATAAGGCGCATGGTTGGGCCTCCATTCCGTATATCGACTACGGAACTCTATTGTAATTCGGGAAGTTTCCTAGCGAGATGGGTACAAAGTTTTGTGTGCATGGGTGTTAGAAATTAATGGTGCTATCGTATCATCGTGTGCGGTGCTATTCACTCTTCCATACCCAATTGAGAATGTGGTAAAATTAGTTGGGTTTACTAAGGATGATGATCAATTATTGACGCTAAGATCGACCAAGAGATAGCTCACTCGCTACAAGTGTCTGGCGAGCTTACGAATTAATGGCAAGACATGGGTATTAGGCGAATGGTGGTTCATTTTCATTGGCCCATATAAAGAATCCTAATTCTTCTTAATGAACCAAATCATACCATTGTGGTTTAGTTTTAGTATTTTTATCTTGAGCGATCTCGTTGTATTATGAATGTTTAATTTTTCCACCATCAATGAAGTGTTTGTTTTCCAAAATCGTGCTTGTAGTCAAGAAATAAATATGATTAAGAAAAACATATTATTAAGACAATCTTAAATCATACGACACATATTGAGTGATTATGACTATGAATACCAATGATTCTTTCATATGTATTTATGGCGTTCATACCTTTAGCATCCTCATTACGAAAGTGTTGTTGTTACGCCCATTCAACCATTTGATCACAAGTGTAATCGACTTGAGTTATGTTCTTGTTTCCGTCTTCATTGTCACTTGTGTATACATTATCACATGCTTCATCATTTACGCCAAAGTAGCATTTGGCAATATATATTTTCAATATTAAAATCGACACCGCCATGGTCAATGTAGATTTCCAAGTTGCCTAGTACTGCGAAATATCAAACATTACATGCATATCATAGTTGTTTCTTAGTTTTACGATTGCTTGAAATGCCGGTGTGTGGTACTTCATAAAAAGAGCATGAATATTCATGTCAGCGATGTTAAACAAATATTGCTTGAGCTCTTCTAGCTTCATTCTTGGAATGTTGATGTTCATCTTCCAACCATTTACATCGTTGGTTTTCCGCCATAGCAAACCAATCGACCCTTGTTGTGAACAGGAAAATTGAAAATGGTTTGTTTATATGGTGCAGTAGGTTTAGTTTTTTTATTATACCAACGTTTAAAGCGTACACGCTCTTCCAGTTTGTTTTTTCTCTGAACCATTTCATGTATATAACGGACACTCTCGTGACTCTTTAGTTTTGTTTCTTCTGAAATTACACCTGCAAATGATTCTTCCATAGAACCATCATTTGGAATCAAATTTGTGCTTAAATCTGTCGGATGCTCACAAACAAAAATTTGGAGCTGTCCAGCAACTTTTGCGATGTCGTACATAACATCAATGTCATAATCATTTTCAATTGCTTTCATCCCCATTAAAGTTTGGTTTTGTGGCAATGCGTAATATAGAAAGTTGACCTTTGTTGGTAATTTTCTCTCTAGATACTTAACCATATCTCGAAAACCAAATTCTGGAACATTGATATTCATGTTTGAACCATCTTGGTATGTTATTGGGTTAAGTGTAAAGTTTCCGTTGTAGTTGATAGTGAATTGTAATGTAGTATTGTTAGATGTTGACATTTGATGAGTTAAAGAAGGAAGAATGTGCATATTTATATAAATATTGAATGTTGTCATACAATTATTGAATGTTGTCATATTTCGTGTAAACATGTATGTGATTTATAGACAATTATAGACTTGTCAAATACATGTCCCTTGTTGCTTCTTGTGAGGCCTAAAAGTTGTCATACTATTATTGAATGTTGTCATATTTCGTGTAAACATGTATGTGATTTATACAAAGTCATAGACTTGTCAAATACATGTCCCTTACTTCTTACTGACAGGCGTAAAAAGTTGTCGTACAATTATTGAATGTTGTCATATTTCGTGTAAACATGTATGTGATTTATAGAAAGTCATAGACTTGTCAGATACATGTCCCTTACTTCTTACTGACAGGCGTAAAAAGTTGTCGTACAATTATTGAATGTTGTCATATTTCGTGTAAACATGTATGTGATTTATAGAAAGTCATAGACTTGTCAGATACATGTCCCTTTTGCTTACTGACAGGCCTAAAAAGTTGTCATACAATTATTGAATGTTGTCATATTTCGTGTAAACATGTAAGTGAGTTATAGACAATTTTGAATGTCCCTGTAATATTACTGACATGTGTAAAAGTTTTCGTATAATTATTAAAACATGACAAAAGGTTGTCATATTTAGTGTAAAACACTATGTGATATAGCCCCTATATATACAACATCGAAAAGAATTTTAACAAACATACAAATGTCGGCTAATTTCGAAATTCAAATGTAAATTACATTTCAATGGCAAGGAAAGTGGTGTCATTATGTGCTGTGACATCACTTACTCATTAATGGTTGAAATGTTGGTGAACAAATTAATTTGGATGCTAGTCGCAACTCAGTTATCGTTTAGGCTAAGCCCATCGGATACAACGATGGAGATTAAAGACAACAACGACGTTACTTTATTTATTACGTGTGCTTGTGCTTCGTGATGGTATAATACATTTGTACATTGATCGGCCAGGGAAAATGCAAGTACAATAGCACACAAGGATAATACCGGTCCGGTGGGTATTCTTCAAATGGCCAAGCTCATAAAAATCTGAGACATTAGGGAAGGAGGGCCTCGTGCGTAATGCCAACCCCAGTATGTCGGGATAATAGAGGAGGATGCATCCGAAGATGATCATTCTGGCGTGGCCCATGGCTAAGCGGCAGCTATCTAGATGTTTTGGGATCGGGGTAGATGCTTGTTTAGGCGATATGAAAACCTTTTGTAAAAAGGAAGCTTGAGCGGTTTTAGCCGTCATCAAGTCTTGTACACCAAATGTGCTTGGTGACCTAGCTGTGACACTCAAAGATCCATCGGGAACAATGTCGGTTCAATTCATCACAAAGTACTAGAAGAGGATAAAGGTGCGTCAAGTCTATCGGTGTCGGTCTTGTTTTGATACTAAAGAACGTCTCGGTGTTCACACCAAAACCACATAACCATTACCTTAACATCACTTTGAAAAACATTGTTGAGGTTTACCACAAGGATACCGTTTATCGATGATGTTTAAATTGGAGTTTCGTTTTAATTTGTATCATGTTTATCTTGTATTTCTTTATGTTTTAATTAACCCATCGCTAGACTTTCGTTTTTAATTTGTATCATCTTTATCTTGTATTTTTATGTATTTATTTAACCCATCTCTGTTTTCATTTAACTCATCTACAAAACTTTAGTTATCGACTTGTCAAATATCTTGTGATATGTAACATACACAAACTTTCATTAGATAAAATATATATACAAGCGGTTGAAACTACATATACAAATGGTCAACTAATCATATCTACATCCGCTAGTATTCTCACAAGCGGGTATTATAAAAATGATGAGCCATAATAAATCTAAAGTCCTTAAAATCTTGTTCGGGGTTAGTAATAACCGGTGGTGGGATCCTACATACAAAATCGATGCATAAGCCAACATACAACTACTCCACAATCCCTACCATTTGCTAACTGCGGGCGAAACCATTTGAATCATTATAAGAGAATGAGAAGTTAAAATGTGGCGGTAGTAGCAAAATATCCTTGGGGTGTAAACTTTCATTTAATACTTTAGTCCATCCATCAAGATGTTCTCATGACTTACCGCCTAGTCTTATTATCCATGGAGTCGAAAGCGAAATATGAGAATTAGGAAGATCTCGACACCTAGAACCCGGTGGTTGCCTTGGCATGGAGCAGCATATACACCTACAAAGATAAAATCATTAGCTTACATACAATTAAATAGCTTATTAAAATACTAAACGCATTAAAATCATTAAACAAAAATACTTACCACTTGTACCGCATCCCAGGATGGGTACGGACGTGTCTTCCCACTTATCGTTCCCTGTAATGCACTATCCGTCACAAGTAAGAAGAGAGAAGTGCCTGGAGCATACGATGCAAGTGTTGATTTCGCTACTGTCCAGGGAGCACCATCTGGCCTCTGACGGATTAGAAGCTCAGTCCATGCATTCATATGCTAGTTCATATCATGAAAATATTAAAATTATTTATAAGCATTCTATAAAAAAAACTATTCAAATACATTATAAACATGTAACAATAAACTTACATCGTGCAAGCCAACCATTAGTTGGGACCTTGGAACAAAAAGGGAGCAATTCACGCCAAAAAATTGTCTCACACGCAAAACCCATCACATGACAGTCCAGGTATATGGGTTTAGGGTTCCCCAGGAAAGTTTGTAAGTCTTCATAAAATGTACGCTTAACCTAAATAGCCAAAAGTAATATCAATAATAAGTTGTTAATCAATGTTAAATTTCAAGAATATTCACGTAGTTTTATGATTACCTTAGCGGTCAACGTTATAAAGCGAAATGCACTCTCGGTAAAATTTTCCGTAAAACTCAACTTTATCCCTCTTCTTCATCATCATTGACCTATCGTCTTCTTCATCAATAGCTTTTCCAAGATCTAACGGGCTAGTATTTGATGACATGGCATTATCCTTAAGCCTACCATCCGTTTATTGGGAATAGGAGTCGGTGTCGGCAAGCGACCAAGCAATTGCACAAATAACGACTAGGACGGACATCTCTCTTTCCTCGATTAATAGCACCTAACACGGAACAAATATACATGCAAGTATTATAGTAGAAAATGAAAAAAAATATATACTTATGTGGGTTATAAATTTACCGGTAACACACGATTAACTACGGGGGGGTGTGATGCAGTAGCTTGTTGCGCATTGTTACCCGACCACGGAACAAATCCTTGTTGTGGCATAGGTGTCCTAGAGTGAGGCGTCAGCTGGTCGTATACGTGCGTGCCCACCTGTGGCGACTGGTGGTGAGACACCCCCTCAAAGAAAGAACTACTGGGGGGTGTAGGAAACCCCCCATCTCCTTGACCAGCCTCACCAAATACCTACATACAATATTATAATGTTTAGTAATTTTTAAAACAAATGATTAGCAACAAAAAAATATGCAAATAAAACATACTTTTGCGTTACGGTTCCAATTACTTCCGGTTCGGCCGGTAGCGAAAGCCTAAATACAATATTATAATGGTTAGTAATTTTAAAACCAATAAGTAGCAACAAAAAATATGCAAATAAAACATACTGCTGCGTTACGGTTCCAATTAAATCCGGTTCAACCGGTAAAGCCTACATACAATATTATAATGTTTAGTAATTTTAAAACAAATGATTAGCAACAAAAAATATGCAAATAAAACATACTTTGCGTTACGGTTCCAATTACTTCCGGTTCCGGTAGCGAAAGCCTAAATACAATATTATAATGGTTAGTAATTTTTAAAACCAATAAGTAGCAACAAAAAAATATGCAAATAAAACATACCTGCGCGTTCTGGTTCCAATTAAATCCAGTTCCAGCCGGCGCGAAAGCCTACATACAATATTATAATGTTTAGTAATTTTTAAAACAAATGATTAGCAACAAAAAAATATGCAAATAAAACATACTTGCGCGTTCTGGTTCCAATTACTTCCAGTTCCAGCCGGCGCGAAAGCCTAAATACAATATTATAATGGTTAGTAATTTTTAAAACCAATAAGTAGCAACAAAAAAATATGCAAATAAAACATACTGCGTTACGGTTCCAATTAAATCCGGTTCCGGCCGAAAGCCTACATACAATATTATAATGTTTAGTAATTTTTAAAACAAATGATTAGCAACAAAAAATATGCAAATAAAACATACGCGTTCGGTTCCAATTACTTCGGTTCCAAGTAGCGAAAGCCTAAATACAATATTATAATGGTTAGTAATTTTAAAACCAATAAGTAGCAACAAAAAATATGCAAATAAAACATACTGCTGCGTTACGGTTCCAATTAAATCCAGTTCCGGCCGGTAGCGAAAGCCTAAATACAATATTATAATGTTTAGTAATTTTAAAACAAATGATTAGCAACAAAAAATATGCAAATAAAACATACCGCTGCGTTAGGAAACCACTAAATCCAGTTCCAGTAGCGAAAGCCTAAATACAATATTATAATGTTTAGTAATTTTTAAAACCAATAAGTAGCAACAAAAATATGCAAATAAAACATACCCGTGCGTTAGGAAACCACTAAATCCAGTTCGCCGGTAGCGAAAGCCTAAATACAATATTATAATGTTTAGTAATTTTAAAACCAATAAGTAGCAACAAAAACTATGCAAATAAAACATACTGCTGCGTTAGGAAACCACTAAATAAACCAAATATTTTTTGGAACATTGTGTCGTGTTCCTTAATCTTGGCAGCCTGAGCCTTTGTCAAATCCTCTAGTTCCGTCAAATGACGATAAACAAATTCTGGAACATCGTCACGGCTATATTGGTCTGAAAGTGGGGGTATTGGTGGTGGATCAATACTACGCCCCTCAAAAAATGCCATGCTATCACGGAACCAACCCTTTTCAGACTCATATGCATCGGGTACAAGTCTTAATGTAGGTTCCGCTACCTAAAATTTATATAACAACAAATACGAATATTGTTATGAATCACTAAAAACTGAATGGCATGATTAAATAACAACTCACCAATAAACTTTCCAGGTAACAGCGTTTAAATTGCCGCTTGTAACGCCATGCACACACTCTCGGATGGAGCTCGTGACGATTAAAAAAATCTAGTGCCGTGTCTAGATAAGTCTCCAAAATCCACGTCTATAAAAAAATAATTGGTTAATTACTTTAACATTATATATATACATAAACAACAAAAACTAAAATTATATATATATATATACATACCTTAAAGGCCCATGTAAAGCCGATCAGCGTATACTTAGGGTTCTTTACTTTACCGTCAGCGTCAGGCGGTGGTCGTGGTTTCACAAAAAAGCTTCAAGCCGTGAATCTCTGCACCAACTAAGCGGTTGTACAATGTCGCCACGCGTCACGAACCCCAAGGATATATATTCCAAGCATCAAGATTATCTACTAAAGCCATGCACCATGGGGAACTCGTTCTTAACCTCGTGGCCTAACAATACCATCTCCAACAACCCTAGCAAACCGACACGAGCGGCATCGATATCGACAAGCTTATCAAAAGCGTCGCTAGAAATAAATTCATTCAACACTCAAGCGGTTATCGAACATCCATCATAACGTGAGTCAAAAACACGTCTCCTAAGAGAGTAGGTTGATCTTTATATTTGTCTTGAAAATCAACACCAAATCTCAAGCTAGTTACTAAACAAAACTCTCTCTACCAAATCTCAACTCAAAATCTCCTACACGATACCTCAATGGAACAACTTCCGTGTCTCCGGTTCGAGGTCAAGTTGACATAAACTCATATAATGTAATAAAATACATGATTCTCGCATTTGTTCTATGTCAAACATCCATCGAAACACGTCGCCTAAACAATACTTCCTTATTGGTATTCGCAAATTTTTTTAAGGTAATGAACCAATCTAAGCTTACTTCTCTGGTAAGGTCAACGGCAAAATCCTAAAATAACAATTAATAACGGTATATATTATTAACTACACAATAAGCATAAAATACCAAATAATGATATCATCGAAAAATAAATATTTACCGGAACAACAAGTGCCATATTAACAAACAACCACGTTAACACCTACCACTACCACCACCGAACCACCCAAGAATGAGAACCACGACCTCTGGTACCACCACCAGCTGCGGCACCACCACCAACAACACCACCTGCGCCTTCACCACCACCACCAATTGCCTTCAACACCTGTTGCCTTCACCACCAACACCAACACCACCAACGCCTTCAACACAACAACACAACGAAAAAAAAAAAAAAAAAAATGCAATTTTTTCTAAGAATCGGAAGGAGAAACAACACAAAACTCACTTGTTTATCTCTCGAAATGAAGATCAAAAACCGGAATCCAAGTCTAAATATTCGGAAGTCGAATAGTCATTTCAAGAATAGTTGCAGGTTTAATTTTGCTCCTTCCCTAGGTGAGGAGAGAGCATTTCGCTGCCAATTAGATGTGAAATGGTGCTTTTTCAACGTTGTGTCATACGGTGTCCCCACACTTTGTCAGATTTCGCTACCTGTTGGTGGCGAGATGCTTTTTTTTTTTTTTTTTTAATTACGCACGTTAATTTATTTAGATGGCGACACGTGTCCTTTAAGCATTTCACTACCACTAGGTAGCGAAATGCCTAGCCTTTTTAGACATAGCAAGAAAAGAGGGCCTCTGCAGGACACAGAGGTACCTGCAGGGCCTTCACAGTAATTTTCGCATAAATAAAATCAATACCATAATTTTCAATTATTAGTACTGTCACATGACCATACTCAAGTTTTGTTAACTACCATATTTATATACACTGTGTCAAGACATTAAGATAAATTACGAGTATCCGCGCCTAACGGCAGCGGTGTCTAGTTTCAACAAAATTTTAGCGGCGATTAAGTTTGTTTCATGAATCAGTATTTTATGCGTTAAAGAATCCATTTGTGTGTATGTTTCTAGTGTGAGATGAAATGGTGTGTGTGTGAGAGAGATAAGTTTTTCAAAGTTACCAAAGATGATTGATTATTGACTTTCAACATTCCACTTTCACATTTAACCATTTTTCTATTTTATATAGTTAAGATTAAGATTGAAAATTATAGACATGGGAAAGCAAGGTGAGTATTTTTTAAGGATGTTGAAAAGTTGAAGATTATTTTATTACGATGATTACTGATTAATAAAATTAAAATGTGAACGATAACAAGTAAAAGAAGGAGTAAATTGCAAAAATCGTCCTTGTGGTTTGGTCAAATTGCATATTTCGTCCTTATTTTGCATTGTTACGTGCACTTTTGGTCCTTCAAAAGTGAAATTTGGCAAACCACAAGGACGGTTTTTGCAATGATGGAAGATCAAAATGTGCAAGATCGTCCTTATTTTGCACTGTTACTTGAGCATCAGTCTAAGGACGTGTGAATTGTGAGACGATATATGTAAAATATGAAGATAAGTAAATGTGCAAAATGTAAAATGTGTGAGAACTCAAAATAACTAAACACTTTACAGTGTAAATCAAAATGCCATTCAAACCGCAAAAACGCTTGTTACTATCACATAAAAATATACGAGGTTTCAACTTAAAAAAATGTAAGTAAAATAAATTGAAGTTGTCATGTTACCCTTATGAAAGAAAAAAAAAGTTTTCCTTGATTTGAATTTGAGTTTGTATAAATTCAAACCCTGTAAACTAATCAGCCAAAAGTGTTAAAAGACCATAGTAAATGATGAGTGTCTAAATACTCATCATTTTTATACCTTTTAAACTGCAAAATCATCTGAAAACACTCAGAAACACATCAAAATGATTAAAATATCACAAACAAGTGTTTTATGTGTTTTAAATGCAAAAATATCAAAATCGGATGAAAACGTATCAAATTTGCAAAATTGCGCTTTAGTCCCCAAGTTTCAAAAGTTGTCAAAAGCAGGTCCCGAGCACATAATTTCAAAAGTAAAGTCACCAAAGGTCCTTTTAAAATCAAAAGTTGTCAAATTTAGTCCTTTGGTGAAAAATATAAAAGTTTTGAGAAAATTGCAAAATGGTCCTTGAGTTTCAAAATTGGCGAAATGGCCCTGAAAAATGTGGAATTATCAAGTTTGGTCCTGTACTTTTGAAGCTTGTCAATTTCAGCCCTTGGATCAACTTCTGAATTGGCGGGAATGGTCCTTGAGTTTTCGAAATTACACATTAGTCCTTGTCATTTTAAGCCTTTTAATACCAATTTGGACCTCGCACCCATTTGACCCCCATCACATATGCCTTTTGAACCCCCGCCTATAACTAATACCCAGTCAACCCACTTGGTTTGACTAACCCCATTGGCGCCTTTTCCTCCTTCCCACCGCTCTCTGCGCAATCACCCAAGCAACACCATCCCCTCCTCTCTTTCCACACCTTGTCCCCTCCAAACACCACAATCCAAGAACCATTTAATGATCCTTCACCTCTTTACTCAACTCCTCCACTGTCAAAAATCAATTCCGCCAAAACAATCAATGGCCAAAATGAATCTAAGACATCCAAAGGTCAAAGCAAGTGGTGGGATTCACTTAGAGAGAGAAAAGAAGCAACTTGGAGTATAAAAGAGAAGAGGAGGGAAGCAGCAGAGGAGTTAGCTAGTTTTTAGTTTTTCTTCAATGTCGTTTTTAATTTAAAGTCTTCAAATTAGTGTAAAATCTGTTATTTCTTGTTTCTTTGTATCAAATTAAGTATATTGTATCCTTATAAACTCTTTCCAGTTATAAATCCAAGTTTTGTTAAGAATTAATGTTCAAAGCTTACTGTTGAAAATTTACATATCAAAGTCTCATTCTAAAGCTTCAAATAATCTCTTTTCATGTTCAAACAAGCTTGTTTAAGCTTGTTAAAGCTTTTCATAAGCTTATATTTCAGTTTCTAGAAAACTTGATCAATGGTCAACGAAAGTCAACTGTTAAGCTCAAGTTGGAAATGGTGATGAATTTGGTGATGCAAAGGATGGATTTGGGTTGAAATAGCATGGGTTAGGTTAGTTTTGGGTTTGGTTTAGTCTGCTAACAGCTGGACTGATGTGAGTTCATATTTCACCTTTCATCTTCAAGCATTTTGCATTTTATAGTTGTTTGAGTTTCTGTGATCTCCAATAGTTTTAATCTGCTAATTTAGTTGTAATATGGTCATGATAGATTAGTTTGATCACCGGAAAAGTCAGTTTAGGAGTTTAAGTGTTTTTATTTGCTTAACAGTTTTTAAAAGTGTGTTTGGCTCAACCGATTTAAGCGACATTTAGGCTTATTCATTGGTTGTTTAAGGTTGGTTCATGATTGTTAAGTATTTTGAGCTCATTTGAATCAAAGTCGGGGTCCGCTAGCTCTAGAAGTCAAAATTTCTTTTCTGTCTAGCATTAGCTAATTGTTGAAGTTTTAACAAGTCAAAAGCTTAATTTGTGTTCAAATTGCATTAATACATCTTGTAGTAGTCTCATTTCACTTTAATATATCATTTCCAGTCCACAAATCTAGATCAAACTTCATGAAAGTCAACTTTTAGTTTTGTCAAAAAAAAGTCAAAAAGTGGCAAAAGACTTGTTTTTCAGCCAACTACAAAGAATTTTCTAGGATTCATTACTGGGTCAAAATTAGTGAGGTTTGTTGTTCTAAACACTTCACTTGGTCTGTTATCTTATTGCTATTTTTGTACAATTTTACAAATTTTCTTTAAGCTCTAATAGAGCTTGTCTTTTAGGTCAAAATGCCCTGCTCCAACATGCGACTTATCTTGAGTTTTCTCAAAACTTTGAAAGGTTGCATAGAGTTCATTAGAGCTTACTTAGGCCTGAAACTTGGTTTACAAGCTCTCAACCAGGTCCTCTCTAGGTCCCTTCTTCTTTTTTAATTTTCACTTATTTAGGTGCTTAATTTTGTGCCCAAAGTAGGTACCCATTCTCGATTTTAAGCAAAAATCTCATAACATCAAATCTTAGCAACCTTGCAAATCAGTGGTTTAGCTTGTTGTTTCTCACTTCATTTTGGTCATTTTAGCCTATAGTAGCTTCCATATCAGTTTGGTGCTTGTTGTGCTCCATTTGGCTTATTAAAGTGCTTATTTATAAGCACTTTGATCATCAGTTGCATATTCCTCCAAGTAACCCTATGTTTTTCTATTTTTCCTAGCTTCCTAACTTTATTTTAAGCTTTTCCTGAATTTTTCAGATTTTTCCTAGTTTGTTTAGTATTTTTCTGCATTTTAATTAGTTTTTAAGCCTTTTTAAATAGCTTTTAATACAAAAAATTAGAAAAAGGTTCAAAAAAATAATTTTTCTATTTTATTAAGTTAAGATAAATATAAAAAGCTTAAAAAGTATTTTTCCCTATTTTTCTCCTTTTATTTGGTATTTTTAATAATTTAAATTAGTTTTAAATAGTTTTAAATTAATAATAAATACATAAAAAGTCTAAAAAATATATTTTTAGTTTTAAAATTAGTTTTATCATATTTTAGATTTTTCTAAGTCTTAATTTTATTTTTCTAGTCTTATTTCATATTTTCTTTTCTTTTGGAGTATTATTAAATAGTTTAAATTAGTTTTTAATTAATAATAATTAATTAATTAGTTGTAAAAATAATTTTCTTTTTCTAAAAATTTTCTTTTATCATTAGGTTTGTAAAAATGTATTTTTCATATTTTTAGGATTTATATTGTATAAGTTTCACTTTTTATTTTGTACGTTTACGTTATTTTTATTTAAACGTAAGTTTTTAGTTTTAAGTTTTAAACGATCATCACTTTAAAAATAGTGATAGCGTTTATTTAATATCTTTTATCTTTTTAATTTTCTTGATTTGCATTTAAGTCGCTTTTATTTATAAATCTTTTTCAGTAGTGTAATATTCATATCCAAATCCTTTCTGATCGCTATCATTAGTGATCATTCTACCGTCTGATCAAGTGTTTAACACACCATTGAGTCTCCGTGGGACTTAACGACCCGGGAATCCATTGTATTCTCTGATCTTCATTTGCATTTGTGTCTGAGCTGTTTTAAGTCTGTTTAGACTTGACGGTTTGGCACGAATCAAAATTTTGGCGCCGCTGCCGGGGAGGCTTTAGCGTGTGTTTAGCCTTTTCGATCCATTCTTGTGCATATCCATCTTTTGTAAAAGTTTTTGTAAAGTTTTCAAAATCTCCAAAGTTCATTAACACTTTTCCTAAAGTGTTAAAAACATAAAAATATTTTCATTTCTTTGATTTTATCATCATGTTTTCAAAACACCAAAAATATTCCTCTTTACCCTCTTACCTTTTTGATTCTTCATTTCTTACCCTCGATAACCTTTGATTCTTTCTATGTCTTATCCTCACCCTCTTGGTTGTCAATGGTGTGGTGGTCCTTATAATGGTGGCAATTGCCCCGGTTGTAGCATGGTGGAATCGGGAAGCGGTCCGTCTATAACCAAGATCCCTATTCCTACCATAACACAACCGATTTATTCCATCGGCTACCACCTTTGTGATACTCGGCGATTTCTTGTTGTGAGTCTTGTGGTGGTTCACACTCCGGTTCGATTGTCAATCGGAAACACGCTTGTCTATGAAGCGGGTTCCCGATACCAATTATGACTACAACACATACCACTCGCGGCCCACATCGGTTGTCTTGTTGTGAGTATTGTGGAGGTCCTCACTCTAGCTCGGATTGTCAAACAGGAACCCATTTCCTTGTAACGATTACGGCTCTTCTTATCATGACCAACCTCCACAAGACCAAATGATTCAAGCGACTCCTCTTGAAACTACGATGATCTTCATCAAGACTCGAGTTATTAAAAGAACTTAAGGAGGAGTCGGCTATGTCCTCCCAAAATAATCCAAATGAGAAATCCATGGAAGTGTTGTTAGTCAAGAGCGGATGCTAAATTAGATTCCCAATTGCCTTTGAACAATCTATTAAGGAATCAATTGCAAAAGAAAAAGCGACCAAATCTAGCTCTCGATTCCGTTTCATTCACGATGACGATGATGATGAAGATATCCTTGATATCCTACAATTTTATAACAGTTCATCAAGTTCATCGGTTGAGACTCCTTCCATGATCCATCGGGAGAAAAGACTATGATGGAATTACTAGCGGAAGAACAAATGTTAAGTATTAAACATATGTATGCTAGTCCTTCTAAGCTCCCTCGATCGATGTTATCACACCGATATTCCCACTCACTCTCTAAACATGGGGATGAGCTTTAGCACTATTCCGAAATGGAATCGTCTAGTGTTGAGGACCTTATCCCAATCCCGAGAGAGTCACAGGAATTTCGACCATATGTGTGATATTCCTTCCCTCTTGAGTGTTCTCAAGATCATTTTGAAACTTTCTACGATCTTAGCGACGATTGTGCTTCCTATGGAGACATCGAGTGCGTTGAGGCATCACTTCCACATCGATGTCGATCCCCTTCTTGAGGAGTTCTCGGTGAACTCACTCACATCAATCCACTCTTTGATTTGAAGCCGATCCGGGAGAGACCGAAAGTCTCATTGATAATGATCGCTCACTCACTCTTATCCCAACAATCCAAATGAGAATGTTGATCACTTTGTTCCCGAAACATTCAAAGCTACTTTCACTAATCCTCTATTTGAATTCACTCTGAATTCACTTCAATTCGAGAATCCACTCTTTGATACTCGGATCGAGGATAGTGATGAGCCCACAATGGAACAAGAGTTCACAAATTCACATCATGTGAATGATTCTCTTCGTGAGGAGTTCTCCGGTGAACTCTCTCATATCATATCTCATTGGAGTATGATTGCTTGGATGGCAAGATCATGATCGGGGAGAGAATCTCAATTTGCATAGTTATGACAAATCTTCCTACCCTCCCCACCGAGATGCCTTCCAACCCAAAGAGCTCTACCAATAAAATCCAAATAAGTGCAATTGTACTTAATCCCGAGGAAGAAGATCTAGTCATGATTGTTATCATGATATTCTTTCTTTTCTTCACCTACTCGGTGACTTCTTCTCTTCTTCACTCCTTCGGGAGTGAGGACACTATCTTTGACCCCGGCATTTTCAGTTACCATCTGTGAGCCGGGTCTGTGTCGTTCTCTGTATATCTCATCGGTGTGGAACTTTCACGTACTTCAATGTTTGTCCAAACATCTTGAATGAAAGTCCGATGGAGATTGTTTCTTCCACTTTGCTTCCCCATGAACAAATGAATTCGGGGTCGAGTCAAGCTAGCGACTCGGTAATCAAAAACAAGAGCTTAACATGGGTTTTCACCCATGTGTACCACCAGTGTGGGGAGTTGCCCACATGTTATATATATATAAAAAAAAAAAAAAAAAAAAAAAATCCTTTTTAAATAATGGCCGTAATATTTCCCTTTTACGTTCTTTGTTTCGGCATAACCGCGGTACTTTGAATATTGAGGGCAATATTCATTTCTAAGTGTGGGGAATTCTCACGAATTTTATCATATAATTATACCAATTCCCGTTTTGGCCAAATTTTTTTTGGAGTAAGTGTTTTACACTTACTCAATTGGTTATCGATCCGCCATGTTTGATAAACAAAAGGATTGGCTAATCCGGAGCAAACGGCTCTTGGTAAAGATATCTCAAATCCGTTGACGGCTTGCAATTTGCCCAAAATTGTATGGTATTATTTCACCATATCCTAAAAAGTGAAGAGTTGGCTAGCCGCAAGGTTATGGCTTGTGGTAAAAGCGATGGAAAAACCATAATTGGTAATCACTCACCAAAGATAATATTGATAATTTATCTAAGAGTGGCTAGTCCGAAGGTACGGCCGGTAAAGACAAAATCAAATCCGTTGAAAGTCGGTGGTTTGCTCAAAATCACATGGTTATCGGTGTACCATGGTTCTTACTTGAATCGAAACATTTGGCTACTCCGTAAGTAATGGCTTTTGGTAAAGAGTTTAAAATCCATTAAGTTTTCTCAAATCATTGCTAGGGACTAGCAATATCTCGATGTGGGGATTGATGAGTGTCTAAATACTCATCATTTTATACCTTTAAACTGCAAAATCATCGAAAACACTCGAAACACATCAAAATGATTAAAATATCACAAACAAGTGTTTTATGTGTTTTAAATGCAAAATATCAAAATCGATGAAAACGATCAAATTTGCAAAATTGCGGTTTTAGTCCCCAAGTTTCAAAAGTTGTCAAAAACAGTCCCTGAGCACATAATTTCAAAAGTAAAGTCACCAAAGGTCCTTTTAAAATCAAAAGTTGTCAAATTTAGTCCTTTGGTGAAAAATATAAAAAGTTTTGAGAAAATTGCAAAATGGTCCTTCAAGTTTCAAAATTGGCAGAAATGGCCCCTGAAAAATGTGGAATTATCAAGTTTGGTCCCTGTACTTTTGAAGCTTGTCAATTTCAGCCCTTGGATCAACTTTACAGAATTGGCAGGAATGGTCCTTGAGTTTTCAGAAATTACACATTAGTCCTTGTCATTTTAAGCCTTTTAATACCAATTTGGACCCTTGCACCCATTTGACCCCCCTGTCACATATGCCTTTTGAACCCCCTGCCTATAACTAATACCCCAGTCAACCCACTTGGTTTGACTAACCCCATTGGCGCCCTTTTTCCTCCTTCCCCACCTGCTCTCTGCAATCACCCAAGCAACACCATCCCCCCTCCTCTCTTTTCCACACCTTTGTCCCCCCTCCAAACACCACAATCCAAGAACCATTTAATGATCCCTTCACCTCTTTACTCAACTCCTCCACCTGTCAAAAATCAATTCCCGCCAAAAACAATCAATGGCCAAAAATGAATCTAAGACATCCAAAGGTCAAAGCAAGTGGTGGGATTCACTTAGAGAGAGAAAAGAAGCAACTTGGAGTATAAAAGAGAAGAGGAGGAAGCGTGAGAGGAGTTAGCTAGTTTTAATTTTTCTTCAATGTCGTTTTAATTTAAAGTCTTCAAATTAGTGTAAAATCATATTTCTTGTTTCTTTGTATCAAATTAAGTATATTGTATCCTTATAAACTCTTTCCGCTTATAAATCCAAGTTTTGTTAAGAATTAATGTTCAAAGCTTCTCGTTGAAAATTTACATATCAAAGTCTCATTCTAAAGCTTCAAATAATCTCTTTTCATGTTCAAACAAGCTTGTTTAAGCTTGTTAAAGCTTTTCATAAGCTTATATTTCAGTTTCTAGAAAACTTGATCAATGGTCAACGAAAGTCAACTGTTAAGCTCAAGTTGGAAATGGTGATGAATTTGGTGATGCAAAGGATGGATTTGGGTTGAAATAGCATGGGTTAGGTTAGTTTTGGGTTTGGTTTAGTCTGCTAACAGCTGGACTGATGTGAGTTCATATTTCACCTTTCATCTTCAAGCATTTTGCATTTTATAGTTGTTTGAGTTTCTGTGATCTCCAATAGTTTTAATCTGCTAATTTAGTTGTAATATGGTCATGATAGATTAGTTTGATCACTGGGAAAAGTCAGTTTAGGAGTTTAAGTGTTTTATTTGCTAATGCTTTTAAAAGTGTGTTTGGCTCAACTGATTTAAGCGACATTTAGGCTTATTCATTGGTTGTTTAAGGTTGGTTCATGATTGTTAAGTATTTTTGAGCTCATTTGAATCAAAGTCTGGGGTCTGCTAGCTCTAGAAGTCAAAATTTCTTTGTGCCTGTCCTAGCAGCTAGCTGTTGAAGTTTTAACAAGTCAAAAGCTTAATTTGTGTTCAAATTGCATTAATACATCTTGTAGTAGTCTCATTTCACTTTAATATATCATTTCCAGTCCACAAATCTAGATCAAACTTCATGAAAGTCAACTTTTAGTTTTGTCAAAAAAAAGTCAAAAAGTGGCAAAAGACTTGTTTTTCAGCCAACTACAAAGAATTTTCTAGGATTCATTATTGGGTCAAAATTAGTGAGGTTTGTTGTTCTAAACACTTCACTTGGTCTGTTATCTTATTGCTATTTTTGTACAATTTTACAAATTTTCTTTAAGCTCTAATAGAACTTGTCTTTTAGGTCAAAATGCCTGCTCCAACATGCGACTTATATTTGAGTTTTCTCAAAACTTTGAAAGGTTGCATAGAGTTCATTAGAGCTTACTTAGGCCTGAAACTTGGTTTACAAGCTCTCAACCAGGTCCTCTCTAGGTCCCTTCTTCTGTTTTTTAATTTTCGACTTATTTAGGTGCTTAATTTTGTGCCCAAAGTAGGTACCCATTTACTGATTTTAAGCAAAAATCTCATAACATCAAATCTTAGCAACCTTGCAAATCAGTGGTTTAGCTTGTTGTTTCTCACTTCATTTTGGTCATTTTAGCCTATAGTAGCTTCCATATCAGTTTGGTGCTTGTTGTGCTCCATTTGGCTTATTAAAGTGCTTATTTATAAGCACTTTGATCATCAGTTGCATATTCCTCCAAGTAACCCTATGTTTTTCTATTTTTCCTAGCTTCCTAACTTTATTTTAAGCTTTTCCTGAATTTTTCAGATTTTTCCTAGTTTGTTTGGTATTTTTCTGCATTTTAATTAGTTTTTAAGCCTTTTTAAATAGCTTTTAATACAAAAAATTAGAAAAAGGTTCAAAAAATAATTTTCTATTTTATTAAGTTAAGATAAATATAAAAAGCTTAAAAGTATTTTTCCTATTTTTCTCCTTTTATTTGGTATTTTTAATAATTTAAATTAGTTTTAAATAGTTTTAAATTAATAATAAATACATAAAAGTCTAAAAATATATTTTTAGTTTTAAAATTAGTTTTATCATATTTTAGATTTTCTAAGTCTTAATTTTATTTTTCTAGTCTTATTTCATATTTTCTTTTCTTTTGGAGTATTATTAAATAGTTTAAATTAGTTTTAATTAATAATAATTAATTAATTAGTTGTAAAATAATTTTCTTTTTCTAAAAATTTTCTTTTATCATTAGGTTTGTAAAATGTATTTTCATATTTTTAGGATTTATATTGTATAAGTTTCACTTTTTATTTTGTACGTTTACGTTATTTTTATTTAAACGTAAGTTTTAGTTTTAAGTTTTAAACGATCATCACTTTAAAAATAGTGATAGCGTTTATTTAATATCTTTATCTTTTAATTTTCTTAATTTGCATTTAAGTCGCTTTTATTTATAAATCTTTTCAAGAGTGTAATATTCATATCCAAAATCCTTTCGATCGCTATCATTAGTGATCATTCTACCGTCGATCAGTGTTTAACACACCATTGAGTCTCCGTGGGACTTAACGACCGGGAATCCATTGTATTCTCGATCTTCATTTGCATTTGTTATCGAAATTTGTTTTAAGTCTGTTTAGACAGCGGTTTAATACTAATCAAGAAATGTAATGTATAATTATGGGTGTGTTTGACAAAAGTAGCGATGTGATAAAAATTAATCTACTTCGTCCAAAATTATGGTCACTTATTGATTTTTTCGGTCTTTCTTTTTAAGCTTTGGCCAAATATTTTTGTTTGTGTTATCTGATAGTTGATGAAAAATATCTTAATGAAAATACATTTAAAACACAATTCATTTATATAATTTGTATCAAGTATTATATAACACAAACAAAAATATTTAAGGTCAAAGTTGTTAAAAAATACAGAAAAAGTCAATAAAGACTATAATTTTGGGACGATGAGTAATAAAAATCTTCATCGCGTCGTAATAATTGTCTCTTTGACTTTTTTAGTCTTTTTGTTCAACTTTGACCAGTAATATTTTTATTTGTGTTATATAATACTTGATAAAAGTTATATCAAATGAAAATAAATCTAAAACCCAATCTATTCATATATGTTTTATCAAGTATTATATTACACAAATAAAAATATTTATAGTCAAAGTTGAATGAACAAGACTTAAAAAAGTCAAAGAGGACAATTATTATGGGACGGAGGTAGTAATTGTTTTTTAATATAAAAACGTTTGGTAATAGTTGTAGTTGTAATTATAATGTGTAAAACATCGTTTAAAGGCTTAACGCTTCTAAATGCTAATTCATAAAGCGTTAAAAAAAGAAAATTCTAAAAAAAAAAAAAGATAAAATTACTTGTTATTTATAACAAAACTTTTTAAATCACAACGCTCAACACGCTCCGCTCCTAAACATTTTGCAACAAACACATCCTTAATTTACAAGTAACACCTATAAGCATTTTCTAAAAATAGCCTCAAATTTTTGGGAGGTGATACTCACATCATATTTTTGATTAACGATCGCGAATTACGCATTCTGGGTTTTATGCAGTCTCAGAATGCGCGTATCATGCGCATTAATCAAAAATTATTAATGATATCAATTCCCCACAGTTTTACCCAACCACTTTAACGCGTTTTCTACCATGCATGTAAATCATTTTCTCAAAACTCCAAAATTTCTAATTTTAGCAAAAACCAAGTGTGAACATGGTTTCTAGTCAAACCCATAGCTTAGAAGCAAGACCCATCTTAACAACACTTTAACCGACACATGTCCCATTTTAACCGCCACCTGTCCATTCCCTAGACGCGTTTTTACCTGAAACAACCCACTAGATTTACCTGCAACCTGCTAGATCACACATATTTCCAAAAATAAACATTAACTTAACCATAGTTAACACTTTTAGTTAGCTTCACCCACTTATTTTCCACTATAAAAGCAAGCCACTTCTTCACTTTGTAACTCAAAAAACTAAAGTGAGGTCTTAAAAAAAAAAGTTTTCTATTAAAAAAAATATTTTCTGCTGAATTTTTATTTATTTATAGTAAGTCCCCCCCTCTAATATTCCCCTCTTCTGAGTCTCCCTTTCTGTAATCATCTGGTCTTTCAGGTACAAAAAATATATTTGCAATTAATTTTGGTTTGTTTTTATGGGCTTATAACGATTTTCTATGAACACAAAAGCAAACTTTTTTTAATTTTATTAGTATTTTTTTTGTTGAAAAAAGAGTCAGGTGTTTTCAGAAAATAGAGATCCATCTTTTTTGAATTGGGTTCTATTTATTTTCTTCTTTTTTTTCATTAAAAATCACCTTTGTAAAGGGTTATTTTTGTTCCCTAAAGGTTGATTAAAAGGGTTTTTAAATATTTGAAAAAACCCTTACCTTGATTTTCCTAGTGTTTTTTTACAAGGGAAATCATCTTTTTATTTTTTTATAAATATTTTGTGTGATTAAAATTTCAAAAAATAGTTTTTTTTTTTTTTTTTTTACTAATGGCTTCAGCTGCTATGAATTTTTGGAACAATAATTTTGAGTTTCAACAAACTTCATCTTCAGCTGGTGGTGAATTAATGGAAGCACTTGAACCTTTTATCAAAAGTACTTCTTATAACATTGAATTACCAAATTACCAAAATACCCTTCCATTTTCTACCCCATCCACTTCTTCATCTTTTTTACCCCTTACCCCAACTAACTTTCAACAACCCATTTTTTACCCTGATTACTACATCCCACAAACCGAACCCGAATACCAATTCGGGTCAAGTTTACCCGACCTAGCCCATTTCCAAACCCAGGTCCAAACCCAAATGGATTTGGACTTCTACCCACAAACCCAATGGACCCAAACCAACTTAAATTTTACCCCAGACCCAGTACCCGTTCCCCAAGCAGCACCAAACTGCTTAGGAAACGGGTCACCCCCAAAGCCCGTGAAACTATACCGTGGCGTGAGACAACGCCACTGGGGTAAATGGGTCGCGGAGATCCGTTTACCCAAGAGCCGAACGCGCCTCTGGTTAGGCACGTTCGACTCGGCGGAAGAAGCCGCTTTGGCTTACGACAAAGCGGCTTACAAGCTCCGAGGCGACTATGCTCGCCTCAACTTCCCTCAAGTCCGTCACAGCGGCAATGACTTCAAACCACTACACTCTTCAGTTGTTGCCAAGTTACAAAACATATGTCAATGCCTAGCTGAGGGAAAGTCAGTTGACGGGGTCAAAAAAGGCGGCGGTAAAAAGGCGGCGGCGGCGGCTGTAAAGGCGGCGCCGCCACCTGAGCCGGTGAAAACTGAAAGTGAATCAGGGAACTCATCGCCGTCATCAGATTTAACGTTTCCGGAGTTTACAGCAGACGAGGATAATGTTTGGTCCGAGAATTTTTTCTCCTTAGAAAAGTGTCCATCGTACGAGATTGACTGGGGTTCAATATAGTTGTTAAAAGTTTAAGGGCATATTTGTAATTTAGTAGAAGTTTGGGGGCTGAACTGTAATTAAGTTTTTGTAAAATTACAGGGCTCACCACTTCTGTTAGGGGTAGTTTGGTAAATTTTGTATTTTCTTTTTTTTTTCTTTTTTTTTTATTTTGGTATTTTTGGACTTTTGGGAGAATTTGTGAAATCCCATTTTATAAGTCCTTTTGAACTTAGGGTGATGTTTTATTTGTCATTTACCCTAATGGAGTATTAATGAAATTTAGTAGTGTTATGTTTATGAATGTTATTTATTGTCAAAGTATTATGAATCAATTTTTTATGGATTATTTGTTGTAAAAAGTGACAATGATGGTGTGATTATGTGAATATGAAATGTGCACTTTATGTTTAAACTAATGTTTGAAATAATGACATAAAAATTGAACTTTTAGAATCTAGTATAGGATTAAAAAAAATATTTCATGGCATCATATCACATGTAATATGATAGTGTCTTGAGTTTAAAACTAACAATAATTAAACTTGGTTTAATTTTAATGTCAAATTAATGTGCACATGCCATGCATGGATCTACATCAAAATTGAATTATTAATTTATGGTATTCTGTTTAGGTAAAAAAAAAAGCTCTTATTATGCACAGTCTTTAACCTTTCTTCAATTCTTCAGCTGTTTTTATGGCATGTTATAGCTGTAAAATTAATTTATTTTATGAAACGTTGGCAAGTGACATTATGGCTATACTTAGAATACTTTATTACAGATTTCACTTAAGCTTACTTGAACTCTCATCTAAGATGAGAAAGTATCACACTCCTTAGCTAGTTTTTCTCGTTCAAAAAAAAAAAAAAAAAAAAAACTTAGCTAGTTTTTCCCTTGGTTAGAGTCATTTTGGCCTTCTATATCGACGGTTTTCAGTTTTAGCGTCACTTAATGCACTTTCGATGGTCTTATGTAGCGTGTGGCATTCGATAACAAAGTAACATGTCCTATTTTAAGAAAAATTGATAATGATATGGTTAAAGTGAGATCTAAGACTCTACTTTATTGTATTTTTTTTTTCTTTTCTAGATAATCATAGTTTTTGACATAACTTTCTGATATGCTAATACACGAGATTTGTATTTTTGAACCATTTTCTTGTCTTAGTTACCATTTTATGGTTAAAAAAAAGGTGAAAACACCGTATTCATGTGCTAGACCACCTTTTTTATGAGAATATAGCGGTTAAGAATGACGTTCATCGATTTAAATAAAATGTGACTTTCTTCAAAAAGAGTAGATATAGATATAGAGTTATAAATACGGTTCAAAAAATGAAGAAAATGCGTCAACGGTCGGTGAAAACGTCATAGATTGACCATAAAGCATGAATCGGCTAACGACTACTTTAATGCTTTCGTTAATCCTTAAGAAATGTAACCGGATGCTTATGAGAGTCGAGGCAAATAACATCGGTTTCTTTAGAACAACAACATTTTATGTATCGAGCGATAAAGGTTTTTTGAACCTTTTCTACGTGTTTCATAATTTCAATGGCGTGAAAAATAAGTAGCCAAATTGGTTTTGGCTGCTCCATGTATGCACAACTAAATCATACGTAACATGTTTTGAAAACAACAAATCATTCATATATAATCATTTGTACTTTTTGTAAAAGATGATTCACAATTCAATCCATTCAAAGATATTCATGTATCAATTTACTTGTTCATATGAATTAATGTGCTTACTATTTGGGTAAGACATTGGTGTCACTAGATTACACAAGATGAGAAGTTTTTTGCTTTATTAGTGTACAAATGTACAATTGTTTATGTAGTATGATAAGTTTTGATAGTACTATACGTATTAATCATATAAACGACGGTTGGTAATTAACAATAGCTCTTTAAAACTAGAATACGCGTGATTTACAGTAAGCGATGGTGTGTTATTATGGCGATAGTCGGTGAGCACCGAAAATTTGTGGTTGCTATGTGTTGGGTTTTAGGTTCCTTGTATGATGAATTACTTTAAGTGATGGAACCTCGGACAAGCTTGAAGATAGCCACGGACAGAAGAAGAGTAACCACTGATGAAGATAACCGCGGCTAGTAGTATTGAGTAGCTAGCGATAGTATTGTAAGCCTTGCTAGTTCTATAGAGTCGGTTAGTTTATTGTATCGAGATAAATATGGAAAGATATTTATCTTGTAGGATACGTATTGTATATTGTATAGGACTCCTTATCCTATAAAGGAGGTCCTTGGCTGGGGTTAGATATCGTGTATTTTATATCTAAAGTCGTTTTCACTTCAAGGTTGCAAAACCCTAATCTTGTAAGAGTATTCGTATTAATTAATAATATTGAGGTGTTGAAAGTTAACTGTTCTTCTTCTTAAGATCAAGTGTTAAATTCGCGTAATACTTGATAAGCTTTTGTTACTAGTCGGTTTCTATATTAGATCGTTTGCTCAATTGGGATCAACAAGTGGTATCGAGCTTGTGATCTAAGCTGTTATCAAGAAGAAGTCTCATTAATTTGTACTCAAGGAAGTTAAGATGTCGAAGAAACTCATATGGTGGCGCTTCTAAGGTTCCCATGCTCAAACATGGTGAATATCAAATCGGAGGATGCGAATGAGGCAATACATTCGCATGATTGATTATGCTCTATGGGATGTTGTTGAAAAGGAGATACTCTTCCTTTGAAGGGTGAGGATGGTAAGGAGATTACCATTGTTAGTGAACTGATAAAGCTAAGAGGAAAATGGAGATCAAAGCTCACGGTCTTCTCTCCATGGGAATACCTAATGAATTTGCATTGGACTTTGATCGGTATGAGTCGGCTAAAGAACTATTGGATGCTCTTGAATTGAGGTTTCTTTGGTAATGAAGCTACCAAGAAGTCAAGGATGAACATGCTTAAGCATCGGTTTGAAACCTTCTTTGCTCAAAGTGGAGAAAAGATTGATGGCACATACAATAGGCTTCAAAACTCATCGATCAATGAAGGCGGTTGGTTACAAGTTCCTTCAAGAAGATATTAATTTGAAATTCATAAGGAGCTTATCATCGATTGGGCTATTCATACAATTGTGTGGAGGAATAAGGCGGACTTTGCTACTATGACTCTTGACAATCTCTTCAATAACTTGAAGGTTTATGAGTGCGAAAATAACTTTTCAACTCGTCTTCTTCTAATCAAAACATTGCTTTTGTATCCACAAATCACAAAAGCTCACAAGATGTATCCACTGCGCCTATGGTATAACCACGGCTATTGCAAACAATACCTTTGTTAGTGATAATGTCGGTGATGGTGCAATTTGTGCTTTTCATCGATTTAACTACTAGTGTTGATGTTTTGAATCAAGATCTAGATCAAATTGATCTGATGATCTTGATGAAATAAACCTTCAATGGCAAATGGCAATCTTGACTCTCCGAGCAAGGAAGTTTCGAGGAGGGCTGGAAGACATGTTAGGTATGATGGTCAAAGGAGAGTGGATTCGACAAAAGCAAGATGGAGTGCTTTAGCGCAAGAAGAAAGGTCATTTTGCCGGGAATGTCGAGCTCTAAAGACTTGAGGGTATTAAGAAGACAACAGAAGAACCTACTAGTTCTTGACTTTGGTTGCTCGGGATGGACTTGGTGATTATGATTGGGTGATCAGTTGAAGAAGGTCCAAATGCGACTTTTACGGCGGTGAAGCTTCAAAGAGCATAACTTTGCTCTAATGGCCTATGCTTCATCTTACGGTTCGATTACGAGGTATCTAATGATTCTAAAACATCTACTTGTTCTTTTAAATCATGTTACGATATCTTAGAGTCTCAAAAGGCTATCGAGAGTATGAGAAAAAAGTAGAGATTGACTCTAGATAATTTAGGATATAGAGTTGGTTTAGAGGTGTGGAAGAGAAGCTAAAATTACGTATTAAATGTGAGTTTGAGTATGTAGAAAAGATCAATATACTAGGTGGTGAAATTGACCTTAAAAAGAGAGATTAAAATGCTCAAAGATAAACTAACGAGCGAGAAAATGTAAAGTTCGAGCCCTAGAGGAAAAAGAAAAACATATTGTTAGGGTTGCTAAATTACAATATGCTTCGATCTTGTCTGAAACCAATTGGTCAAAAGCGCTTAGAGATGGTGCTTGGTATAGGATATAATGATATGCCACCACCCCTTTAATGAAACATGCACCACCGGTTAAAGAAGCTGTCATTTAGTAGTGAATTCGGTTTTAATAAACTGTTGAAGAAGTAAATAAAATGAATTACCTAAGATAAGTTACGATAAGTTATCTGGTGCTCCCATAATTGAAGATTGGGAATCGATTACGAGGATGTTAATCTTGAATCAACTAAGTGCGAAAAGATAGAGCCGATTAAGAAAGTTGATTCTAAGCAAGTCAATTATGTACCTAGATTTGGAGCTAAAGTTACCAAAAGAGTTGTAGAGTCGAGAGAAATTCCTAGGAACATATGAAACAATTTAAACCTAGGGAAATCAAAGAAACTTAAATGGTTTAATCTCTAACAGTTAGGTGATGAGTTTCAATGTGTTAATAAGGCTTGTTTTGTGTGTGGTAGTTTTGACCATTTCGGAGGAATTGTGATAAAAGCAGACCACAAGTTTGGAATCAATGGAGGAGGGTGAATCATAAAAACTTTTCAAATAAAACACACCTCATCCTAAAAGAAACATGATTCAAGAGCGGTCTTGATGAGGAATGGGAATACAAAATCTATTGTCATTTGCTACACAAAATGGATTCAACCACGGCTAAGCAAAATGTAAGCTGCTAGCGGTGTCAAACCAACGATAAGCCAAAAATCACCATGATTTAAAAGAAGTTTTAAAAATTCCAAAGGTGATAAGCGATCGGTGGTTGGAAATCATTTTATCTTTGTTAAGGCCTCGACAAGTTGGCAATGGAAGCCTAAGACAAAGGTTTTACCATATGTCAGCTGTGCATCAATGGACGACAAAATTTGAATATTTTGATGCAGGCGAGACCAAGTCGATCTTGACTTGGGTCCAAAAAGAACTAATCTTTGAAATCTTATGTGCGGGGCAATCTTCAAAGCGAGCTAAAAGATAAAGGAGTATTTGATAGTGGTTGCTCTGGGCACATGACTTGGGATGGAAGCAATTTGGAAGATTTTGAAGCTTATGATGGAGGATATGTGGCATTTGGCAATGATCCAAGGAGGAAAGATTCTTGGCGAGGCACAATCGAGCAGGAAGCTAGACTTTGAGAAGGTCTATTTAGTACAGGGACTAAAGTACAATTTATTCGGTGTTTCTCAAATGTGTGATAAGAAAAAGCGGGTACTTTTGGGGAAGCGGGTGTGTGGTGTTATCTCACGAGTTTAAGATGCACGATGAGAAGTTTATACAACTTAGGGTACCTAGGAAGGAAAATATATCTTGTTTTGATCTTAAAATGTTCTTCCTAATAGGTCCTTATGTTTGTTTGCTAAAGCATCATTGATGAGTCAATATTGTGGCATAGAAGGCTAGGTCATCTAAATTTCAAAACAATCAATAAAGCGGTAAAGGAAACTTAGTGAGAGGTTACCTTCAAAGGTTTTGAGTGTAAGGAAGCGTGTGTGGCTGTCAAAAGGAAAACAACATAGAGCCTCTTGTAAGACCAAAGCGTAAACACCATAACACAACCCTTGTTTATGCTTCATATGGACTTATTTGGACCAACCTTTGTTAAAAGCTTGAACCATAAGCGATATTGCCTAGTTATCATGATGATTATAGTAGATTTTCTTGGGTATACTTTTTGGCTACTAAGAGTGAGACTAGTGAGATTCTTAAGAGTTTCATTACTAAGATAGAAAATCTAGTAAGTCATAAGGTCAAAGTAATCGAGATGTGATAATGGGCGAGTTTAAGAATAATGTGATGAATCGGTTTGTGTAGATAAAGGTATTGAAAGGCAGTTTAGTGTTGCTAGAACACCACAACAGAATGGTGTGGTGAGAGGAAAAATAGAACACTAATTGAGGTGCAAGGACTATGTTGTCGAATCTAAGTTACCAACTACCTTTTGAAATTTGAAGTTGTAGGAATTGCATGTTATGTGCAAAGCAGTAAGGTAGTGAAGCCTCATAACAAGACCCCTATGATTTGTTACATGGTAGGAAGCCAATGATTGCATTCCTAAAACCTTTTGGGTGTCTGTTACCATTTTGAATACCATAGACTACCTAGGCAAGTTTTCGGAGAAAGCGGATGATGGATACTTTTAGGCTATTCCACTAATAGTAAAGCCTTTAGAGTATACAATAGGAGGACTAGAATTGTTGAAGAGAACCTACATGTTCAATTCGGTGAAAAGACTCTAGTGTTGAGACCAAAGGACGGGCGGTTGTTTAACATTGATATGCTAACCAAATCTATGAATTATGAGCCTATCATTGCGGGAACATCCACTAATCTTGATGCGAGGTTCTGAAGGATTACGAAGTAGATAAATCTTCAAAGGCGATTCTCCAACGAGTTCTATTTGGTTGAAAAGTGGAAAAGCGATCTTGTTCCTTCCATCATTCACAAGCAAGGTCCTACGATGATGATATCCATATCTTGGAAGCAAAGTTGATCATCATCAAGATAAAGATGAGTTGGTGCAAGATAACTCGGTGTCGGTGAAGAAATTGAAAAGAAGAAAAAGCGATGCAAGCTTTGCTAAGCCCTCTTGTAAGTCTTGATAGGCCATCGTAAATCTTGACAAGCCATCTTCTACCAGCGATAGTTCAAGTGCAATTCTGCTACAAGCACGATGATAGTACTTTCTTTGGACCTTATCCAAAGCCACTATATCCTAATGAGGAGTATCCACATGATCACGATATGCTGAATTAATTGAGATGGATACTCCTGCGATGATGAAGACTTGGATGAATTCTTCAATGCTAATTTGACTAATTTGGACTTGTTATTAATGAAAGTCCAATTACCTCTACGAATTCACAAAATTCATCCCAAGGAGCAGATTCTTGGAAATTTGAATACTCCGGTTCAAACAAGAAGCGAGTTAAAATTGAGAACCCTTTCACGAACATGGGTTCTTTGCGGGATCTCTTCACAAAAAAGCAGTCATAAAGATCGCAAAATTGCTTGTTTGCTTGTTTTCTATCTCAAAAGGAGCCCAAGAGAATAGAAGAAGCTATAACGAGAAGAAGGATGGGTAGAATCAATGCAAGAGGAGCTTCTTGGTTCAAACTTCAAGAAGTTTGGACATTGGTTGATCTTCGAATGGGAAGAGGGCTATTGGAACTAAATGGGTATTCGAAACAAAAGGGATGAAAGAGGAATTGTAGTGAGGAACAAGTCAAGATTGGTTGCTCAAGGATACACACAAAGCGAAGGTTTGGACTATGATGAAATATTTGCACAGTTGCAAGGATAGAAGCTATTAGATTGTTTTGGCTTATGCTTCATTCAAGAATTTTGTTGTGTATCGGATGGATGTTAAAAGTGCATTTTATATGGCACTATTGATGAGGAGGTATATGTTTGTCAACCTCACGGTTTTGAAGATCTGATCATCGACAAGGTTTGAGGTGAGGAAGGCTATGTATGGCGCATCGGGCTCTAGGGCATGGTATGAATGCCTATCTACTTATTTGATGGACAATGGGTTTAAGAGAGGGTGATTGACAAAACTTTGTTCATTAAAAGCACAAAGATGATATTTTACTTGTTCGGGTTTATGTCGATGACATCATCTTTGGGTCTACAAACAAGGAGCTATCAGAGATTTTGAGAAACTTATGCATGATAAGTTTCGGATGAGTTCTATGGGAGAACTCACTTTCTTTTAGAGACTCTGAGTTCAACAAAGGGTGATGGTATTTTCATTAGTCAAGACAAGTATGTAGCGAGATGTGTTGAAGAAATTTGGGTTTCAAGATGTCAAAAGTGCTAGTACACCTATGGAGACTCGAAACCTATACTACGATGATGGGAGTCCCAAAGTTGATCGAAGTTGTATAGATCCATGATTGGATCTTTGATGTATCTGACGCATCTAGGCGGATATTATGTTCTCGATATGTGTGTGTGCAAGATTTCAAGTAACACCCAATACATCACACATGAATCTTTGTTAAGAGGATCTTTAGGTATTTGAAAGGTCATCCTAAATTGGGCCTTTGGTACTCTAAGGATTCTCCTTTTGATTTGGTGGCCTACTGCAGCGGTGACTATCTTGGAGCTAGTGCGGATAGGAAGTCTACCTTGGAGGATGTCGGTTCTTGGGAAGCAGTTAATTTCTTGGCGGTGTAAAAGCAAACTATTGTGGCAAATTCTACAAGCGAAATTTGAATATGTGGCTGCTTTGCTAGTTCTTTGTGGTCAAGTTCTATGGATTCGAGAATCAATTCTTTGGATTTTGGGTATAATTTTATGCATACTAAGATTTACATTGATAATAACGATTACAATTTGCATTATCAAAATCTGTTTTACATTCTAGAACTAAACATATTGAGATAAGACATCATTTTATTAGAGATTGTAATGAAAAAGGTTGATTCAAATGGTAAAATCCATCTTGATTTCAATGTTCTTGATCTTCTCACAAAAGCTTTTGATGTGGGGAGGTTTCGATATCTTGTTGTTAGTATTGGAATGCTTATTCTCTAAATTTCTCAAATTGTTTTGTACAAGATTGTAAAAGTATTGAATTTGTTATTATGTAATCTTAAGTATTGCTTTCTCTGTTATAACCAGCGATAGTGTTGCTTCTAACAAGCGATAGTGTTGCTTCTAACCAGCGATAGAGTTGGTCTATCCTCGCTAGTTGTTACGTGTTTTCTCTAATCATTGTGCGGGAAAATGCTAAATCATTATAGAGATGCAAGAAGTATTGAAATTTCATTGTTCATTCAACAAAAGCAGTTTCGACTTCGACACAATGAAACTTCAAGTCTTTGAATAACGACTACAACTATACATGATTTTCTCTAATATTTCTACTACTACTATCCTTGCGATATCGTTTGAATCTTTGGATATGCATTTATCATATGCAAACAAGCGACTAAGGATCAAAATGGAAAGGATGGATTGATGAAAGCGAAGAAGTGAAGGCGATATTGGCGGATAGATGGGCGATATGATAATCTTCTTGTGCTCCATCTACTTCTACCATCATTCGACAACTTACTCCATCTTCCCTTTTCCCTTCACAGTTACGATGTGTGAAGAAGTACCATGACTTGGTACTCTCGGACCAAGAACCACCTCTACATTACTAGGGGTGGTGGGTTTCTTGCTCGAGGTCTTGGTTGGGGTTAGAAGATGAAGGTTTGGAGTTTGAAGTTCTCTTCTTAGAAGAGTCATCGAGTCTTCGAAGCATCACTTGGATCCACCACACTATCATCTTCGATGATGGGAGAAATGGAGATTTTCTTGGTCTTGGTTGTAGTGGAGGCAAATAGGTTAGCCATGGGTTTCCATCTTCACTTGATGATGAAGATGATGAAGAGGATGAGGTGGTGGTTAGATCAACCACTTACGGTTTGTTCAACTAGGGTTCCACATTTTGGTTGATTGGGAATTTTTGGAGCAATTAGGGTTTTATCTCTTGATTGGTTTGGGCGTTATATGATATATGGGTGCTTTTTATAAGTGTGGATTAGGGTTACTGAAGTAACTAAGGGGCAGGTTAAATGTGGTTGGAGAGTTAATGAGATTCTTGGGGATTGGACTGAGATATATTCTAGAAGTTGACTATGTTGACTTTCCTGTTCTAACCTCGGATAGGTCATTTGTAACCACTTCTGGCTATTTCTAACCACTGACAATCATAATCTTTGTCTTTGTGTTTGTTTTGTGTTATCTTGCGGGAAAGAAGGATGTCTTTGCATAAGGAGCTAGTGTGTTTCTTTGCTTATGTTTGTGTTAAAAAAAAAAAAAAAAAAAAAAAAAAAAAAAATTTTAGGTAGTTTTGTGTCCATTGTACTCCTTCTTATCGGTGAGATACCATTCCCATTGGCTGGATTTGCTTGCTCTAATGATATTGTGCGGTTGATAGGAGTGGTTCTCTGCATCCACCGATGGAGTATTTCAACTACGGACAGATGTTGTGGAAGCACGGATAGTATGCTTATCTGTTTTGATACTTCAGGGGTTGTTTTTGACACTTTGGCAAAAGTATATTTTACTTATCAAATCACGGATGGATCACTTTCGCTAAACTCATAACCACTTCTACTTCTCTATATCCTTAAACCCTAATCACTTTTATTGATTTCTTCACAACCCCACCTTATTCACATCATTAATGGATTCACAGAAAATGCATGAGTTGTACTCTACTTCACATAATCTTGTTGCTCTTCTCACCAAAGATGCTCGCTCGAAGGGTTTCATCAAATGATTGATTTCCTTGTTCATAGTCCTATTCACTTTGCTTTAACGATTGAACCTACCATTTTCAAAACCTATATCTGACAGTTTGGAAGAATGCTACCCTTGAGGAGGTTAATGGGTTGGAGGTTTTAGTACTAGGGTGGATGACAATGCTATTTCGATTCTTGAGGAGCTTATTCGAGAAGTTTTTGGTGGATGATCTTGATGGTGTTGATAATCTTTCGATCTTTGAGATTGTGGGTGGTTTAGGCGATTAGGATACACCAGAGGTGAAAAGGTACAATTTTTAAGAATCTGTTTTCTCCCCAATGGAAGTTTTTGATTCACACGTTATTAATGTGTATGAGCAATAAGACCACGAGTTTAATGATTTTCCTTCCAAGATTGCTCTGCTATTATTTGTTTGTCGGATGGAAGGAAATTTAATTGGTCTAGGATGATTTATGAGGGGTTAGTGCGAGAATATTAGGAAGAAGGAAAGTATTATTTGTATCCTCGATTTGTTCAATTGCTTGTGGAGCGACAAATTCGAGGATCCTATTGAACATGTTAGAGTATGAAATAAATCGTATGATTCCTCGAGTGTTTGCATATATGAGGAATCCGCCCGAACGTTGTTATTCGGATGTTCCTTTGTTTCCTCACATGTTAAATTTTCCTCACGATTACGAGGTTCATGAGGTTAGCGAGCAGAGGGCACTCGGCTTCCTCGGGCTAGTGCTAGTGGTTTGGTTAATGAATTTGTCACACGGTGTGGAGGTGACATGATTGGAAGGGCTTCCACTCTTGATTCATGCTTAGATCTTTGGTCGGGATAGTGGAAACATCAATAAGACCCAACCTTTGGCAACTCTAATGTGGAAAGTTCTTTAGAGCTTAACACGGTGGAGGTATCCTAGCCAATTGGCTGCTATAGGGTGCATAGATGATCGGGCTCGATGCGGTGCTATGTCTTTTGTATCCAAGGATTCACCGCTCGGGCGATTAACACGGCTCGAAGTGATGAGGATAGGTTGGAAACGATAATGAATTGACGGTTGATGATTATGTACATGAGGGCTTTTCGATGATCCACCTCTCGGACCCGATTAACACGGTCGAAGTGGGAGGATATTCTTGAGCGTATAAATGAATTGTGGTCGGTGTTCTAAAATGGAGGATAAGATTTACGGTCTTGAGGAGTTAAGCGTGCTTGAGGCAAAACTATTCGGAGGTTAAAGCATAGGGTCTTGGTTTTGGAAAGAGTGAAAAGACACGGTCTTGCGGTTTTGAAAGCTTTGAGGCGTCGAAAAGAAGGTGAACTCTTCTCCTACTACGAATGTGGATGATGTATCCAGCAGGGGAGGAGTGATGGCATGACTTCGGGGAGGTGGGAATGTATGTTGGTGTTACTATGGATGAAGATGTTGTGATGGAGATCAAGACTTTGTAGTTTCGATAAAGCTGGGAATCTTGTTGTTCTTGAAGAATTGAGGAATGTTGATATAGTCGAGAACACAACCATCGATGATATATCCGAAACCCGGTTAGTAATTTTGTAATCACCGATGTTGTTTGATTTGGCTATTGTTTCATCTCTTGTCATACCATTCTTTATTACAACTACTTCTCTTGTTGTTACCATTATTTACGAATTACCATCTAAGTCTAAAGAAGTAGAAAGAGAATTGCAAGCACATTGATTAATTTGAGCAAAACATTATCAATACCTACATCAATTATTGCACTGCTTTATCTAGTCGGTCTCGCTACTAAATCAAAAGGTAAACCAAAAGGTAAAAGTTTGGTTATTGGTGAACTGTTAAGAAGAAAATGGTTAAATCTAATGTTGGAAAAGGCAAAAAGTAATCTTGAAGTTCAAAAACAAAGCGAGAACAAGAGGCTTATGATAAAGAGTTTGCTAGAAGTATAGAAGAGGAGGATAGAGCGACTTTGGAAAGAGAAAGAATGATGAAGAAGAAGCTAGTCGGAAGATATTAGCTATATGGTATGAATCTCAAAATTATCTTAAAGCTTGAATTGATCAATGATGAATATCTGATACAAGAATGGGCTTTGTTCGATGATGAAGAAAAGGCTAGACTTAGGAATGATGGCAAAGAAGGTTAGTAGAGGAAAGAAGAAAATTGTAAGAAAGAAACCTCCTTCTATTGCTCGGTTGAGGAATGTTTTGATGAGGATTGTCAAGAATTACGGTATATATGTTTACGATAATCTTAGTACTGTTCGTTTAAAAGAATGGTGGAACTCTATGAGAGATGTATGAGAATTAATAATGATGATTTACGTCCGATGGGTTCTCAAAAGGAAAAGAGTGGGAAAAAGATCATGATGCATGGATGGAGAGTAAGCGAAAAGAAAATCGTGGTTAGGAGACATCGATTCTAAGAAGTTGAAAGTTGTTCTTTGAAGTGAATCAATTATTTCTTATGAGTTTAATCTTTTAGATGGTCGTGAAGGAGTTTGGAAGATTCAAAGGCTCAATAATGATGTTTACGAGTATAATAAATTTTCTCAAATGCTTCAATATTTTGATAGAGATGATTTGATGAATTTTGGGTTCTTTACAAGAAATATTTTGGTGAAGTACATCGGATGATTATCATGAGAGGTTGATGTATCATAATTTGAAGATTCTATTTGAGCCTACTCATGATGAACCGAATGGCAAGGACTCTACAATGGTCAAGTTACTCGTTGGTTTTATATCAAACTTGTGGAGTTCATGTTTTAAGCATTTACAGATGATTATTCATATGCTTGTAGAAGGTGAGTATCCTAAAGCGAATAATCATCCGACAATAATTACTCGGATGTTGAAGCCGGGTTGTTTCAAGATGTTATTGTCCTATGATAGTCAAGCTTATGACTTCTTTGAAGAAGTATGAGAAGATACTTAAAAGTAAGTGTTTGGCTACATCCTCCACATCGGATGTTTTGAGCTTAAAAGAAACTTGAGAATTACATTGGAATTTGTCAAGTTTAGGGAGGATTGTTGGGTTTTAGGTTCCTTGTATGATGAATTACTTTAAGTGATGGAACCGCGGACAAGCTTGAAGATAACCACGGACGGAAGAAGAGTAACCAGCGATGAAGATAACGCGGCTAGTAGTATTGAGTAGCTAGCGATAGTATTGTAAGCCTTGCTAGTTCTATAGAGTCGGTTAGTTTATTGTATCGAGATAAATATGGAAAAGATATTTATCTTGTAGGATCGTATTGTATATTGTATAGGACTCCTTATCCTATAAAAGGAGGTCCTTGGCTAGATTAGATATCGTGTATTTTATATCTAAAGTCGTTTTCACTTCAAGGTTGCAAAACCCTAATCTTGTATAGAGTATTCGGTTTCTATATTATTAATAATATTGAGGTGTTGAAAGTTAAGGTAGTTCTTCTTCTTAAGATCAAGTGTTAAATTCCGCGTAATACTTGATAAGCTTTTGTTACTAGTCGGTTTCTATATTAGATCGTTTGCTCAGGATGGGATCAACAAATTGTTCTCCTTATCTCCTATACATGTTTTTTCTAATTTTGATAACATCTTTCAAAATTAAAGTATGGTGTCAAGGCAATTGGGAAGTTTGGTCATATTTTCATTTCATGATGTTAGAAATAACTCCGTATAGTGTTAGCATCATTTCATATACGCAATATTTTGTTCATATCATGTATATCTAAAAAGAACAAGTGAAAAAAAGACAGCTACTTGTGGCAAAGATACTAAAAATCATTTCAAATGAACAAAATTGTTTAAACGTAAGTCGACTTTATTGTTGTCCAACTTCAAAGATTATGTTACATCTAGAAAAATCTAGTGTTAGTGAAATGGCTAAAAAATCAAAAATAAAAAAGTACCATCAAACTAGACAAAAGAAAGAAAAAAAAAAAAAGTTCGACATGACCCGACCCGACCCAAAAGCCGGTTAAACTGATCACTATCCAACTTGGCCGTTATCTTATATCTACCAATAGTGCATACCCTACATGGAAATCCTAGATCCGCCACTGCGTACATCACATATTGATTACACTTGAGTTAGAAAAAAATGTTACTCCAATAGATTTTGTAGCATACAAGTCACTTTTAGTTACTTATAGTCATGGTTATAAATAGCACGAGCCGTGACGTGACGGCATGACCAAACCTGACGCCCTAGCAGTTAAGATGAAGCTTTTGAGATTTTAAGACGTGACATAAGCTGACACAAAATATGAAAATATTTATATATTTCTATCATATTTCACAATTTTGTAAAAATCGGTCATGACGGCCGATATGGCGGCGCCATGACGGTTGGCGGTGGTCCACCGCCACGATATTTACCATATCGGTTTAATTTATTGTTTTGGTCAAAATCGGAGCTTGACGGTCAAAATCGGCCTAGGCGGCCTACTGGTCAACGACGGTCAACTTCAAATCTAGGTTTTTTATTTATTTATTATTATTATTATTATTATTTTTTCAAATTCACGGTGATATACTTCGATTTTATTGAGTTTGTTTTAATTTGAGCTAGTTTTTATAGTTAATATTGCTAATATTTATTTTTTAGATGAATTCCTTTATAATTTATGGTCTCAGCTATGGCGTCGCCATGGCGGCTATGGCGCTTGGCGGGGGTCAACCGTCACGGTTCCGCCGAGCGATTTTTACAACCTTTATATTTCATGTATATCGAGTTTAAAAAAAAGTTGTATATAATGAATATGGTTAAGAAACTATTCTTATATGTAATATTTTTTCACTTAAAAAAAATATCATAGTTGATAAAAAAAAAACCCCGCCACGCCTCACGTTTTAGCGTGCCGTTTCTCGCCTCATCTTACACCACATGTAGAATCGACGTTTTGATTTATTTCGTAACGTTAAGGTCACGCTTCACGCTTTAATGAGACCATGACGGTGGCATCACACGTCTTTTAGAATCATGCTTATACTGATAAGAGAGTAAAGAGTTATCCTTTCTATGAGTCTTTAATTAGTAGAGTAATGATTAAGATAATCAATCCTTAATCAACAAAGATTTTTTGTGAACGACATCATCTAAAATCTAAAGTGGGTCATGCTTCTTGGTGGATAGGGAATTGTGTGAATGTGAACTTGGAGATTGGCCTAACCAAAAGTAGATCCTACTCGAGTATGATATTGAATTTTATTAAACATTCTTAGAAAGGAAAGAAAAAAAAAACTATTAAATACAAAATAAAATATTGTTTCCAATTTTAAAGTGAGATGACAAGTGGCTTTTGAAACAAGGACTTAAGATATTTTTGATATAACCTATCGTTCATTAACGAGTGTGGAAACCCGCATGAATCTGACGGGATTGTTTTATGAGCGTGAATTTGGAATGATGAATGATCGGAAAATTTGTTTGTCTATTTATTTGGTAGTCCTCAAGCACCTACGTTGCAAAGACAATTCAAACCTTAGAGACTATTTTTCGGCACAGCGACTTACTGCAAGGACACTTAAACCTTAGGGACTATTTTTGCCAAATTGCTATAGATAGCGATTAATCTTCTGAGACTTGCTGCTGAAATGACACTTAAACCTTAGGGGCTATTTTTCGCAACTTTCAAAAGTTAGCAATTAATGTTGCAAGAAAGTGTCTTGATCTATAGTATATATAGATAATTGTTACATTATTGTAGTTTGAACCTCTCAAGAAAAGCGTTACCTAAGAACACGATGATGAGCCGGGTTCGTTAATCTATTCAGCCGATAAATAAGGGCGTAGCTAGAATTTTTAGTTAAGAGAGGCCAATCATAATTAACACAAAAAGTTATAGTTATAAATATCGTTTAAAAATTAAACTCTATAGTGTTGTTTTTTATTGTTTAATTTATTCATTTGTGAATTTTGTAGACATGTCTATATATAAAAGGGGCTGAATATAAAAAACTTGTTGAAAACCAGCTTATAGTCTAAATAACTAATATTAGACGTGACTTAGTATTCACTAGTCACCCTACTAGCTCCGTCACCGCCTACAAGCTGTCTTAAAGGAAACAACAAAAATGTGATGGCCTTTTGATTAAAACGAGTAGCATTTTACTTTGAGGCACGATAGATTGTCAATAGGTGAGCGACCCATATGTAAGTATGTAACACTAACAACATCTCTTACCAATATGTATGTGGCTAAATGGTACCAAAGTTACCATTATCATCTCGTATGGCACGAACCATTGATCGTGAGTTCAAGTTTATTTTCATCGATGACTTGTTTGTTTTTAGTATCTATTATTCAAAGACAACAACGATTTATCGATATTTATGAGATATGGCAAGTGCTTTTTGCATTAGAAGTTCAAACTTTAAGAATAAGTATACCTTAGGACCAAGAGGCCAGAAAAGGAGTTCATTCTAAACAATATAAAGCTCTTCGCTTATAATAAGATATCTAGTTAGTGTAATTTTTTTTTTTTTTTTTAACTTGATCAAGTAGTGTAATAACCCTCGAAACGCTCTTTTTATATATTACAGATGCAGAGACAAGAGAGGAGCAGAGTTGGCACATGCCCTCTTAATGAAAAGAATTATAGTGTAAATATTTTAAAATATGTGATTATTGTTGTAATTGCCCCCTTAACGAATAAATTTGTAATATAGTTTCTAAAAAATTTAAAAGTTTGCTTCCTCGATCATAAATCTATGGATCCGCCTCTGAATACATGGTAACTTCTTTTTCCCCCCATATCCTTGCTAGGGTATTAACGCAATTGTGATTTAAAAAACTAGCTAGACTGTTTTCTTTTTAGCTTATCCCATAAGCGACTTATTACAACTAAATCTCGAGTTTTAACAACAGTTACTTTTGTCAAAAATGCATATGTCAAAAAATCAATATATCTTTGCCCCCGGCCCTATTAGAACTATACTAATCATCTTTGCCCCTTAGTGAGGTTAAAAAAACTAAGAAAAACGTTAACCTAAATATATCATATGAGTTCATTTTATTTTATATTTCGGTATTTTTAGTGAAAAGAATAGTGAGTCGTTTTTCTCATTTGATCTAACTTCTAGAATGGCATGCGCAACACAAGATGCCAATATTTCAGGATCCATCATCATATACACAATCTAATCCGTGACCCTACGTATAGAATATGATTCCCAAAAAAATTTATATACTTCTAAAATGATTTAAACATGTATATATGTGTCTCAATTGTTATGAGTACTTTGTATTTGGTCGTCGCGACCGAAGCGTGGCTCGTCATATCATTTCTCTTCGACAATGACACCACTGCGTCACAGTTCTGTGATCATGATTCTGCGATGGTAATCGATTTTTTTTTTTTTTTTTGTTTTTTTTTGTTTTCTTTTTAAATACCAAGTGGGACATATTTGTGTGTAAAATGTCGGTCGAGATTTAGCTCGATATTGCGTTTTCTCTTTTCCCAACCGATGTCATGCTCGATGTCTACATCCACATGACCGATGTTAACATCGGTCGTGGCACCCATTTTTTGACAACCAACCGATGTTATGACCCTCGATTGGGACCAACCTTATGATTGTGGCTATCAATATACTTTAGCTTTTCAAACTTTTCATCTTTTGTATTTCCCCAATTATGATTGTACTAAATATTATGATTATGGGAGCCTATAAATTAAAGTTCATTTGTAGTTTGTGAGATCAATCTCAATGAAATATATTGGTCTCGATTCTTCTTTACTTTCTTGTTTCATACATCGGTTATATGTTATTGCTATTAGACCATTGTTTTATAACATCAATAATGTTTTTAACGTTATTGTTTGATCATATGTACAAACTAGAAAACATTGCTATGTTTCAAATTATATTGATACACCGATAAAAGTTCAGTTTTGCTTCTTTCTTTTTTATAACGACAATTAACTATCTCATAATATATACATCATAAATTTATCTAATAGGTCATAAGCAGAACTGGAGCCTGCAACCATTTGGTTGAGAAACTTATCACATAACATAAGTACCACCGAGACTTAAGCCATGTGGTTTCAATTATTTTTGAAGTTGTCAAAGCTGTGTTAGTGATCAAAGCTTCTTAGCAGCTATATAGGTACCATCAAGACATAAGTCATTTGGTTTCAGCTATTTTTAAAGTCGTCGAAGCTATGTTAGTGATCAAACCTTCTTAGCTTCTATATAAGTGAGGTTAGATGTTACAAAGGATTAGCCAAATAACTTGACAATATGAAAGAATGTCGCGCGGGATGCGCCGCATACCTATCTATGTAGAACCGCATCTCTAAAAGCACACAAAAATAAAATCTAATATGGGCAAGAAGCACTCAAAATTTCTAATGAGCATGTAAATCAAATGTATATGATTCAAATATAAGATATAAAAAGATCAAGTAGGCCTTATATAGTTGATACATCAAATCATATCAGAATCTATACATTCTTTCTTTCACTCTAGCACATTCTTTGTTTTCAACTTTGAATGAACCATGTTCACACATAAAAGTGTCCATACATCCAAAGAGAGCATGGAAACAAAATCATTTTGAATCCATATATATCTCTTTCCACTAGTGATCACTCAATACAAGATAGGGATTCAAGCAAATTCTTGATAGGCCAGCTTTGTATTAAGCTTGAAGCAAAGTAAATACCCCACCACCACCCCTAGCAATAACACTCTATGGAGCATCACAATATATGAAGAATCCTCCATTTTAAATAGTATAGAAAAAACTAACATATGAGATATAAGTTATGTTATTTTACATCAAGTGGTGCATAAACTCTTAGAAATAACTAATGGAATGAGTGTAGGATCTCATAAAACCTAAGAGCACTAGATATGGTGTTATGTGATAACACGTTATTGGTATGACATATCAGCGTCATCTCATCTCCATCCAATAACACACCAATAAGTAAAACACCTCTCCTCATAACACACCACTAACATATTATTAGGTCCCACAAAATACACCACTAAAAATACTCACTTACTCAAAAAAAAAAAAAAAAAAAAAAAAAAAACAATAGGCTTTTGAGCCATTTCACTAACTCAAATTCATTTGGCTCAACTTTGTCATGTTAGTCGGTATGGTGGGTCACGAATGGCACGACGAATGATATGTTAAATGTCTACCAAACCTTGTGCTCTAAGGAAATGGGTTTTAGCCAATCCTATTAAAAAAGAAAGTTCTTATGACATGAATTGAATACGTCCATGATCAAAATCTAAGAGGAAAATATGTTTTTTGGTAGTGGTTTCATTATGATTTTTTTTTTTTGACTAAAATGAGCCCATTATAGTTATTAAAAAGGATTATTTAATTATAGTGCACATTTGTATGCATAGATGTTGGTAGAAACTTGTTATATAACCATGATTATTCTATCTGCGCTCCGCTGCGAGGCACGTGGTTTAGATTTTGTTAAGGGACTGTCAAAATAATCGCAGTAACGCAAATAACGGGAGCGATGTTTTCTTACAATTTTCCAAAGACTATTTTCGCAATATTCGTAAAATGGAGAGACATTTGTGTAATATTTTGTTACACAAAAGTACCTAGATTTAACACAAGAACTATTTTTGTAGTCCCATGTTAACACCAGAGGACTTTTTTGCAATTTTTCAGGGCCTGTTGTCATGAAGTATATAAATCACTTGTGCCATTATACTATATACTATCAGCCATTTTGTGGGTGGGTCATTAGTAAGTGGTTAATTATTTAATGATCTCTTAATTCGGTCTCTTATTGGTTGAATTTTATTGGGTTGTGTAACATAAAGGGCAAACGATGGCGATGGATAGTGTGGAGCATTGCTATTGGTTGAAGTGTGTTGGGGATTTCTTGTTCACTTTTATGATCCATTAATACTCACTCAATCCGTATTATCTAAAGAAGAATCTAGACACACGTACACACACCGTGTTAAATATTTGATATATATCATTTCTCTACCATCTCTATTAATACACACACATACCAAACTCGGTGACCCCTGACCTTGGCCACCGAAATTACTTCCTTCAAAATTTATAGAACTCACGAAGAGAGCGATGATGAAGTTAATTGTTGGATTTTTTCCCTTGGTGTAACTCATCATCATCAAATAAGCGAGCAGTACCTTTTAATTGATTTACGTGTTAGAAAATTATGGTCATATATAACTTTCTTTTAATCTTTTGCTTGATTATGATTTACCTTTAGTTAATTCATGATTTAATTTAGATATATATTTTATTTATTTATTTTGAATTAGGGTTACATTAATTTGGGGTTTCCTTGATTTGTTTTGAGTTGCCTTCGATGATTTTGACTAAGCCTATTGAGGTGTTTGTTTCCAACTTTGTTCTTGCTGAACCACCAAATATTTGAAAACATATGCTAATTTTTTCCCTTCCTTTTTAATGTGCAGAACCACCTCTCGGGTTGAGTAATGGGTGAAAATGGAGTGATTTGGTGGTGTTTGATTATGGATGAAGTTTGATTCTTTGAAATGATGAATAAAAATTCGGTGTCAATATTGGTGAGTTCTCCCTTTTACTAATAATACGATGTTCAGTGGTGTTTGGAATTGCTTATCAGTTATTCAAGTTATTAAGTTTTGATATAGTGGATGAGTAGTCTTAAGGATTTTAGTATTGCTTATGATATCGGTTATGCTTCAACTTATTGAGTTCGGTCAAGCTATTGTAAGTTGAAATATAAATTTCATAAAATGAAAAATATAGATGAAGCGAGGTTTGCAGCAGCTATGGGTTGGTCAAACCGGTGTAGAGGACCTCTGAGCCGGTGGTTGTTATTGAGGTTAGATGAAAATATATCGAATCATGTTGATCTCAAAGGAAGGTATGTTGATGTACGGGTTCTATAATTATTACATATGCCTCAAGAATATTAAAAGCATTTGGTTGGTGTTCACAAATCTTTACGTGACTATAGGGAAGAATATTAAAAACATTTGGTTGGTATTTCCTACCGGACTTTCGCTTCATGACCAATACCCAAGTTAAATCCAAAGGTAATCCTAAAATCGCATGTTCAACAAATGACATGAACTAAAACAACCGATTGAGAGTTATAGTGGTGTCGAATTATGAGTTAAAAGTTCATGTCATTTGTTGTTTTAGTTTACCAACTGATTTTATTTTTAATTATCCATTTCAATAAATCCGTTTATGGTAGTTACGTAATTATAGTTAAGTTGTTTTTCGTGCGAGTTACAGTTATCTATAACTTTGGCCTAATTTGAAAACTTATACATTCCTCTGATATCGTTAATTTTAGTCAAAGTGATTTTAAAGGTTGTTAGGTTTGCCATTACAGTTATTTATTCTTACATGTTGCCAAACGTTTAGTTCGTGACTTAAAATTGTGTGCAGTTACGTGCTGATTTGAGGAATTATAAGTTCAAGTTATATGTTAATTAACTGTTTTAGTCACGTTAGTTGGTTTTATTTTGCCGAGTTATAGTTTTGTGAAGTTATTCGTTCACGGTCGGTGGGTATAATGAGGAGGGACGGAGGTCTTGGGTGGCGAAGTTGTGCAAAATGTGACGAGGGTTTCGGTGAAGAGAAGTAGGCATGACATTGTTATGGTCATTATTGAGATTAGTCAAGATGAGTTGACGAGGAAGCGGTGGAATGCTTTTGGCATGTGTATCGTGTAACGAGTTTTCCATCTAGACATCAAGGTGTTAACCTTAGTCATATATGCTATTAAATTTTATGTATATATAAGCGACTTGATCGAATCTAATTAATTTGAAGATTTAGGGGTGTTTGGATGTGCCTTTAAACACGCCTTTGGAAAAAAAAGATGACGGGCCCAGAATTAGCTAAAACAAACACCCCTTAAAAAGAGATTGTTTCACTTTCAAAGCAAATAATCATAAGTAATGTGTCTCAACTGAAACTATAGGAATATATGAAATATTTACGTATTAAATACTAAACAATAATTGTAAAATATATACCTGCAGATGAAACAGTGGACTTTAGAATTTGGGACCTATAATTTGATATATATCTTATGGGATACATTAGTGTAACTTTGATTTTGATTACGTATATCGAAATTTCAATATTCCTTTTGATTTGGTGACCTAGAATTTGCATACCATTATTACACTTTTCTTTTAAAATGGGTTGAACTATTAGTTATTTGGCATTCTATCAAAAATGGAAGTATTCTAGATAGACTTTAGAATTTGGGACACTTTTTCTCATTGAAATAGTAAGGTTAATACACCATCTTATAGTTTACAACTGTGAAAACAATTATATAATAAGTGGTAAATGGTTTTGACTTTAGGTAGAAAATAAATAGGTCTCTATTCATCAACCTTTTGACACACTTAAGCCATTTATTAAGCAAAGTCGAGCTCGAGTTAAGAAATTATAAGGTGTTTGGGATTTCATATTTTAAACACGCTTATGTCTTTAAAAAGAATCTCATTTTATCATAAATAAGCAACTTTACAACACTCGAAATACTTCAAAGTGAGTTTTCACTATTAAAATCGATAACCCATTAAGCCCTTAAAATATGCTATTGGGTTCCCAAACACCTTTTAATCTCATTTTGTTGTTTCTATGATCTTTCATTCATCCGAAAAATGTTTTATGTGAATTTTGCGAGATATATATTACAGTACACTTGCGCAGATGTGGGTCGCTAAAATTGAAACTAGATATCGGCAAAAACACGGTGTCAAGATGGCCATTTTGCCGCATAACGTGGCATATATTGCAAGTACACACATCAACATGATAAGGGTGGATCAATGTACAAAGTCACGGGTTAGTCTTAAAGGTAGAATCTTTCAACACATAAATAATATGAATGTCTTCAATATTGAATATGGAGTTTTAAAATAACAATAACCGGGTTTAAAGGTCCTATCAACATAACATATACAACACATATTGAATGATGAAATGAATTTGTAGTGGGTCGCCCATATAAGATACGTTAATCCATAACGTCACTATATCTTGATTGTTATTAATTATTAGTCATGATTACATAGTGGATACACGTGGGTGATTGGTCTTAATTATTGTTACTATGTTCGGAAATTGTTGAATTATATGAGCAGGAGTAGAACTTAGAACGACCCATTGCCTACTATGATAAAGATTCTTATCTTTTCAAGGTGAAGAAGTAACCATTTTGCAAATTATTCTAAACATAAGGTTACTTTTTCGACTTATGAGGTTACTTATTTGAGGTTATGGTTTTCTTAAAAATGGGATTAAGTTCTTTGATGGTTACTTGCGGTTTAGCGTCTTGATGCTTGGTTGCCAATCATGGAAGTAGCATTGCTCATGATTAATAATTAATAACATCAAGATTAATGATTAATAATGAGCGGTCTTAGTGAGTGTGGCAATGTCGACTTTTTATAAGGTGCCTCTACAAGCTACAAAAGAGATGCTCTCTTGTCATGGCCTTTTGTATATCCGACTAAAACATTCGCTTTTGTATATCCGACTTAAACCGGTCATTTTACTGACCAAAGAGGTCAACAACTCTCTTTTGTTATTTTTTGGTTTTCCCAAATGTATAGTTTGAATCATGTACAAGCGTGATTCGGTTCAATACCAATCCTTTTGCGGTGGAATGTCTCTATGATTGTTACATGTAGAAGCTTTGGTTATAGGCTAGGTTGTCAAAGTGTTCAAAAGACTTAAAGCCATATTATGGGTTGGCGAGATTTGGTGAGAACTTAAGGTCTGCGATGATGTCAAAATTATGATTAAAGGTAATTATCCTTATTTCATTTACGATATATATAAATGCAATGATTTGCATGGTATATAGGATTAATGATTATGAAATTTGTTTGGGATTGCGCTTTGGACGTGACTATGTCTTTACCGTGTGTCGTAAACCTTAAATAATCAAAACCAACTATTTGAAAAATCGCTAACCTATGTTTTTTCCGGCCATAACACACCTTTAAAGGAAAGTTACTGAGTTTAGCAAACACACAATCGATTTAGTATACATTTCAAAGAATGACATTTCCAAATCATTAGCACAATAATAAGAATGAGGTAAAACCTTAAATTCGATCATCATTAATAAGACATCAACATAATCACCTAAGCGAATATATTATGTCGTGTAGGTTTACTTTCCGTCGTTAAGCGTTATCTTTATATTGGCCTCAAATGGGTGCAAAGTTGATGTGTTAAAAATTGATGTTTACTATAGTGATACATGTTAGGTCATTTCGTTGAGCGACACTATTGTCGAGTTCTTTTACCTTTCTTTACAACAAAAACAAAATGTATTAAAATGTTACTTATGATTAAAAAACAATATTACGATACTTTATATCTTTGAATATATGAATTAGAGCACTAACTAATGGTTTTAGAAAAGATTGGATTTTTTTACTATAAATGCTTTTTCTTTGATAATATCTTTTTCTACTATAAATGCTTCATATCTTTGAATTGAGATTTTTTTTAATGATTCTATCACAAAAATGGGTTTCTTTACATAGTTGGCTTTGTTTAATGTTTGATTTTTTTCCACCCACAGGTGATACTAGGATTGATAAAAAGCTTAAATTTGGAAATGGAAGTAACGGGATCGGAAGATGCTCAATTGATGATATAGATCATTGAGAATGCTGCACATGTTGAGGTGGAGAGTGTCGAAAATGGATGAATCGTAAAACTTATGGGCCTATGTAGTGGTAAGTATTTTGAATAGTGTATGCACATATTCCTCCTGAGTGAAGCTCTTAATTCTTATAAACCTATCTGCGCTTTTATGTGCCATTCTAGCGAGCCGAGAAGTGGTAAAACCTTAACTAAAGTTTGTTTATTTAATAAAAATAATAAAAATAAATGATTTGTAATTATAACCTTTCAAAATACTTCTATGCAAAGATATGTTAATAAGAGTGGGTTGTAACAGGATTGCAGTTGTGTTAACATAAGGAACAGGACATCATTATGTTTCTAAAAGTGCAAATACAACTGCGGAAAAGATGCTTCAGGAAATAAATTGCTTCTTAAGTTCAATTAGGAATTTTAGCTCTAAACTTGCCGGTTGGTTTGTAATTCCGTTAGTTTAATATGTATATGAGAGCCAAAATTTTGATACATATTCCATTTTAATATCTTATGTGTGTCATGGTTTGTAATTCCTTTAGTTTCTTTATATATACTTCAATTCGAATACGAACTTATATTTTAGTTTCTTTACATATACTTCAATTTGAATACAAACTTATATATGATTTTTTGCTCCGCAGCAACGCGCGGGCAATCCTGCTCGTTTTTGCCAAACACCAAACAAGAAGGACATTTTATTTTATTATTTTTTTTTTCCAAGAATGTTTAATGCCTGGTGAATAATAGCATTCCTGAGAAATGTTAATATTTAAAATAAAATCAACGTATATAAAAACTAGTTGTCCATCTGTGTATGGTATTGATTATTATATTATTAATTGTATCAGCTATTTACTGTTCAGGTTATTTACAGCGAACGGTTATCACCTTGTATGTCTGTCTAGTTAGGTTCGGACCCATACATCTTTCGAGAAAATGAGCGCGTGTGACTGCCACTAGACCATCTTAATTTTTTGGTTAGTTACATTTTTAATAGCATTACTGAAATTTGAGTAGAGGTGCACGTTTTAAACCGAACCGGTTTAGAAACTGGTTTCGGTTTTAGTCAAATACTCAAAAACTGGTTTTACGTAAAACCAGTTCGGTTTAAAACCGGTTTAGAGAGAGAAAATGTTCGGTTTAAGTCAAGAACCGGTTCGGTTTAAACAGTTTTACCTAGAACCGGTTCGGTTTAAACCGGTTTTACCTAAAACCTGTTTTCAAACCGGTTGATAGGGGTGAAAACGAGCCGAGTCAAGCTCGAGCCTGCCAGAGCTCGAGCTCGGCTCGTTTATATATAAAAAGCCCGAGCTCGTTTCGAGCCTCACATTTGAGCTCGAGCTCGGCTCGTGAAACTTTCCTGAGCTCTGGCTCGACTCGTTAACACAAAGCTCGGCTCGTTAACACAAGGCCGGAACTCGTTAACATGTTATATGTGTAGAAAATATATATCGTATATATTTGTAGGGCTCAGCGCCGCATGGCCTAAACGAGCTTTAGATAAACTCGGGCTCGAGCTCGATTATTAAACGAGCCCAACCAGCCGAGCTCTGCTCGAGCTCGTTTAAACATTGCTCGTTCATTTTTACTGATTCGATCCCGAAACTTTTCACGAATGGCCGATTGACTTTCCACCCTTACCGGTTGACAACAAATAATGCAAACCGGTTTCTAAACTGGCGGTTTGGTTTTCCCTAAACCGATTTTCCAAAAACCAGTTTTTTGAAAAACCGGTTTTGATTTTTTTTTTCGGGTTCTCTTCATGAACCGTTTTTTTCCAACTCTGAAATTGAGTAACTTATGCTGGAAGTATTATTGTCCCTATGCACAATAGACGTTTTGGATAAGTGTATCCTGTATTCCTGTCCCAAGTGTTAAATGGCACATGCACTTCGGGTCAAAAAACTGTTTCACGTGTACATGTCATGAATTGCACATGATTAACCTGGTCGTCCTGGTAAATTGTTTTCAACTTTTTTTTTTAGTCCAAGAATCTCAATAGTCTTCAATAAAATAAATCACCACGAAAACCTTGAAATTTATATAATGTCTCTAAAGACTGTTGTTTAATTATAGCATAGTACCCGCGCAAAGCAGCGGTGGTACCTAACATGTCAGTTTTTCTCGTAGATATTTAAGCGGTATATAATGAGAGTTAGTATTTGACGTTTTACTCGTTTGATTGTTTGAAAAAAGTAGATGCGTATTTGATTTCTGTAAAATATATCAATACAAATATAGATATCAATAATTATACTCATTTGAACTTTGTATAACTTGAATATTTATGATAAAAATTACAATTATAAATTTGTATTATTAAGTTTGTAACATCCATTTTAATACTAAAATTTAATGTATTATTAATGTATATTATAATGCAATTATTATAGTGTAGAATTTAGGGGTGTCCAAAAAAACCGAGGATCCAAAAGAACCAAGGAAGCCGTCTTGCAGACCGAAGGGAGCAGGACCATATATTGTAAACACAGACGGTTCTTGGTTCCTAAAATTTCAAAATTTTGGTTCTTGGGACGGTTCGGTCGGAATCGTCGGTTCGATCTTTCCGAAAGAACCGACTTTTATGAAAATATGTAGTTTTATAGGGTTTGTTTGGGATGTTGTGTACATTTAAGTATGAGGCCTTTTAAGAAAATATAAAAAAACCATACCTAAACTTAAAAACCAATAAACCTAAACCTTTAATCCATTGATTTCATTCAAAGATTCAAACATCATTCATCAATATGAAAGTAAGTTTTTTCTAAACCGAATATCGAGTATCTTCATGGCGCATGTCGAACAATTACGTGTTGCTCGGTAAAACTAACAAGAAGTTGTAATTAACTATTGGTATTTGTTGTTCATTAAACTTAACGATAAAGTTAAGAAACAATTAACGATTATGGCGTCACCGCATGATATATTGTCGTAGTATACGTTATTGTAAAGTTTACCACCATGATTGATATATAATATTCTCAACGAGTTTGCAATTATTTTCGTGGATAATGAGTTTGCTATTACCGGATACATGTCTTTTTGTAAGTCAAGTTGTGGAATACTATTAAGCCGTCAACTTCTTTCGAAGTTCTACGAACCGAGTACCGTAAATTCACATCCATCAAAACATATTTTTTTAACACTTTGGTACTAATGGGAATTACCGAAAATTCCCGTACCAGAACCGAGTACCGTACCGGAATCGAACCGAAAAACTTGGGACGGTTCTTAGTTATACTTTTTCCTTATTTTCGGTTCTCGGTTCTTTCGGTTCGGTTCCGGTTCGGGACGGTTCTAGTACCATGGACACCCCTAGTATAATTTAATTATATGAATTACTAATTATAGTAAGATGTGTAAGCTTAAAAAATTAAGACTTTCTTTTTTAGAAAGTTCGAAATATATTATAAGATATCATAGATATTATTTGAAAGTAAAGATATACATAGTTTTTGTTTCAAAAGAATCGTCCTCTAAAAAAACACAAATTCAAAAATAACGTAATTATTGTTGCTTTTTGTTTTTTACGATTCGAAGAATAACAATTTTTATATCTAACTAATTAGATGTATATATTTTTTAAAAGTTTGTAATAATAATTTAAAGTAAGAAGATTATTGTAATCTAGATCATATTTAAAAATATTTACCTTCGGCAGTGACAATTAGTTTGAGATATTTTGGAAAATGAAGGTGCGTACTTTTTCCGTCTCAAAATTATTGTTAGGAGATAAAAATCACAGAATATAATAAAAATATTACCACTACAATTTCCAACCACTCAAATAGATTATCCTCATTAAATTATTTTTTTATTACTTAAAATGGAAAGTGGATAATTTTTTTGATACATTTCAAAAAGAAAATCTGAACAATAATTTTGAGACGGAGAGAGTAATTTTTGGGGACGGAATGATAATACAGTACTGTTAGTTACCAACGGACGAAAAGTAACATAAAAGGTCCAGTTTAAACGGATTATGAATGGTTCGTACTAATTTGGGCCTAATGGGGTCAATACATTGGGTTGGAACCTATTTTACTGGACCTTTATTATGAGCTTTTCGGAACCCGGTCCCAGATTGGTCCAGCGTGATTTGTGTGCACCTCTTGCATGGATGCATGGATGCAGATTGGTCCAGATTGTTTTTTTTTTTTTTTTTTTTTTTTTATTTTATTATTATTATTTTTTTTTTTTTATCGTTTATGCTTTTTGGCAAGTGTCAACAGTCAACCAGTAACAATCTTTTTTAGGTTCTTGTGTGGCAGTACTGGTAAGTAATAACAGTGTTTGAAATGGTATTATTTCCTTGAAATTTAGTCATGATGGTGGCCTGTCGATTTTCTTGCATCACTTTCTTTCTCCGACGACCGACTGACAGTATTTAGATTCTGTGATAGTAACTTGGGTTTTTTTTTTTAATACAAATATTTTTAAAATCAAAATTAAACTTCATTAATAAAATTACTTAAACATTACAACAATAATTAAAAACTTAAACTAATAAAACGTAAGTATTACAGTACTTATTAAAAACTGAAAACATCACAAAAAATCTTCATCGTCAGTTACGTCTTCGTCACTTTCGTCTTCGCCTTCAATCTCTTGATTGCCTGCATTTCCACTGTCTCCAAACGTGTTCGACTAAATCAGATTTTAAGTTTAGATGAGTTGATCGATCCATTATCTCCTGAGTAACTACTAAGGATTCTGCATGGGATCTTACCGGATCATGATCACGGTGGCCCTTTTGTGCAAACCGTGTAGGACATATCGCCCGCTGCTTGTGTCGGATGATCATATTATGTAATATGATTCATGTATACACAATATATTGTAAAAGTGGTAAAGTTTTTTTTTTTTTTTTTTTTTTTTTTTAAATCTAAGCGGTTGGATTTTTTGGTTTTATACTCGGTCGTTTCCACAACCTAGTTCGTCTCCTCTTCCCTCTCAACCGAAGCCAACCGAACACCCCACAATAGGGCAACCGGTGGCAACCGATGCTCAACCTCTTCGGTTCACCTATCCATTGTGCACAGCCTAATATTCATATTAAGTAATCTAAGATTGTGGAAGGATCTAATTCGTTTGTCAAATTATATCAATCCTAGCTTCGATAAGGTTCATCTTTGATACTTTATGATATTACTGTTATGAATATATGGTAAAATACAAAGTGCCACAACTTCATCCTAGGTGTTCCAAGCTCTTGCTAAGGTGTCACAAAGAAAGGCTAGGTGGATGATCAATTTTACCAAATCCTATGTATACACTATTTACCCAATGACTAAGAGATATTGTATAATGCCATGTATCAAGAATGAATAGTATTATTAGTAGTATAAATACTACTTAAGAGTAATGAGAAACTTGCACCATTTGAATACACACAACTCTAGTGTTATTCATCTCATTCTATCTCCCTCAAAGTTTACTTCTAGTTTTTATAATTAATAAAGACTTATTCTCCTAGAACTTGCTTAAAGTTCAAAAGCAAACTTAGTTATATTATAACACGTTATCAGCACGAGACTCTAATCAAAGATATTATCCATTCTTATCAAGGTAATTAATAAAGGGTCAAAATGTCAAACATTGAAAAAATCAAATTTCCATCTCTTGACATAACTGGAGCAAATTATATTCAATGGACAGCAAATGTTAAAAGGCATCTCAAATCAATGAGTGCTTTATCAACGTTACAAGAAGGCAACAAATGCTCAGAGGAAATCAAAGCGAAAGCTGATGTTTTCCTCCATCAACACATTGATGAAATGCTAGAATTCGAATATTCAAATTGTGATGATCCAAGCATTTTATGGAAAGATTTGCAAAGCAAATTTGATCATCAAAGGGAAGTTTTACTCCCTTCTGCTAGAGATGAATGGAACAATTTAAGATTCCAAGACTTTAAAAAGGTTAATGAATACACCTCTGCTTTATTCAGAATATGCTCAACACTCAGATTTTGTGGGCAAATTGTTACTAAAGGAGATCTATTGGAGAAAACTTTCTCCACATTTCATGCTTCAAACTTAAACTTGCAACAACAATATCGATTGCAAAAGTTTAAAAGATACTCCGATCTAAATGCAAATCTTCTTGTAGCAGAGAAAAACAATGAATTGCTAATGAGAAATCATCAAACTCGTCCCACAGGATCATTAGCACTTCCAGAAGCAAATGCTATTAACAATAATGATAGAAAAAACTCTGGAAGTAAAAGAGGAAGAGGTAACCCTCGTGGACGTGGTCGTGGTCATGGCCATTATGATAGAAACAATGTTCATGGTCACAACCGTTTTTTCAATCGAAACAATACTTACCATCGAGGTGGTTATAATGGTCGTGGTCGTGGCCGTGGTCGTGGTCGTGGTCAAAGAAACTATAATTACCATGCTCCACAAGTTAATAATCCCGATCAACAAAATAATGAAGCTGGTACCTCACAAAACCATGGAGGATCATGTTTCAGATGTGGAAGTACAAACCACTGGTCAAAAGCTTGTCGCACACCTTCACATCTATGTGAGCTCTACCAAGCATCTCTTAAAGGAAAAGAGAAAGAAGTTAACCATGTGGATCAGTTTTACAATACAAACACTGAGCTAAATACCTCAGACTTTTTCAATGACTTGGAACTATGAAAGAGATGTTGTTGTATCTTAATAACTATGTATAATAACTATGTATTTATTTTCCGCAACTTTGTTTAAGTATGTTTAATTAGTTTTTCCTTTCATGTAAAATAAATCAATAAATGAATCTTTCAATAACATCTTTTATATGTACTTATTATTAATATATATATATATATATATATATATATATATATATATATATATTTTTATTCATATCAAGAAGCTTAAAGATGATTCTCAATGGAGCACACCATCAAGAAAATGATGAAGACTTATGCATAGCAGATAGTGGTGCCACACACACTATCCTTAAATCCAAGAAATATTTTTTTGAGTTAAAACCAACAAAATGAACCATTGATACTATTTCAGGTCCTACAACTTGATTGAAGGAGTGTGAAAAGCTAATTTGGTGTTACCAAATGGTACACAACTTTTGATAGAGAATGCTTTATTTTCCCCAAAATCCAAAAGAAACTTACTAAGTTTCAGAAACATATATTATAATGGATATGATACTCAGTCAAAGACTACTGAGAACAAAAAGTATTTGCATATCATAAATGAGAATCATGTATTGGAAAAACTGCCAATGCTCCACTCTGGTTTGCATTAGACACATATTAATGTGCCACAAGCACATATGGCAGTCAAATAAAAACGTTGTGATCCTGGTATATTCAACTTATGGCACGACAGGTTAGGCCATCCAGGATCAACAATGATGAAAAGAATAGTCGAAAACACACATGGGCATCCATTGAATTATCAGAAGCTCCCTGAAATACACAAAGTACCTCTGTGTACATCTTGCTCTCTTGGAAAACTGATTACAAGACCTTCGCCACTTAAAATTGAAAATGAATCACCTATATTTCTTGAAAGAATTCAAGGCGATATATGTGGCCCAATTCACCCGTCATGTGGACCATTTAGATACTTCATGGTTCTAATAGATGCATCCAGCAGATGGTCTCATGTCTCCTTATTATCAACTCGCAATGTGGCCTTTGCAAAGTTTCTTGCTCAAATTATTAAATTAAGGGCACATTTTCCTGGTTATACAGTTAAAAAAGTGAGACTTGATAATGCAGGAGAATTCACATCACATGCTTTTAATGATTATTTCATGTCTGTTGGAATTGTTGTTGAACACCCAGTTGCTCATGTTCACACACAAAATGGTTTAGCCGAATCATTAATCAAACGACTCCAACTAATAGATAGACCATTAATAATGAGAACTAAACTCCCTGTGTCTATGTGGGGACATGCAATTTTACATGCTGTATCATTGATTCGCATGAGACCAAGTGCAAATCATAAATACTCTCCCATGCAACTTGCTTCTGGCCAAGAACCAAACATTTCCCATCTTAAAATTTTTGGTTGTGCAGTGTATGTTCCTATTGCACCACCACAACGCACAAAAATGGGTCCTCAAAGAAGATTGGGAATTTATGTTGGATATGAAACATCATCTATCATAAGATATATTGAACCTTTAACAGGTGATCTCTTTACAGCACGTTTTGCTGATTGCCACTTTGATGAAGCAGTTTTCCCACCATTAAGGGGGGAAAAGAAAAATCAAGTAAAAGATGTCTCATGGTGTGAACCTTCATTGTTGTATCTAGATCCTCGAACAAAGCAATGTGAAACCGAGGTTCAAAAGATAATGCATTTACAAGAAATTGCAAATCGATTACGATGCATTTGAGATACAAAAGAGTGACTAAGTCACATATACCAGCTGCTATTGCCCCATCCCGAATTGAAATACCAAATAAACCAGCTGGTGATAACATCGCTCAAGAATCTCAAAAACGTTTAAAACATGGAAGACCAATTGGTTCAAGAAATAAAAATCCTCGAAAAAGAAAAGGGTCGAAACTGGCCATGAGGAAAGTGTTCTCAAAGAAACACAAAATATCAAAACCTCACTTTGAGGAAGAAATGAGTGATATTAATAAAGAAATGTCAATCAATTACGATCAAACACATATATTATGGGACCGAAATGAAATAGGAGATATTGATGAGATATTCTCTTATCTCAGCAAGTGATATTATGAGCGGAGATGATGATCCGTAACCAAAGTGCGTAATTGAATGTCAAAGTCGACATGATTGGGATAAATGGAAAGAAGCTATGCAAGTGAATTAAATTCACTTAATAAGCGAAAGGTTTTGGACCTATAATAACCACACCTAGAGAAGTGAAGCACATGAGGCTCTGGTGGATTTTGTGTGAAAAAGAAATGAGAAAAATGAAGTTACGAGATATAAAGCTCGACTTGTAGCCCAAGGTTTTCTCAAAGGCCGGGAATTGACTATGAGGAAACATATTCTCTGTTATGGATGCAATTACTTTCGGATATTTAATCGACTTAGCGGTCTCTAAAATTTAGAGATCGTCTTATGGATGTTGTTACAGCTTACTTGTACGGATTACTTGATAGCGACATCTATATGAAAATACCAGAAGGATTTAAAATCCCTGAAACATTAAGTTCAAAACCCAGAGAAATGTGCTCAATAAAATTACAAAGATCTTTATATGGGTTGAAACAATATGGAAGGATGTGGTACAATCGTTTGAGCGATTATTTGATTAGCAAAGGTTATACAAATAATCTTATTTGTCCATGCGTCTTTATTAAAAAGACAATGTCAGGATTTGTGATCATAGTTGTATACGTTGATGATTTAAACATAATTGGGACAAATAAAGAAATCCAAGAAGTTATTGTTCTATTACAAAGGGAATTTGAAATGAAAGATCTTGGAAGGACCAAATATTGCCTTGGTTTGCAGATTGAGCATATGCATAATGGAATAATTCTACATCAATCAAATTACACTGAAAAGCTCCTAAAACGATTTAATATGGACAAGGCAAATCCTTTAAGTACCCCAATGGTTGGTAGATCACTTAATGTTGATAATGATCCATTTCGCCCATGCGAAGATGATGAAGACATTCTTGGTCCAGAGGTGCCATACCTAAGTGCAATTGGAGCTCTTATGTATCTAACAAATTGTACTAGGCCTGATATTTCTTTTGCAGTTAATTTATTAGCAAGGTTTAGTTCTTCCCCCACAAAAAGACACTGGAAAGGAATCAAACACATTTTTCGATATCTTCGAGGGACCGTCGATTTAGGCTTGTATTATCCTAACAATTCAAAAGAAGGATTGGTTGGTTATGCAGATGCATGTTATCTGTCAGATCCTCATAAAGCAAGATCTAAAACTGGATATGTGTTTATGAATGGAGGTACTGCAATCTCATGGCGTTCCCAGAAACAAAACACTTGTTGCAACATCATCAAGTCACGCTTAAGTCATTGCACTACATGAAGCTTCCAGAGAATGTGTATGGCTGAGATCAATGACACAACTCATCCTGAGTTCTTGCGGACTAGAGAAAGATAGAGGTTCAACTTTAATCTCGAAGACAATTGACTTGTGTCTCATGATTAAAGAAGGATATATAGAAAGTGATGAACAAAACATATACCTTGAGGTTCTTCTCATATACACAAGATCTTATAAAAGATAATCAAGTTGAAATGAGATATGTTCAATCTAGCAACAATTCGGCGGATCTTTTCACCAAGGCACTCCCAACAGCAATTTTCAGGAAACACGTTCACAATATTAGAATGCGACATGTTCGAACAATGTGACAATTTACAAATGACAACATCAGGGGGAGTCATCTACACACTGTACTCTTTTTCCCTTAGTTAAAGTTTTTTCCCACTAGGTTTTTCTTTAACAAAGGTTTTTAACGAGGCAATATTCTGAAGATGAACTCTGATTTGAAAAATTGTCATCCAAGGGGGAGTGTTATGAATATCTGGTAAAATACAAAGTGCCACAACTTCATCCTATGTGTTCCAAGCTCTTGCTAAGGTGTCACAAATAAAGGCTAGGTGGATGATCAATTTTACCAAATCCTATGTATACACTATTTAACCAATGACTAAGAGATATTGTATAATGCCATGTATCAAGAATGAATAGTATTAGTAGTAGTATAAATACTACTTAAGAGTAATGAGAAACTTGCACCATTTGAATACACATAGTTATTCATCTCATTCTATCTCCCTCAAAGTTTACTTCTAGTTTTTATAATTAATAAAGTCTTATTCTCCTAGAACTTGCTTAAATTTCAAAAGCAAACTACAATTACTACTTTTGATAAAATAGTTAAAGAATATTCACCTCTAAAGAAACGAGAGTAGGATCTCATAAAACCCGTGTGAAATGCAAGTTTAGCCGATCTTCCTAGAAACATGTATAACGTGGCGTGGAATTAAATTCCTTTCTGATGGAGAAATGTTGTTTGGTGATACTTTCATAATTTTTTTTTTTTTTTTTTTTTTTTTTTTTTTTTTAAATAGTTATAGAAAATGATTATTTAACAAGGTTCTTTTGCCATGCATATTATAAGCAAATCCATTGATCATTTGAAGGGTACAAGTTAAAGCACGAAATTAGTTAACGGTATGTAAGTTTTAGCGCAGAAAAGAAGTTTGAGAAAGTTAATGAGTTAAAATGGAAAAATATTGAAATGAATACATGTATGTTATATAAAGCATATAGTAAGTAACGAGTGTGGAAATTCGCGCGATGCAGCGGGATTGCTTTTGTAGACGTGAATTTGGACAGGGACTATTTTTGCCAAATTGCTATAAAGGACTTACTGCAATGACACACTTAAACCTTGCGACTATTTTGCTAACTTGAACTTACTGCAGAACGACACTTAAACGTTAGGGACTATTTTGCCTAACTCGAAAGTTAGCGATTAATGTTGACGTGGCAGTGAAGAGCGATGTGTCTCGCTAATACTGGAAAGTAGTATATATAGTAATAGTAATTGCCAATGTGTGTATAGTATGAGTTATTCATGTGGGGAAACGGTTGAATTTTTATTGATAAAATTAAAAATACAATAAACATAATTAAGTTATTAACAGTAAACATATAACAAAAAATTAAATACCGACATAATGGGTAGAAACAAAAGATAAACTCAAATTAACGATAATTAAATAAAGCAACAAAAGGTCAGGGCACAAGACTCGTGTTTAACACGATTTCTTAAAACATATTCATCGTCTGTTTTCACGATACAACGACCAAAGCAAATATATTTCCGGAATTGAGAAACTTCCCTCAAATATCACGAAATCAATGGTGTGTTCTTGATCAAAACTTGCTTGGAAAAACGTATACGAAGGACTGCGTTTTGTCTATGAAAAAGGTATGAGACTTGGGTTGTATTTATACAAAAACTTTTCTTGGTCACCAAGACAAATACTATCTGCTAAATTAAAGTCTAATTATAAATCACCAAACCTTTTAAAACGAGTCCTAAAATCGCTTTATTTTCTGATACGGTTTTCAAATCGTTTTCAAAAACTAGCTTGAATAATAGAAAAAAAAGTTCAAGAATCTCAATAGTCTTCAACAAAAATAAATCAGAAGGAAAACCATTGAACCCCACCCTAAATAGAAATTTATATAATGTCTCTAAAGACCGTTGTTTAACTATATTACTTGAAATAAACTTTACATATACATAGTTTCTGTCTCAAAATAATTGACCTCTGATAAAAAAAAACCAAGGTTATAAATAGCGTAAGGCGTGGTGTGACGTCATTACCAAGCCTCACGCCATGTTAAGCGAATCTTTTGCGTTTATAAGGCGTACGTGCAAGACAAAGTATGAAAATATTTATATATTTATATCATAATTCATATATATCAATTACAAAAAAACGTGTCTTAATAAAAGCGGTGGTGGCATTACAAAGCCTCAGCGCTGTGAGGCGCTTTATGGGACCTCTGGCCTTTTAGAACAATGAAAAACACATTTAAAATATACATAATAATTGTTGTTTTTCGTTTCTAATTTTTTGCAAAATGACAATTTTATTTTTGACTAATTAAATACCGCTTTTTTAAAAGTTTGTAATAATAAATTCAACTTAGATCATATTTTTCTATTTATTACAGAAGTGACAATTAATTTGAGATATTTGAAAAAAAGAAGGTTGAACAATTAAAGAGGATCTTGATTCATAAAAAATCACACATAAAATGTCTGGCGCCGACGCGTGTCACCAATAATCGTGGATTTTATTATACTTTCTCTCTCTTATCTTTTTTCCCACCGGTAAGTGGCTGACACGTCAGCGTGTGAAAGTTTTGTGTGGATTTTTTTATGTGGATCTAGCATCTCCCATTATTTTAAGACGGAATGATAATATGATAAACTAATTACAGTAACTCTATAAGTTACCCAATACCCACAGACGAGAAGGAACAAAAAGGTCCAGTCAAAGCCCAAGACAGGGCCCGGGTTTAAACAAACTAGAGCTGGTTCGTACTAATTGGGGCCTAATGGGGTCAATACATTGGGTTGGGACCTATTTTACTGGACCTTTGCATGGATGCAATGCACTTTTTCCCCCTCTTTAGATTTCACACTTTATTCTATTTTATATTTTGCTTTGTTTTATAGTTTGTTTTTATTTAATTTTATTTCATTTTGTTTTTATGATTTATCTTTGGGATAATAATTTTAAAAAGCATCATACTTGTTCAAATATATATTTTTTTGGTATCAACAAATTCTTTTGCTTATATGGGTACTGAACTTTCAATTTCGAACATTTAGATGTACTAAACTTTCAATTTCGGACTTTTTGAGTTACTTTTATGACATTTTTGCCCCTGGATTTTTAATAGTTTGAAGGGCGAAAATGTTACAAAATACCGCAAAAAGTCCGAAATTGAAAATTCAGTACCTATATAAGTACAAAAATTTGTTCGATAACCAAAAGAGTATTTTTAACAAGTATCATGCTTTTTAAAGTTATTATCCTTTTATTTTATTTTTTTGCTAATGTCAACCAATAACATATTTTTTAGAGATGCAAGACCATTCTTGTATGGCGATCTTGGTATGGGAGATTTCATCGTCGCATCTTCGCGATATTTACATATTTCTCCAAATCTGAGTTTTAATGCATGATGTCTGCCTATTAAAGCGAGGTTTGGGAAATATGTAAATAATAGCTGTATGTGAGGACGTATGTAATCTTGTCTTGGAATAATAATATCAAGCCCAAATGCCGAATCACAGTGGCACAATGTTTGAAATGGTATTATTACCTTAATATTCAGATTAAGTAATCTAAGATTGTGGTCTGTGGAGGGATCTAATTCCTTTATCAAATTATATCAATCCTAGTTTTGATAAGGTTCATCTTTGATACCTTTGATAAGGTTCATCCTTTAAATAGTTAAAGAATATTCACCACTAAAGAAACGAGAGTAGGATCTCATAAAACGCATGTGAAATGCAAGTTTAGCCGATCTTCCTAAAAACATGTATAACGTGGCTTGGAATTGAATTCCTTCATGATGGAGAATATGTTGTTTTGTATTATTTTCATCATGATTTTTCTGGACACAAACAGAGCCTTATAATTCTAAAAAAATGATTATTTAAGAAGTTTGTTTTTCTCAGGGCATCCACTATGGTTAAATTTTATAAAGCTTTAAAAATTTAATATTTCATGTCACATCATTATTTTATATCGCTTTTGTGTTAATAAGCCTATCTCCACTTACAGACAAACATTTTAAAGCTTTGTATTTTTTCACATAACACGTCGATTTAATATCTTGAAACTATGAAGAGGTCTAAGCTTTTGGATCTTTCAATCGCCACAGGCGTGAAATAAAAATTCACTATGGTTGAAATGAATCATAAACCTTTTCAACGATCATAGACCTATTCTTGAACCTACCATAGTGGATGCTCTCATGCGTTGCCGTGGGAATAATCAAATAGAGTAATGATACACGTTCCTACAGTATCCTTCTAATTATCCTCATATTTCACATAAAATTTGACATGTGGACTTCACTATTTATCGCAATTAGTTTTCTTTATTAATTATTATACTTGTTGTAAAAACATAAAATAGGAAATTTATCATTTTCCAATCCAATATTATGAGCAAATCCATTGTTCAATTGAAAGTTACAAGTTAAAGCAAACTATATATAAGTTTCGGTCTAAAAAAGAAGTTTGACAAAGCCAAAGGGTTAAAAAGAAAAAGAAATTGAAGTGAGTAGAAATGAATAACGAGTTATGACCAAATGAGAACGAAACATTAAAATGAAAAAAATTAAAAAAAACTAAAAACACTCATTTTAGATGCATTTACAAAAGTGTATGCATTATTTTTAAATTTTTTCCTTTTAATTGAAACATGTTGTTAAATTTTTTTCTCAGTCTTCTCGTTTTAATTTTTTTTCCCGATTGGATCTCTTATTAAAAATAGTAATCTCTAACACCATATTAAGGTAGATTATAGCGCATGTGTGTAATTATATACTGTTTTCTTTTTTAATTTGTAATATTTCAAGTAAGAAGATTATTGTGATCTAGATCAAATTTTTTTTATTATTATTTTTAGCAATAACAATTAATTTGAGATATTTAAAAAAATAAAGTTGGATTATTATTTTGAGATGGAATGATCATATGTAGAGGTGGTAAAAAAGGCGGGCATAGGCAATGGTTTAAGTGGGCTTGAGTTCGAACGGGCATGGGTCAAACGAGCACGGGCTAAACAGGCACGGGACAAACGGGTTCATGGTATATTAATCGCTTTAGAAAAGACTCGAATTGACGAAATAAATTCCTTAAATATAATACCTCATTTATATTTAAAAAAATAAATATATTATATATATATGTTTTTCTTTAAAAACGATTGTAATGTTTTACAATTGAAAGAAAATATGTGTCCGTTAGGGCCCATTTAACTTTTCAATAGGCCATATATGCCCATTTATAAAAAAGAGAAGACAAAATTTGCCAAAATCTTTTAAAAAATAGCCAAAATTAGCCGATTTTTTGGATTTTGTACACAAATTGACACTAGTTACTGTAACTTACCAACGGACGGAAAGGAAAAAAAGGTCCGGCTAAAGCCCAAGAGAGGGCCCGGGTTTAAACGGACTGGGATTGGTTCGTACTAATTGGGCCTATTTTTCTGGACCATCTATTATGTGCTTTTCTTAACCCGATCCAAAGATCGGTCCACAAATCAGATGGATACACCCGCTTTTTTTCCCCGCTTTAAAGTTCATACTTCATTCTATTTTATTTTTTGCTTTGTTTTATGGTTTTCTTTCTTTGTTTTTTATTTATTTTATTTCATTTTCTTTCGCGAGAGTTGCATATATACTTACTAAAACTTTTTTTTATATATATATATATTTTTTTAAAAACAAGTTTTTAATGCATAATATACAATACAAGTTAAGCATATATTTAGTGAGTATATATATGTAATTGCATTTCTTTTATCATTTAAATTTAGTCGGTCGTGACGCAGGACGAATTAAGCCGTCCAAGTATGCGTCTTTTCTCTCCGTGACCGACACGACCCGGACGCCCGGTCAATGACCCAAGTTGTTTTTTTTTTTTTTTTTTTAATTCAAACATCTTGACTTTGGTAGTTTTGTGTCGGATACTCCGGCAAAAAATCTTCCAAATTCATGTCAAGATTAGTACTTCGAATCGGGGAATAAGGTTGATACGGTTGAGAAGGATAAATGAAGTCCATGTTTGGATGGTACGACGACCCACTAGGTTCTTGCCGGTAATCGTGGTAAGGACGTTGTGGTGGGACAAAAGGACGGTTAACATAAAACGGGTTTTGGTTTTGGTTTTGATTTGGTTGGGCTAGTTGTGATTGATAATCAAAACCTTGTGGACGAAAGAGAATAGGCCGGTTTTGTTGTGGTGATATGCCGGTTAACTCGAAGTTATTTTCTGGCGAGAAATTCATATTCGGGGCATTTTGGGGTCGTCGTGATCGTCGGGTTTTTGATTGTGTGGTATTTTTCTTTGACATTTTGAAGTTGGATAAGAATTAGATTGAAATGAATATATAGAGTGGATAAGAATAAGAAATGGTAAGTGGTGAATTGTGTTTGAGGTGAAGTTGGTATTTATAGAGTGGTAAAATTGGTTTGATTTTTTTTTTTTTTAAGTTTAATGACCAAACAGTCAATTTTTGAAAATGTATTAATTTTATACGGTCAAATATGGTTGGGAACATGGGATTTGAAACGTTAACATCGAGTGAATTTGCACTCGATATTGCAAATATTTGGTGCCCAACCCATTTTCATGGCTCGAATGCGACTAGCCTTATTCATTTTGGCAAGTGTCAACTAGTAACAATTTTTGTTAGAGATGCAAGACCATTCTTGTTGGGCTGTACTGGTAAGGAATATCAAACCCAAATAGGACTAAGGAATATCTCCCTATTAAATTTACAAACTAAAATTTTGAAAGTCAGGATGGAGATTCTCTCAAGTTGATTTCAACTTGATAGAAAAGTTAATACTATACAGAATGCATTAAGCTTTATACCTCTCCTAAGCAAAATGTATAAAGAAAAAACAAATTGTTTTTGCAACTTTAGACGACCTATTATTCTAATTTCTAAAGAAGAAGCATGATGTTGATCCGAAATGTACTTCAATAGAAGCCTCATGTCCGATGGTCAACATCTGTACAGTCTCTCTCACTAATTTAAAGAGTCACATAAATTAGGTTACAGGAATTTAGTGCCCACAAAAAAATCTGCCTCTAAGAAAAAATGGATATATAAGATACATGTACAACGTCTTCATCATATCATTGCTCTAATATCACAAATCCATGGAACAACGATTTGAAACAATGACATGTATTAGCGTGTTTCTGGTGTCCGTTTTCGCATCCAAAGATAAGCAAGTTACAATTTTGTCACTTCAAACATATCTCCTACAATTCTAGTTATTCCCTTTCATATAGTTAAGCAATATAACTCATGCACTATAAAATATTCATAGATAATCTCATCTCCTTTCACAAAAGCTTGTTACTAACTTGATCTTAAATAATCTCATCTCGTTTCACAAAAGCTTGTTAGGGTGGTGGCAGTCCATTCGGTTTGGGGCTCGGTTTCGTCCATACCGAGCGGTATGAGCATTGCATGCTATTCGGTTTGGAGCGGCATGGGAGATAGGAACACCAATTCGGCAAAGTTTACCGAATCGACATGAAAGACTAATGTGTACGTTGGATGCATTAATGAGTCAATATATCCGTTTGAGTGTTGCAAAAGATAAATCAAGTCAAGGTAGTACAAGTAATGTGTGATGATGGTGTTCATGTCATCAATATCACCTTGTCCACATGTACGTTCACCATAGAGGATGTTCATGGTGCAACCGAATCCAGGATATCTTAAAGACAAAGTGTCGTTTTTGGTTGGTTTGTTGGATCCGACCGTACAATCATGGGCTGATGGTTGACCCTTCTTTAATGGTGTGATCCATTGGAAGATAGCGACTTGGAAGGCTAAAGTGGCGTTTTTATTAATGAAGTAGATCTAAGCGAAAGAGTTGAAAAAGAGGCAATGAAGTTGGGTAGTAGTGGGTATGTTCTTTTTATTATTTTGGGATAAAAATTATATATATATATATATATATTAGGTATATGGGTTAGGCGTAGTTCTTACTAAAAATCTATTATTAGGTATGAGATTGGTATGAGGTGAGTTGGCGGGATATTATTGGTAGATATTGGCGTGAAAAAAAAGTCAGAGCGTGACCGCCACCACCCTTACTAACTACAAAATATATATTGATAATCTTCAATGTATGCCTTTGATACGAATATGGGAAATTGTATAAATAATTTTAGGGGGTGATATGATGGCATTTAATGTGCCATATAGACAATCATACATCGTTTATTAGAGGGTTAGGTGCACCATGTTGTTGGTGTGCATTGAGCATTTTTGGGACCGACGGCTAACGGATAGCTAGTCAAACTGCACTACCATCCCATGTCATTCGTCACTTAGCATCCTAATCACATATGCCATTATTTATTTTTTATCTTTTGAGTGAGTGGTTATTTTTTATGAGACTTACATGCACGAATAACATGTTATTGGTTTTTTGGTGGGTGAGTGGGTATTTTACTTATTGGTGGGTGTTTTGTGGGACATACATGCACTAATAACATGCTCTCAGAGCTAGGTGTAGCTCGATCGGCCGAATAACATGTTATACATTTGTTACCTCATCACCCTCACAATTACACACTAATAATTAAAATACCACCCCAACAAAAAAACCATGTAGGTCCTAAAAACACCCACAAAAAATACCACCCACTCAAAAACAAAAGAGAGCATTTATGATTGGGATGACTAAGTGACGAATGGCACGAGATGCTAGTGCAATTTGGCTAGCCATTTGTCAGCCATTGGTCTAAAAAATGCTCAGTGACACACCAACGACACATTACACCTAACTGTATTATATGAAGTGAGATAGTAAGTAATTCTCCATGTGTATGGGTTATTTCATTATAAATCGAAAGAATTTTTTTCGTGTTCAAGTTATTTGAGAAAGGCGAAATTTTGATCATCTCTCTGACTACCTCCAAAGATGTTAATACAATCAGGTTCGAACTTAATAAAGTTAGATTGATAAAACCCTGTAGATTAAAAATGTTACTTAAGTAAACGGGTTTGTCATTTGGGTTACTCAAAGATTAAAAATGTTACATAAATATTCTGCGAAGGTGGGCAACCCCGGTGATTCTGGGTTCCTTGTCACGTCAAGACCATAGTTTAAAATGTTACTGAGGAAGTTACTATAGTTTACGGGTTTATTAAATAGGTTCTTGAACCTTAACAAAAATTACTATGCTTTTTTTTTTTTTTTTTTTTTTCTAATTTTTTTATTTTAATTTTTTTTACATTTTCTCCTTCGCATATCTTTGTATATTTTCGTACATTTCTATCCGTTTTATCGTTTATGAATGTTTTTCTCTTGTCATACTTTCTTTACATTGTTTTACGTTTATATACGTTTTCTCTCTTGTCGTGCGTTTTTCTCAGGTTTAAATGCGTTTTGTCCATTTTATACGTTTCATCTATTTTCGTTTATTTTCATACGTTTCATAGGTTTTCATAATTTTTATTAGATTTGTGTGCGCATTTATATGCTTGTATACGTTTCTTCGTCTTTTACGTTTTCATACTAGTTTTATGTTTTCTACACCTTTGTATGTTTTATCGTTTGTATGTTTTATACTTGTTATGTTTTATCGTATGTAAAATGTGTATAAAAGCGTGTATAAAAGTGTATAGAATTGTGTGGAAGCGTGTAAAAATAAACAAAATCGTGTGAAGCAGAAAAAACGTAAGAAAAGCAGAAAAAATGTCCGAAAGCGAAAAAAGTAAGAAAAGGCGATAAAAGCGTAAGAAATACATACGAAACGTAATAAACTAGGCGAAAAGGTATAAAGCGGACAAAACATATAAAATCGGAAAAAGCGGACAAAAGCGTAAGAAAAATGGATAAAAGCGTGAAAGCGGGCGTAAGTAAATAGGCGGCGTATAAAAGCGAGCGAAAGCGATGAACCCGTAAAAAAGGGTCAAAAACGTAAGAAAACGGACAAAATGTATGAAAACCAAATTTTGAGTTAAGTATAAGCGGTCGTTAGGATAAAGGACTAACGGTGCAAATGGTTTTGCAAATGGCGGTTAGCTAACGGAAAAAACTAACGAAAGTTAGTCTGAGGGACCATTTTTGAAATTAACGAAAAAAAAAACCTATAGTAGAAGGTTAAAACATACAGAGTAACTTATATAACCGGTAACTAAACTTTGGTTACCTCTTTGTAACGAAAAAAACTTTAGTAACTTAGGTGAACTTTCACGTAAACTTTAGTAACATCTTTGACCTATAACCCATTGTATTAATAGCCAAATTATATATAGAGTAGTAGAGTACACATAGCATGAAACCGTAATGGACCCAAAACCATTTGGGCCATATTTATCGTCTAATACTCACCCGCAATTCGAGCAGCGATATCACGAAAGCTCGGATTAGATTAGAAAACTAAACAAACACTAAACATAGCTAAACCGAGTAGAAAAATTATATTTAAAAGGCAATGATTTGTTGATGAAGAAATCTGACAGCAAGCGAAAACAATTCTTCAAGCAGCAACAAAAAACATATAAAAGCATTAGCAAAGTCAAATAACAAATTAGTTGATGAAGACATCTGAAAGAAAGCGGAGATTAATCTTCATTATGTAGCAACATCAACAACAAGAGCAAAAGCAAAAAACAAAAGCAAAGCCTAGTTTTTTTTTTTTATTGGTGGCAGTAGGCTTCCGGCAGTGCATGGATGCGCGTCCGGTGGCTGACAGAGGTGATTTAAGTTGGGTTTTGTACAGAATTGAAAAACGAAGTGAATGGCACTAATAACGTCATTTAACTCCCAACGATTTGAAAGTTATTGTCATAACAATACGCAGTTAGGGTTTTGGCCAAAAATTTGCTTTTTCTTTTCAAGAAAAAAGAATAATAGCGGCGGTAGGGTTTGACGGGTTAGCCTAGAGGATACGACTCAACATATCCACCTAGGTTTTAAGATCAGACCCGCTCTAACACATTCAAAATATTATAAAAACACATTATCGATTTTTACCAAATAAATACATAAGCTCTAACGACTGCCTACTAGAAAAGAATCTTGTTAAATTAAAGCTAACATTATCAAAAGGGAGATGATTTGCACACATCAAAATACGAGTATTCTAAGCATGATATAATATGATACAAGTGTGTAATGCATCAATTGATGTGTCTCAATCAAAACCAAAAGTGTGTAAACCAATTATCTTATCAAAAGCTTTTAGTAATGCCATTTTCTCAACCGTGCCCCAGCTAAAAGTAGTACTTCTCTTCTTATGTTTCTGAGCTCTATGTTTTGTAGCCGCAATTTCCCAAATTTCATCGAGAGCTATACATAATCCCAATATGTTAGCACCGACTAATTCATTGCCAGTATTTTCTTTTAGAAACACGATCAAGCGAAACATCATGACAGCCTTAGCTGCACCCGTTGCTCCCATGCCTGGAACCTTTGAAGGGTCACGTTTACTCATTCCTTTGTTCTCTGATTGGGCCAGAAAAGCTTTGTGCTCAAGAAAAAGGTAAAACCAGCAAAAGCCCCAGCTTTAAGGTCACACTTTTCTCCAATCCTCTTTCCGAATAAACAAATGAAGATCATACAAGCTACAACTTGATAACCTTCTCTATGATTAAAAGCATAAGTTATCATAGTATGGAACTGTCCACTTTTAAGGTTGCCCAACTGCAACGTAAAGTTTTGGTACATGAACTTAGTATCAACAACTTTCCAAAGCAAATGCACACCCGCATTGGCTACAATAAAGCCCATTAACACACCATGAGTTTCTACTATCCTTCTAACATGTGGCTCTTTGTAGCTAAACAAGTTTTTGTTAGAGACGAATCAATGGTGATTATTGCTTGAAGGTGTTGGCTTCAAATATGCTGCATTATGCAATAGTCGATTAAACGGATGTGGGATTTTTGACTTCCGTGGTTGCTAGAATCGTGATGGAGAAGTATAGAATCGTGCATTAAGATTTTGTTTCCACTTGTGGTTGCTAGAATCATGTTGGGATTTTTGACTTCCGTGGTTGCTTGAAGGTGTTGGCTTCAAATATGCTGCATTATGGAAACAAACTCATTTTGAATCCATATATAGATATCTCTTTCCACTTGTGATCACTCAATACAAGATAGGGATTCAAGCAAATTCTTGATAGGCCAGGTTTGTATTAAGCTTGAAGCAAAGTAGATACCCCACCACCTCCCCTAGCAAAAACACTCTATGGAGCATCACAATATATGAAGAATCATCCATTTTAAATGATATGGGAAAAAACTAACATGTGAGATGTAAGTTATGTTATTTTACATCAAGTGGTACATAAACTCTTTGAAATAACTAATGGTTAGAGTGTAGGATCTCATAAAACCTATGTGAAATGGATATTAGCCAATCCTATTAAAAAAACAAAGTGTTGGTTTCATTATGATTTTTTTGGACTAAAATGAGCCCATTATAGTTATTGAAAATAGGGGTGTTCATTGGTTTGGGTAATACCCGAATAAACCGAAAACCGAAACCAAACTGAAAAATAACCGAACCGAGCTCGTAACCGAACCGAATTTGTCAAAACCGAAACGAACCGAATTAAATATTCGGTTTTCGGTTCGGTTATGGTTTTAGCAATCCAAACCGAAAACCGAATCCAAAAACCGGTTCGGTTTCGGTTATGGTTTAAATTTATGTAATTCGGGTTATTCGGTTCGGTTTTCGGTTATAGGGTTCGGTTTTCGGTTATTCGGTTCGGTTTTTGGTTCGGTTGAATCATTTTAAATTCGGTTCGGTTCGGTTCTCGGTTATACCCAGAAAAAATATTTAACCGAACTAACCGAACCGAACAAACCGAACAACCCGATAACCGAACCGATGAACCCCTAATTGAAAAGGATCATCTAATGATAGTGCACATTTGTATGTTTGGTAGAATCTTGTTATATAGCGTGGATTATTCTATCCACGCTCCGCTGCGAGGCACGTGGTTTAGATTTTGTTAAGGGACTGTCAAAATAATTGCAAGTAACGCGAGTGATGCTTTTTAAAAAATTTCAAAGACTATTTTTGCAATATCTATAAAATGGAGGGACATTTGTGTAATATTTGTTTCACAAAAGTACCTAGATTTAACACAAGGACTATTTTTGTAGTCCCATATTAGTGCCAGTGGACCTTTTGCAATTTTTAAAAGACTGTTATCACAAAGCATATAAATCACAGGTGCCATTTTTGCCAAACACCAAACAACAAGAACTATTTTTTCTATCTTTCAGGAATGTTAATTGTTCGCTGAACAATAACATTCCGAAAAATGTAAATATTTAACATTAAAGTTAACGTATATAAAAGTTAGTTGTTCATCCGTGTATGGTATTGGTTATTATATTATTAATCGGATCAGTTTTTACGGTTCAGATTATTTGCGGCAGACGCAATTTTAATTTTCCCTTACCGCCGTATATTTGTGTCTAGTTAGGTTCGAACCCAAACATAATTAGACCATCTTAATTTTTTTTGGTTGTTTTCATTTTTAATAGTATGAATATTTAGTAACTTATGTTGTAAGTATTATTGTCCCTATGCTCAATAGATGTTTTGGATACGTGGATCCTGTCCCGAAGTGTTAAGTAGCACATGCTCTTTGGGTCCAAAAACCGTTTCACGTGCACATCTCATGAATTACACATGATCAACCTGGTATATTGTTTTGAAATTTATTTAAAAAAGAGTTCAAGAATCTCAATAGCCTTCAACATAATAAATCAGAACGAAAATCATTGATCTAAAGACCGTCGTTTAATTACATTATTTGAAAGTAAACTTTACATATCCATAGTTTCTGTGTCAAAATAATTGTTTTTCGATAAAAAAACACGCAAAAACATAATTATTGTTGTTTTTTGTTTCTTACATTCTGAAACAGTTCTATTATTAACTAATTAGATACTGTTTTTGTTAAAATTTGCAATAATAATTTCAAGTTAGTGGTCACGCCAACCTCTTGAAAAGTGAGGACTTTACCTGGTTTGAGTCTGTGTGGCGGTGGGTTCAAACTCTGTGAATTAGTAGGTCATAAGGTCAGAAATCATGGTTACCAAAAAAATTAATAATAGTAATTTCAAGTAAGAAGATTGTTGTAATCAAGATCATATTATCTTATCAATTTTTTGTAGTGACAATTAATTTGAGATATTTCGAAAAATGAAGATTGGTAATTATTTTTTGGGACGGGATGATTATATGGTAAACTAATTAGTGTAAGTTACCAACGGACTAAAAGGAACAAAAAAGGTCCAGCAAAAGCCCAATACAGGGCCCGGGTTGAAAACGGACTATGACTGGTTCGTATTAATTAGTGCCTGATGGGATCAATACATTGGGTTGGGACCTATTTTACTGGACCTTTGTTATGAGCTTTTTGGAACCCGGTCCACAGATCGGTCAAGCGTGATTTCTGTGCACCCACTTGTTTTTTCCCAGCTTTAGAGTTTAGTTTTTTTTTTTTTTTTTTTTTTTTTTTTTTTTAATTATAATTATTTGTTATTATTATTTTTCTGGCTTTGTTTTATGGTTGTCTTTTCTGTTTTTATTTTATTTCATTTTATTTTTATGGTTTATTTCTGAGATATAAATTTTAAAAAGCATCATACATGTTTAAAAATATTGTTTTGGGTATCGAATAATTTTTTTGGTTATATGAGTACTGAACTTTCAATTTCGGACTTTTAAAGGTACTAAATTTTCAATTTCAGACTTTGAGTTACTTTTATGACATTTTTGCCCCTGGAATTTTAATAATTTGTAGGGAAAAAATGTTCCAAAATACGTCAAAAAGCCCGAAATTGAAAGTGAAGTACTCATATAAGCAAAAAAAATTGTTTGATACCCAAAATAATATTTTTGAACATGTATAATGTTTTTTTAAAGTTATTACTCTTTTATTTATTTTTGGCAAATGTCAACCAGTAACATATTTTTTTAGAGATGCAAGACCATTCTTGTATGGCAATACTGGTAAATAATAATATCGAGCCCAAATGCCGAATCACAGTGGCACAGTGTTTGAAATGGTATTGTTTCCTTAGTATTCAGATCAAGTAATCTAAGATTGTGGTCTGCGGAACTGGAAGGATCTAATTCCTTTATCAAATTATATCAATCCTAGTTTTGATAAGGTTCATGTTTGATACCTTTGATAAGGTTCATCTTTTAAAATAGTTAAAGAATATTCACGACTACAGAAACGAGAGTGGGATCTCATAAAACCCATGTGAAATGTGTGTTTAGCCAATCCTACTAAAAGCAAATATAACGTGGCGTGGAATTGAATTCCTTCATGATGGAGAATATGTTGTTTGGTATTATTTTGATACGACCCGGTTAGGGGTTGTATCGGAATAAGGCACCACTTTAAGCAAGCGCGGGCTTTTTAAAAAAAAGATTGAAGAACTAGAATATTATTGACTGAAAACTTATATTTTTCATTAATGAATCAATCGGTATAAATACCGAAACCCTAACTTATATCACAAGTCGTTACAAGATAAACTCTAAAAATAAAAGATACTTTCCTAGATGACACAATCCTAACATGACTCGAATATGACTAAAAGAAAGACAGTTTGGATAACTACAGTAGGCGTATCATTCCCCACTCATTCGAAAATCACCTTGTCCTCAAGGTCTTGCTTCAAAATATTGCCTCGCGCAGTTCCAGGATCCCACACCTTCACTTGTAGTTCACCCTCTTCTTGATCCGAACCCCTTTTGGAGCTACGAGCTAGCAACCGTGGCTTCCTACTCTGTTTACTTTTTTTAATTACTTTTGGACCTTTTTTCAATGATGGCTTATTGGCTCGTCTTTCTTTTTTCTTATTACCATCTTCGATCCTCTTTCCGGGTTTCTTCTTGGGTGGGCCTCCAATGAAGACTACTTTAGCCTTATTTTTGTTGTGTTTATTCTTCTTCTGATTTTTATCGCTCCTAACATTTGAAATAGTTTTAAAAACTACGCCTATTTCCTCATCCTCACCAAACTTAAGCGCTTCGCCACCACCCACAACCTCTTCAACTCCAATATACTCATCAGCATTCAATGATCCTTCAGCTTTAGGTGAAGCAAATTCACCCTCTAATGGTAGAATGACATATATTTTCTTTTCAACGATGTGCTCTTTCTCTTCCTTTGCAATTGTCTCAAAACGAACCTCGGTGATACGAGCTTTGAAGAAGTCTTCTCCCAAAGTTAAAGGATTTGAGCTCAAAAATTCCCAAATATCTAGATTAGCGAGCGTGTTCCATGCGCGGGTCAATGAAAAGCTTCATCTAGAGTTTTAGGATTTGACCGTAAGAGTAAACATTGTAGATCCGGTTTAAGTCCGTAGATATAAAATCATGTAAGTAAAGATTGAATTCCTGTTACTCGATTTGCAAGTACCATAAACTCACTCTCGTATTCGGTCAATGCACTCCATTTGCAAGAGCTAGAGAGTGCATATTCCAGCGTCCTTATAAATTGCTTGCACCGATGCCATGAATAATACTCAAGCGACTAATAACTCAAATTTTTTTTCTCGATGAATAGTATCAGCGATGAACAGTAACGGATGAACAGTACCCATGTGAATAGTGCCGATAAACAGTAACTTTTTTTTTTTTTAAATTATTTATTTATTATTATTTTTTTTAATTGGAACCTTAATTGTAAGCCTCTCGGCGGAGGCTCAACGATAAAGACCAATCGATCGACCGGTTAGGGGTTGTATCGAATAAAGTAACCACAAATGCCATGCCATGCGAGCTCAAGAAGAAGAAGAATGAGATATATTTTGATCTTTAAACTTGATTGATTGATTCATAACGTTACGACATGGCTTAAATCTTAAGTTATAAGATAACTACCATGACATAAAACTTATTAACGTACGACTCAAGAGCATATCCTAAATAGTGAGTCCAACACTTATCCTAATAAAATATAATAAATAAACTGCGATAGTTATCCAACACGCAGTACGTCGGGATAGCCGTCCCTCATCAACCACAGGCGTATCATATTTTCATCATGATTTTTCTGGACAGAAACAAAGCCTTATAATTCTAAAAAATGATTATTTAAAAAGGTTATTTTCCTCATGCGTTGCCGTGGGAATAATCCAATAGAGCAATGATATACGTTCTTACAATATCCTTCTAATTATCCTCATATTTCACATAAAATTTGACATGTGGACTTCACTATTTATCTCTTCTAGTTTTCTTTATTAATTATTATACTTGTTGTGAAAACATAAAATAGGAAATTTATCATTTTCCAATCCAATATTATGAGCAAATCCATTGGTCAATTGAAAGTTACAAGTTAAAGCAGACGATATATAAGTTTCAGTCTAAAAAATAAGTTTGACAAAGCCAAAGGGTTAAAAAGAAAAAGAAATTGAATTGAATAGAATGAATAGTAGAGTTATGATCAATTGAGAATGAAACATTAAAATGAAAAATAAAATAAATTAAAAGCACACATTTTAGATGTATCTATAAAAGTATATGTATTATTTTTTAAAATTCTTTCTTGTAATTGAAATATGTTGCTAGAAATTTTTCTCGATCTTTCTCGTTTTACTTTTTCTCTTATAAAAAATAGTAATCTCTAAGAACATATTAAGGTAGATTATAGTGCACATATGTAATTAAATAGTGTTTTCTTTTTTATTCTGCATATTTCAAGTAAGAAGGTTATTGTAATCTAGATCATATTTTTCTATTCACTTTTAAGTAGTAACAACTAATTTGAGGTATTTAGAAAAATAAAGGTGGGTAATTATTTTGGGATGCAATGATCATATGGTAAAAACTAATTACTGTAACTTACCAAATACCAACGGACAAAAAGGAGCGAAAAAGGTCCAGCCAAAGCCTAAGACATGGCCGGGTTTAAACGGACTGGGACTGGTTCGTATTAATTGGGCCTATTTTTCTGGACCTTCTATTATGAGCTTTTCTTATTCCGGTCCAAAGTTCGGTCCAGCGTGATTTGCGTGCACCTCTCAGATGGATTCACCCGCTTTTTTTTTCCCGCTTTAGAGTTCATGCTTTGTTCTATTTTATTTTTTGCTTTGTTTTATGGTTTTCTTTCTTTGTTTCTGATTTATTTTATTTCATTTTTTTTTCTGGATTTTTCTTAAAATACAAAATTTTAATGCATGATATATAATGCAAATTAAACATATTTTAGGTATATATACAAATATGTATATTTTAATATATATATATATATATATATATATATATGTTTGGGTTATTATAAAAGTTTCTTAGAATAAAAGAATGAGAATGTATGTGGAGGTGACGTGTGTCACCTCTACATCACCAAACCCCACCCTCCCCCTCCCCCGAATTTTTTTTTCCGCCAAAAATTTAAATTCTTCGCATCACGCTTATAAAGTTATCGCATCACAATCGTGATTTTAGTGCGTTAAGGTTATAGCGCTGATTTTAGTGCATCTTACTTGATGCACTTAACTATTAACTATGATGCAAGAACTTATAATAAAGATGCACCAAAACTTATTAGTGCATTAAGGTTATAAGTTCATGCGTCACAATTATGATTTTAGTGCATTAAGGTTATAAATTCTCGCATCACGGTTATAAAGCTCATGCATCACAATCATGATTTTAGTGCATTAAGGTTATAACCTTGATTTTAGTGCATCATAATTGATGCATTAACTATTAACTATGATGCGAGAACTTATAATAAAGATGCACCAAAACTTATTAGTGCATTAAGGTTATAAATTCTTGCGATTATGGTTATAAAGTTATCGCATCATAATCATGATTTTAGTGCATTAAGATTATAAGTTCTTGCATCACAATTATGATTGTGATGCGATTTTTATCTTGTGATGTAGTAATAAATTTTGGCGGAAAATTTTGGCGAGATTTTTTTTTTTTTTTTTTTTTTTGCGGGGGGTGACACACGTCACGTGACGTGGGCTTTGTGATGTGGCGAAGGTGACACATGTCACCCACACGCCTTCTCATTCTTTTCATTATAAACTTTTCATTTTAACCCTACCCTATATATATATATATATATAGATCGGATCATTTGAAAAATGTATTTCAAAAGAAAAGTGAGAAAAGTGTACAAATCATCCTTCCTCCTCCCCCTCTTTTTTTTTGCTAACTACAGGGGCCACTTTGTCACTTTCTTAATTTT
>CM040242.1:14666456-14690508 GCA_022545495.1 Chrysanthemum lavandulifolium | reverse complement strand
ACAAGGTGCATCGATGAATATCAAAAGTACTTAACGGTTTAGCATTCGTTACATCACTATTTCTATTACATTTGCGACGTAACATCTATAGTGGAAGCAACATGAGTTTTATTCGAGTCCTAGGGTGTTCTTCTACTTTAGCATTCCTTATTGATCTTTTCTTAGGTCGCAACTTCCTATTCTTCGATTGAGTTCTCCTAGGCTGTGAAGTGCGGACGTTTGGAAAAGACGCAACTATTCCTATTTCAAGAGAGGGAAACACATTAGCAACTTGTGATTTGGCGGTAGGGATTCTAGGTTCACGATTACTAAGTGTGACCGATGCTAATCTCTTAATCACAGATGGCGGAAGTTGTTCATACTTTCCTAACATTTCCTTAACTTGGAGATAGTGTGAATCAAATCTTGATTTTCGAATCTAGTATTACCAAAGAAAGTTCATGACTTCTCTAGTGTGAGTAAGATAGTGATCAAGTTCGTTAGATGCTTCATGACGAGTCTTATTGAGTAAATCAAATATGACACCATATTCTGCTTAACTTTTGAAAGTTCTTGTTCATATTTTGAGATTTGACTTTTCAAAGACACGTTTTGATCATCCGTTGCTCAATTTTAGGATCGAAGATTTTGCACTCAACCGAGCGATTTTCTTTTGAAAACTAAGTTGATGATTGTGAATATCTTTTCACACCAATGAAGACGACGTTTTGCATTGTAAATTTCATTGAGTAATCGTTTATTTTCGCTTTTAAAGACTCGATCTGAAACACATTATCGGTGTTCTCAATGATTACAACATTTTCAACAATATCGCAGAGATATAATCGGATGCATATGGCAAAGAATAGAATAACACAACATTATGGATATCGGCATAGATAACATCTTCCAAGAGTCGATCAACATCTTTTCTCAAGAGTTTCTTTTACGCTTAGTATTAGAAATAGATGTTTCGCTTTCTCAAAACGTTTTCATTACCCCAAGTTCCTCATGAAAATCCTTTTCCTGTGCAATTGCACAACTTTTCAAGTTTTAACATTAGGTAAAAGATTTTCCGAAAATGTCTCTTTGTTCTCGCGCTGAGGCGATTGAAAATGTTCAACTTTGATTTCGTGAGCGATATTCTATCTCATGTTGTAAAATTTTGAGGTCACCATGAAAATGTCAAAATATCGAAGAATTTTTCGATTTTCGGGTTTTGAGTTTACTTCACTAATGGAAGGTAAAGGACCATAAGTTTGTGCAAATTCATTTTGGGATTAACATTAGAAGACTCTGGTGTTTTGATGATAACCCTTGGTGTGTTAGAAGAACGTTGGTGTGACGAAGTGACCGCGTTTTATAATTAAAGGTTTGTTGTAAACAACGTTTTTAATTTTGATCGACTCGTCTTACGCATCTAATTCCTCTTGACGATGATATTCAACAACACTCATGACAAGATTATCAATTTTGTATTCTCGACCGAAACTTGAGTTGGTTTGAATGTTTTTAGTGAAAGCTTTGGTTTGTAATCGCTAGATTTTTCCATATCCTTTTGGATTGGGTTTTAAGGTAAACTTTTCAATAGTCATATCGATTCACCATGTTTGTAAACAACAGTTTTAAACTCTTTAAGTTTGTTTTGCAAGTCGAGAATTTCTTCAAGAAGGTCATCTACCCGATTCGTTGAATGCTTTTTGTATGCGGAGAACTGCTTTTTGACAATTTAACAACTCACCTTAGTTTTTGATTTTCCAAGGTGAGAGTGTTAATTTGCTTTTTATGTTCGTGTTTCAGCTTGTTCTAATTGAGACAACAAAGCATTCTTCGAGGCGGCTAGATCACGATCTGTCTCTAAATATTTTTCGCTTTGATGAGATTTTGCAAAGCGCTTCAAAACCTTTTTCACGGTTTTCTTGAGTTTTGAAAAGTTGAGTTGCATTTGTAAGCATTCAAAATCCTTGGTTAACAGTGCATTTTACTTTTTAAGGACCGATTTAATGCAACACATTCAAGACAATTTGGGATTGTTGGTCTTTAAGTATGAGAACAAGATCCGGATGAGGCAAAGGTTCATCGTGTACATCGTGAGTCACAACATGATCATTATTTAGATCCTCAAGTATAACCACGGAGTCAATTTGATTATCAAGGAAACCATAAGGTCATCGGATCGTCAAATGTAACTACGGGTTTATTTGAAAATCGTCGTAATGAGATGTAGATGACTCATTTGAACATTCGAGCCGTGCGGATTCGAGATATTGATGGAGATATTAGTTCGATATGATAATGGTTTGTTCGGTGCACGAGACAAGCCATCGATGTCATATCTTGGGCTGTTTCACTCATGTGTAGCTCTTGCATATTAGCCATCAACATACTTGTTGATTGGCTGCAAGTCCTCCATATCATCATCCGAGTCTCGCATACGCCATAAAGCTCTGTTCTTTGTCCGTGAGAGATCCACCAACTTCATCCTTAAGAGCCAAAAGTAAAGCCTCTTTGAAATAAGCACCGCCCTAGTCCTTGGCTTTGGGCATGCATTAGCAGTGTCCTTTCTCATTGCGGTTGTAGCATCTAAGACCATTTAACCGATTACGAGCATTTCCTGCTCCACCACTTGAGCTCTGTTGTTATTCCTACCCACAAGATTAAACCCTTGACCACCGCCCATCCGGCGACCATAATCACGATTACGAACTTCAACACGTCCATTGTTCACAACAACTTGAGTCCGTGTGTTAGATGAGGAACGAATACGATTGTTGGATTTGTTGGTGTAACCGCCAAAAGCATTAACAATCATCACAAATCCTTGTTGCAATGCTTGAATGGATCGATTTCCTCGATCGCTTCAACGACATATGCTTGAGCATTTTTTTGTATGGAACCAATTGATTTTGTTGAGGTTGTTCTTTGTGAAGGTGTGTTTGAAGCAGTTGGTTGAGTTCTTTGGTTGAGAGGATAATTACATTGAGCATACAAGGCAAGTTGTTGATTATCCGGTTGTAATGTTTAGCAAGTTGAGCACGGAGAATCCTTTCCCGATCAACTTCCTTTTCATGAGGCTTCAAGTAATCGTACAACAATCCATAAGTAGAATGATGCATATTCTTCGCTTGACGGAAAAATGACATACTTCTCCCATTCGGGACCAAGACTACTCGGGAACTTTGTATTCACCGCAATTCTTGGCATGATGATGTTGTGTTTATCCAAATCATTGATGATGTCCAAAATCGATGATGATAGGACTCTAGTGTCTCTCCGTGTTCAATCATGAAGTGTTCATAAGCCAAGTAAATTTTGGATTCCAAATCCTCGATTGAGTCTGGATCCTTCCATAAGAAGACGAATATGATCCCACATTTTTGTGCGGTCTTTTGAGCATCAACACTACGAAGAATTGGGTTTGGTAATCCTAAGAGGATGTATTCCATTGCAAGTTCATCAACTTCATAGTGTAGAAGTTACGTAGCATTAAGATCTACAACAGTAGCAATGTTGGTTTGTTCATCTCTGGTGGAGCAGTTGGATCTCCTGCACAATGACGATAGGCATCTCAAATGGACCTTCCAAGATAACCTTCTTTAAGAACTTTCCATGTGGCTTCTTCGGATCACAAAATCTAAAGAACCTTATCACCCATTGATCGTAGTTTCGGAGTGAGCATTGGAGGTCTATCAAGTGATCGACTTCATGAATTGATTGTTGGTCGCTTAAAGCTTCACACATCTTTGCAAACCAAGTGGGTTCCTTCATAGTGTTCCTTGATGGATGTTGATTGAAATAATTTGTGTAGGGTTGAACTTGAAGGCTTGGTGGTGGTTGAACCATTTGTGGTTGTGGGATTGCACCAATTTGTGGAGTATGTTCTTGATTAAATTGTTGTTGATAAATAGCTTGTTGTTGATTCCATTGTTGATGTTGTGGAGTTAATTGTTGTTGTTGTTGATGATTATAAGTGTGAGGAAATAGTTAGAGTATGGTGGTTGAGACATGATGATAAACTTGTGTAGTAAAATGGATCTTTGTAGTCGAATGAACCTTTGTTGATGAAGTGTCCTTAGGCGAGAAAAGACAAGAACCAAGTAGCACTTATGCGTAAAACACCAAAAGTTACGCGTAACAATGAGGAGTTACTGCGAGGTTTTAGCTTCTACGCAGAAGCGTGAAAACACTAAAGTTATCGCGAGACAAAAGTTAGGCGAGAAACTTAGGCGTGGGATTACCTTATCGAGAACTTAGTTTACGGCGTAAAGTGAATCTTATGCGTGGGATTTCTACGCGTAAGCTTATCTTATGCGTAAGTTTAGGGTTTTGCTCAAATGATCTTTACACTATCACAAAGGCAAAAGATATCCAAAGTCGGCGATTTTCGGACTTATCCAAGTAAGAAAACACGGAATAAACCAGAAAATGAAGATCAAACCAAGGAAAATCTTACGCGTAATTTTAGGGGTTTGATACGCGGTGGATTGCTCGTAAATTTGATTTTGCCCAAAGATGTTTCTAAACCAGTTTTTGTGTGATGAAATAGCTTCAATAACACCAAAAGACACAAAAGTGTGAAACTTGATGATCCAAAGCTCTTAAAACAGTTATGCGTAGGATGAAACCCTCGAACAAAAACAAGCTTAAAAACGTAGATCCACGCGTAAAGTTTGAAACTTTTTGCCAAAAACAAGTATTTTAACACCTCAAAACATTGAAAGTACAAGAATCTTGGATTAAAAAGTGTAAAAAACAAGTTTTTAAGCGAACCAAAGTATCATTCGTTAGCCTTACGCGTAGGACCAAAACCCACTTCAAAAGAAATAACGATTCACCCAACTATTAGGCGATTGATACCACTGTTAGGTCACTAGTTTTACAAACACAAGTTATATAGAAAGAGATAAGGCGGATAAACAAGTAAATCACACACACACACAATAGTAATAATATGGTTTAGGCGTGAGGCATGAGTGAAAGGAAAACTTGAACAACCAACCCTCAAGTGAGGGTTATAACATTGTTTAGAGTTTCCATTCAATCACCGAGGATCATGATGTGAACCTCTCATAAATGTTCTCGAAAGATTGCTAAGATAAGTGAAGGACTCGATAACGTACCACGATGTTCTTATTGTTGAACATCAAGTGATGAAATGTCAAGTGTACCTAAGAGATCTTTTGATGAATCTCGTAGCTCTAGACTCAATTGTGCATTTTGTTTTCTGGCGAGAGACTAGGGAGAGGGTCTCCTTCTTCAATATCGCAATCTCTAGAGAAAGCCGATAGATTATGTAGGGCTCGGTGAGAATAAAACAAGCTTCTATTGAGAGAAACTTGAGTGGCTAAGAAGGTTTAGTGCATGCGCCATCGGGTCCATGAAGACTTTTAATCTTCAATACGGTGTCATCAAGTGACGACCAAGAGCATATGAATTGAACCGTTATCCGCCCTAAGTTGAAGAACTGCGGAGGCTATTTCTTTTCACCCTTTTCTTTTCGTTTCTTTTTGATTCTTCAACTCCTTCTTTCTCCGATTCTCTTTTTCTCCTTTTTACAATCATACCTAAGGACTTCTAAATTCTAACTGTTTGTGGTGTCCTTAGGTAGATCCATCCGGCTCTGGCGGATCATAGGACGGTTATTCCTAACCTTAGTCACCTTATAACTCCATGACTAACCTATGTTGTCATAAAACCATTAACATGAAAATCTCTCACAGTGTTTGTGAATGAAAAACCTTTTAGTACCACTGTAGATATAAGTTTTTGCATAAATACTCCCCCTCCACATATGCTTAAGAGTTTTGACGGAAATTTGCATAGTTAGGAAAGAGCGCGCACTTTTTGAATTGATCAACTCAAGATAGACAATCCCCGCGAGACACGGTTCGTTGCATAGTTAAAGAGTTACATTGTCGACTTTTAGGTGACAACTAGCTCTAATAACTATCTTGAAGGTGTAGACAAACCTCGAAGGTTGTCAAACCCATCATAGTTCATGTCTACCAAGAGTTTCTCGAATGGTACATTCTACTCGACAAGTCCTTTGCGAGACACGTTTACATCACTAGCGAACTAGCTTGAAATTATTACCCATCCCGGACAAGTCTTTTCGAGTTACTAACGGTTAAGTATCGTCAATTTGTTGGTGAAGTCAGAAGCACACAGATTCATTTGCATTTTATACAACATATTTCTTATCACACAATTTTCTCCCCCTCAAAAATGGCATATGAAATGTTAGTTTTGAAAAGTTAAGAATAAATATGACCATTCGAGTGTTGCGGGAAGAGTGACACAAAGAAAATTTTGGTGAACAAAGTTTTAAGTCAAATACTCCCCCTCAACAAGTGATATAAACGGTTGAGGTTTTGAAAATTGTAAGGGGAAGTACTTGTTCTTTTGAGAAAAACCTTGAAAAGTGAAAGGTTTGATAGGTTTTACTTAAAAGTAAAAAGCTTTCACTCCTTTTATAAGGATTGTGGCACTGAAGTGTACCACAGGGTCCTTTCTTTACAATTACGGGTTGTACCTTTGTTATGTGAGCACAAGCCATAGACATATTTAATTACACATCCAAAATATTATGAAAGCAGTTCAAGGGTACCTGTAGTCCGATGATGTTCCTGTGAATGCACATGGCGTTGATAGCCGGTGATGTTGATCCCTGGGTCGACCACCAACAAAGCTTTCCAATGTTACAGGCGATCCTTGAAACAACCGTTCATCAATCATGGTGATGATCCTCTTCACGTCCCTTCTTTCCTGAGAATTCCATCGCTTTGGAGACCCAATGCCTTCATGTATAGCCTTCAACCGATAAGCCAATCCGTCTCTAACCAACTACAAAGTGTTATCTCCAAACTTGTGAAGATCTTTACACGTCATTAAGCAATTTCATTGTATTTCACTGCGGTAAACGACGCCAAATGGTTTGCTGATGAGTGTATATTGTGAGAGCTAGTTGATGTTGGGAAGATCAAGTTGATGTGGAGTGAAGTTGACACGGGTTTGATATGATTCAACCGCAAGTGGAGATCTTCTACACGTTCTTTGATGACTATCGTCGATGAAGATGAGCAATGACTTGATGAATTCACGTTGTACTTCGGTTGAAAATTGTCTCATGCGACCCTGTACTTTGGCAAGGTACATGTCTTCAATGTCGTTGATAGACAAATTCTCAAAGTCAGCTTCAGAGAATGCATAATCCCTTTCATCTTGTCGTTTGACCACGATATTCTTTAGGAAAGTGTAGTCCCACTTAGACGAAAGATCAACATGTTTGATGGCAACGATATCCTTAGTACTGAACACTGCATGTTGAGACTTCTGAACCTGGCAGCTTCTATAGTAGATTCTTCGGCATTCCGGCCAATGATGAATCTCGTACATTGCATCTCGTTCATATGCTTCCACTTTTTTGGAGAACAAGTGATTAGCTCTTTCCTTGATAGCTTTGCAGTTTGAGTATATGGCTCTTTGGGAATGGAAGTTTCAAAGATGTAGCATATTTCCTTGATCCATCACCACCGTGTAGAAGAAATTCGTGTCTTTGTTGAAGAAATATCCGAATGGAATCCTAGGTTCATCTGGTTGGCCAATTGTTGGTAGAGGTTTAGACCGATCGGTGTAATATGGAGGATTGTCCCGTTTGGTGAAGTCGATGTTTGCTTCGGGTTGAGCCAATCCTTGTTGTTAGATATAGCTCGAGCAATGTTTTCAAGGTGATATTCGACCGCGAGGGCACTTTCCGAGCTATCTTTTAACAGTTGAAATGCTTCATTCTTGATTCGCTTCAACTCGATTTCGTCATCTTCTTCACATGGAACTTTTCTTGCGAATTTAGCATGCTCTAATGTATTACCGTCAACGGATCTTGACCTTCTTGAGGTAGGGAGTTGAGTTGAAAAGTGTAGAGAACCATTCAAATTCCTCGTATTATCATCGCTAGCCACGCTACGACATCGACCGAGGTATCTTCTTCTTCTTTTCAAAGGCCTAGATGATGATTACGGTTTCGTATTTGTTTGGGAGATGTGGGTTGTTGTAGGGGCTCAAGGACTTCCTCATCTTCACCACCGTATACTCAAAATAATCACCGGTTTTCGAGTGCAGGGTGGTAACTAAGAATCCGAGGTTTATCTCGTAGAAGAACGAGGAGGAGACCTTTGTTGAAAGGTGAGTCCGTTGAGGAGGAGGTTGCATAGACGATGATTCACCAGACTTCTTTTTTAGTTTAGCTTCATCATTATTATCCTGATCCTTATCTTCATCGTCTCTAGGACGTTTAGGCCTTTCTACTTCTTCTCGGCATGCACATTTTAGTTGGTATTCCAGCAATGCTTCCAACAATTTGCTTTTGTGAGAAGCAAGTGTTGCAGATCATTTGGACATTTAAGCAACTAGCCGGTCAACTAATTCAGCATCTGAGAATATTTTGGGATCAACTGGGTTGATGCTAACATACATTGGAGTTGATCTCATCGTTTTCTTGGCCAATTGCAATAGGTTCGGATAAAGTTGCCTGGTGAACATCTCCTGTGTAGCTTTAGGAACGATATCAAGAAGGTACTTGTGAGTGTAGCCTTCGATCATCTCGTTCATTTCCCCTTGGAGATTCCGTTTCATGTACTCCTGGAAGTATTTCCTTTCCTGTTGCATCTTGTCATTCTCGTCATGAAGATACTGTATCTGTTCAACGTAGAAATTCATCTTTTTGTAGAGCATGTCTTTCTTTCTGACTTGTTGAGCAGCTTTAACAATTCAGTTCTTAGCTTGAGAAATCCAAGAGGCCTTTGGCTTCTTCACATATTTGGATGATGATTTGGTTGATCTCTTTGATGGTGGTGGTGAAGAATGAGATGATGAGTCTGATGAGGAGGAGACATGAGGAGACTCGGGGTCCTTAGGCGGTTCAAAAGTTTCCTCCTTAGACATAGCCTTGTCATCAGTCTTTGTTTCATCAGCAGGTATTTCCTCAGTCTTTTCTTTTGCTGGTTCCTCAAACTCATATTCAATAGAATCCTCCAAAAGTTGTTGTTGTTGCAGAAGAGTGGTGGCACCGGCTCCCTTATCGGGTCGATTAACGCATCGAGTTGGTTTAGAGTGGGCAAGACTACTTAAACCTCCGTGGCCACCCATTTGATCCTTTACAAATTCCTTAGCAACATGTTGGAGTCTAATGAATTTGAGCTTCTTCCTATAAGATGAATCCAGTTGCTCTTCATCACTTTCGAGCTTTCTTCATATGGCACAAGTACAAGAGTCTTCCCTTTCCATGTTCACCTATTGTACTTGGAGGTTTTGCTACCGAGGAGGTGGTTGGTTGCGCTTTGGAGAAGAAGAACTCTTCGATCGATTGTGTACCTTGAGCTTTCGTCCACAAGCTCTCTTTGTGGTTTAGATTTAGGAATTGGGATAGGAACAACTTCCTTAGAGGAACGATCCTTTTTCTTGGAGGTTCCTCTTGGGAACTTCCTTTAACTTTCTCAGACTTGCGGCACTTCTGATGACCTCTTACGGTTCTCCGTGTAGGTGTCCCGAAGACTTCTCATCGAGATGACCAACTTTGCCTTCTCTTCGCTACTCGATACCTTTTGTACGTTTCAAGCTTTTTGATTTCATTTGTCATAAGGTGATCGCAAAGACGGCACCTTGTTTCTTTGTTGTCGATTCCTTGATTACGATTGAAAGGAGAGGCTCGTAAAACATGTCGTGATTGTCGGGGTCATTGAGCCTCTTGGGAATATCGTGATTAAGCCTAAGAGCTCTCGGATCGAAGCTTTGTGTATCCGACATAGGGAATCTTTGAGCCAAGCTTTTGAGAAATGACATCATGTCATCCCATATCGATGCTTCAATCTCGATGTCCTTCATATTGATCAATGACCGTAAGATTTGCGTTCCATGAGCTTGGGATGCTCATAGCCACCGTCACAACCGAGATGACTTAGTGATGATGATGTAGAGGGTTCTCCACGGTTGAGGAATGTTCTTAAGCTCCACGTGAGAATTCTTGGTAATAATTCTGAAGCTTCATCATAGCCGTATCAATTAGAAATTGCGTAACTGTCTCTTGATGGGTGTAGCATAGAAGTCGGTTGTCACGATTTACGGAATGAGAAGAATAGCCCGTAAGTCCGCATGAGTGATGGTGACTTTTTGTGATTGAGAGTCACATCACCGCACTTTGACCGTGATTCTTTGCATTGAATTCCGAATTGTTGAATGTAGATCTTGATCGAAAGCAGAGTGTGAGAGCATGTTCTGGTAGGGATGATTCTTTAGAATATCCACAGCAATGAGACAAGAAGATTTTGAGCATGTGATGGTTTCAATGTCAACCCTAAGGTTGTTCTTTCCAATCTTTCTCGGATAGCCATTAGGGAAAATATCAACAACAGTGAGAACATCTGGTGCATCCACATTCATTTGAGTGACCATGTCGTGATCTGAAATAGCATTAGCCAAAAGAACCAACATATCGAAAGACATAATGTTAGTCAACAGATGGTTTTATTGTCTATTTATTGAATGTGCAGTGTCAATGATTGTTACGAGTCCAAAGTCACTTGTTTGTCCAATAGTCTAATGAAGTCATGATAAGTTTCGTGAGTTAGTTAACTTTAAGTTTTAAAGTTTATGTTATCATTATTTACAAGTTTGTACACGTAACAATTCATAACGAAGGTCAATCAAGGCTTAGGCGTAGATATGGAAAAGTTATATGTAAACAGGAGTGGTATACGCGTAGTCGAAAGCTTATGCGTAGGATCCCGACTTACGCGTAAGAAATATTACAGCGAGGAACAGGGGACCTTATGCGTGGGGCTTACACGAGGCGTATATAAACCTTACGCCGTAAGGCTTACTCGTAAGAGTAGACCTTATGCGTAGAGGTCATTGTTTACCCATATCCTTCATGTGATACGTGTAGTCCCATTGTAGAACCTTGTGCGTGGACGCCACGCGAAGATTACTCTTCGCGATAACCTTCTACACGTAAGGTGATCCTTATCGAGATTGCTTAGTAACCTTGATTCTGAATTTTCACGTTTTGCAAACCTGAAATAAGTTCATCATATCATCAATATTAACGTACACATTCATTCTATAACAGATTTAAGCACAAATATTCATTCAAACAATTAAGCGTAGAAATACTTATGCGTAACCTAAAACCCTAAAGTTCAAAATTTACGCGTATGAAATCTAGCCATAGGATATGCACCAAAGTGTTTCTAGTAAGTCTAAGATGTTTTGAGAGTGTAATGACCAAGTTTTAACACCTAATTTGCAGTGAATCAAAAGTACCCAAATCTCAAGAACATTAAACCCTAATTTCTAATTCTCAATCAATTAGTGTTTCTGGGTTGTTATAGAGCTTAAATAACATTAATTCATCATGATAACAACATCACACAACAATCTTTTTGAACAAAAACATTCACAATTGAAAATACCCAAAACCACGCATAAACCCTAATTTTTTAAAATCACTCAATTCATGAATCTGGGTTCGTTTTGAGGATAGAAAAGGTATCATTGATGTTATTAAAACATTTTGACACTATCTTTTTAGCCACAAACACATAAACAAGATTATGTGTTCATACGCATACTGCGTAGAACACAAAATCGACCATAGGTTAATATCTAACCGTTAATTTTCAAAACGATTTAAAACCAATGTTTGTAATCTTGTTAGGAACACAAAAGCACTTACAAATTGAAGATCTAAAACACGGATTTGTCAAACAATTTTGGATCATTGATGATATTCGGTGAAGTATTAATTGTGATGAAGTAAATGAGGTTGGTGGGGTATTTTATTTAAAATAACTTTAAAGGTTTGACAGTTTTGGTCCCTCCACCTTTTCCATTTTCATTCAAAGCCATTTAACTTCCATTTTGGTTACCAAACGAAAGATTTTAAGAAAGAAACCTGACGACACTCCCCCTCGACTTAAGAAAATAATGAAAGGTTATAAATTTTAGTCCGAGGAGTGTCAGTTTAACCAGAAACGTTTACCACCATTGATAAAAGAAATAACCGTAATAGAGTAACATGCAAGTACACGGATGTTTTGAAACAGTTAATAATTATTTTCCCCTCAACACTTGATCGGAAAATACCGAATTTTGAAAGATTAGAGTGTTGACGGAAGAAATGTACTTGCCATGTTGAACGGAAAATATATTAGAAGAATATTTTTGTTGTTTTATCGGGTTTAATATTTTTGTATTTTGTTTTGAAAATATTTACAAAAGAAATTTTGGTGTTTGAAAGGTTTTAAGATCGTTCTAGGAGGTCATCCAATTCCTCTTGAGTCAAACACCTCATACCAACTGGTGGACCAACTCATTAAACCTAGCGGGAGGCAAGGCTTTGGTGAGAAGATCTCGCCAATTGGTATTCTGCACCATAAGTATAATTCAACTGCACTGCTCCACGTGGTCCTTGATGAAATGATAGCGAAGATCGATGTGCTTTGATTTGAATGTTGAACCGAGTTGCACGAGATCGCAATGGCACTCCGATTGTCGCGAGACATCGGGATTCATCAAACACGTAACCATAGTCTTTGAGTTGTGTTCTCATCCGATGACTTGAGCACAACACGACATGGCTACATATTCGCGCTCGGTTGATGACGACGATGTACAATCTTGCTTCTTTCATTGCCAAGACACCGGTTTATCACCAAGAAATTGAAGTGCTCTCAAGTACTTTTTCGTGAATCTAAACATCCTACCTTATCAAGATCCGAGAAAGCGATTAGTTCAAACCGAATCCTTGGATACGGATCCCAAGTTAATGGTTCCCTTGATGTATTGGAGGATTCTTTTAGCCTCGAGAGGTGGGTTTCGATTGGTCTTGACTGATAACGGGAGCATAGATAAACGGCAAAGACAATATCAGGTTTGCTAGTTGTTAGATACATGAGAGACCCAATAATACTATGGTATTTTGTAGGGTCGACAAGTTTCCCATGTAAATCAGCGTCTAGCTTCTTGGTACGAGTCATTGGTGTGGCATAAGTGTCACAGGTTTGCATTCCAAATTTGTTTAACAATTCAAGGGCATATTTGGACTAACTCAAGAAAATACCATGGGGTGATTGATGAACTTGCAGTCCTAGAAAGAACGTAAGTTCACCATCATGGACATTTCAAAGTTTTTTTTCATTAGTTTTGCAAAAGCGTTTGAGTACTTTTTATGTGTAGACCCAAAAATGTTGTCATCCATGTAAATTTGAACAATTAAGATATGTGCCCCATGATATCGTATAAAAAGAGTAGGGTCGCCCGAACCTTTGGTGAAATTATTGGCAATGAGGAAAGATGATAGCTTATCGTACCATGCCCTAGGAGCTTGTTTGAGACCGTATGAGCTTTGTTCGGTTTGTAGACATGGTTTGGGAACTCGGGATCAACAAATCCATCGGTTGGTGACATAAACCGTTTCTTTAAGTTGTCCATTGAGAAATGCGGTTTGACATCCTTCGATAGACCGTCATATTCATATGAGCCGCGAACGCGAGAAATATCCGAACGACCTCAAGTCAAGCAACCGAGCAAAAGATTCTTCAAAGTTTGTGCCCTCTTCCCGACGATAACCCTTAGCAACTAGTCGTGACTAGTTTTGGATAACATTCCTTCAAAGATCCAATTTGTTCTTCCAATCCATTTCGGACCAATGACGTAAACCCTCGTTGGTCTTTCAACCAGATCCCATATTTTAAGTCGTTTGAATTGGTTGAGTTCTTCTTGCATGGATTCAATCCGGTGTCTTTTGTCATTCGTCTTTGATGTTTTGGGCTCAGTTAGCGGACGGTGAGTGCATAAATGCAATGTTCACCATCCGAGTGAAGACGTTGTCTTATAACGACCGGTTGATTCGGGTTGCCAATAATATTTTCCAGAGGATGATCTTTTGTCCATCTATGTGTGGAGGGTTGATGTTGGTATACATTGTGCGATTTTGAGGATTCAAATGGTTTGTTGAAGATTCCGCGACATCCGTGCGGCGATCTCATTAGCAAACGGGTTAAAGAATGCATTTGGATCAAAATCTGCGGTGGGGTACTTCATTCGGATCATCATCACCGGTTCATCAATGTTGGAAGCGGTTTGTTCTCTCGTTGTGTTGGAGTCAATCGGTGGTGCTTCTTCAACCGTAGTTGTTGTAGCAGTGTATCGTATAGGAATATTATCGGGTTGAGCGGATACACCGAGCACGTTCATCAATATCGCCACCGAATAGTGAAGCAAATAGCCTTTCCATTTGTTGTGGGTGAGTGGGGGCTTTGTTCGGTGATGATGGGGTTTGGGGAAAGTTTAGCAGTTGTGACCGGGTTCTAAGTTGTTATACTCGAAGCCATTTCGTGAGTTCATCAAAATGAGCATGAATCGTTTCCATAACCTCCTTTGTTCGACGATTCCAAATGTGGAAACCTTAAGAATTATCACAAGATCCAATAAAGACTCCAATATCGACTTTGGCTTTGAGTTTTCCAAAGTCATCACGATCATTATTCGGATAGCAAAGAGATCCAAATACATGAAAGTGTTTTAGATTCGGTTTTCGTTGTGGACAAGCTCGAAAGGTGTTTTGTTGTGGCGTTTGTAATCATAGAATGGTTTTGAGTATAGCATGCGATGAGATCGACACGCCCACAAGTAACTGGGAGTTTGTCATTGATTAACATTGTTCTTGCAGCTTCCACCAACGTTCGGTTTCGTCTTTCAACAACTCGCTTTGTTCGTGTGTACGAGCAATAGATGTCGATGCTAAATTCCACTTTCTCATAAAAATCACGAAGGGTTTGGTTAACAAATTCGGTTCCTCCGTCTGCTCGATTTGTCGGACGGTCTTTCGAGCCGAACTCAGTATTTTCGTGAGAAGGTGATAATCATCTGTGGAGCTTGGTCTTTGCTTCAAGAAAGTAGACCCAAGTCCAGCGTGAATAGTCATCAACGATTACTAAGATGTAGCATTTTCCATTTATCGTTTGCACACGATCGGACTACATAAATCCATGTGAAGAAGATGAAGCACATCGAGAGTCGTGTTCCACCTTTGAAGGAAAATGAGCACGAGTGCTTTTTCTTTATTCACAAGTCGAGCAAAGGTGATCTTTCGAATACCGAAATCGTGGGAGTCCTTCAACTAGTTTTTGTCGAGCCGGGTTGGTGATGGTCCGAAAGTTTAGATGTGAGACGCACGGTGCCATAGCCGTGATTTTTTGATGTTGCCTTTGAAAGTAAGCGGATGGGAGAAGAACCAACCATGTCTTGCATAGAGATAGTGTAAAGACTAGAAGTACGCGAGCCGGACATGAGGTCATTTCCTTGTAGATTATGAATGAAACACGATTTCTCCTTGAAAGCAACTTCCAAATCTCCATCACGTAATTGACCCATTGAAAATAGATTGTGACCGAGGCCTTCCACATAGTAAACCTTGCTTATATCGATGTTGCCATTGATATAGTCACCGTAGCCCATGATAGTCGTGAAGTGATCATTCCGAACCCGACAAGTGCCAATGAACTTTGCAATAAAGTTTGATAAGCATTTAAGGTTACTGTCATGTGTCGAGAACATCCGCTATCAAAAATCCAGAGAATGATTTGTATCACTGCATTACACACGCGACACGATGGAATAGAAGTAGATGTGGAACCCGAAATGTTAGAGGGTTCCGAGCGATTCTGATGACATACACACATCAATAACTTTAGGCATCCATTTAAATCCTAGTGTGTTATATATCCATTTCGCCATCTATAACTACTATTTGCTTTAGTCTTAGTGAATGTGCTAGGTGGTACTACATTCTTAGGAGGTGAAACCGAGCTACAGGGGACAACAATGCGTTTCTTAGAATCTAAAGAAGGCGGTCTACCAAGCACGGACTTAGAATGATTAGTGGGCCTATAGGTATTCCGATTCTTAGATTCCTTAAACGAGAGATGATGACTTTAGCAACACATTTGTCATGACAATCGAATTCATACTTTTAAGACAAATAACACAAGGTGCATCGATGAATATCAAAAATACTTAAAGGTTTAGCATTTGTTACATCACTCTTTCTATTACATTTGCCAGACGCAATATCTATAGTGGAAGCAACGTGAGTCTTATTCATAGTCCTAGGGTGTACTTCTACTTTAGCATTCCTTATTGATCTTTTCTTAGGTCGCAACTTCCTATTCTTGATGTAGTGCTCCTAGACCGTGAAGTGCGAACGTTTGGAAAAGATGTAACTAGTCTTGTTTCGAAGAGAAGGAAGCACGTTAGCAACTTGTGATTTGGCAAGAGGAATTATAGGTTCACGATTACTAAGTGTTCTTGGTGCTATCTTCTTAATGACGGTTGGGGTAGTTGTTCATACTTTCCTAACATTTCTCTTAGCTTAAAGATAGTGTGCACCAATTCTTGATTTTCGAGCGAAGATTTCCGAAAAATTCATGACTTCCTTAGTGTGTTTGAGAAAATGATCAAGCTCGTTTGATGCTTCATCACGAGTCTTTTAAGTAAATCAAATATGACACCATATTCTGCTTAATTTTACAAGTTCTTGTTCATATTTAGAGATTTGACATTTCAAAGACACGTTTTGATCATCCAGTTGCTCAAATTTTGGATTAAACGAGTTAGATTGCAAGCTGGTTGATTTGGTTTTGCAAAGCAAGTTCACGATTTTGACAATCTTTTGACACCATTGAAGACGACGTTTTGCATTTGAAAGCTCGTTATTCAATCGCTCATTTCGACTTTTAAAGATTGGGCGATGCACATTATCGAATTCTCAAGAAGAACAACATTATCAACAATATCGCAGAGATATAATCGATGCATGTGGCAAAGAATGAAATAACACAACATTATGGATATCAACACGATAACATCTTCCAAGAGTCGATCAACATCTTTTCTCAACATTTTCTTTTACGCTTATTATTAGAAATAGATGTTTTCTTTTTCTAAAACGACCTTCATTACTCCAAGTTCCTTATGAAATTCCTGTTCCCAAGACAATGCATAATTTTTCAAATTTTAACATTTGGTAAAAGATTTTTCGAAAAATGTCTCTTTGTTCTCGTGCTGGAGGCGATTGAAAATATTGAACTTTGATTTCGTAATGATATTCTATCTCATGTTGCAAAGTTTTGAGGTCGACCATGAAAAGGTCAAAATATCTAAGAATTTTGCGGTTTTCGTGTTTTGAATTTACTTCACTAATGGAAGGTAAAGGACCATAAATTTGTGCATAATCTAGTTGGGGATTAACATTAGAAGACTCGGTGTTTTAATGATAACCCTTGGTGTGTTAGAAGAATCCTTTGGTGGGACGAAAGTGATCGCTTGTGAATAAGTAAAAGGTTTGTTGTAAACAACTTTTCTAATTTTGATCGACTCGCCTTGAGATCTAATTCCTCTTGACGATGATATTCAACAACGGTCATAATAGAATCATCAATTTTATATTCTCGACCGAAACTTCCGGATTTGGTTTGAATGTTTTGGGAGAAATCTTAGGTTTGTAATCGCAAGATTGAGTCCATATCCTTTTGGATTTGGTTTTAAAGTAAACTTTTCAATAGTCACATCGACTCACCATGTTTATAAACAACAGCTTTAAACTCTTTAAGCTTGTTTTCCAAATCAACAATTTCTTCCAGATAGTCATCTATTCGATTCGTTGAATGCTCTTTGCATGCAGAGACCGTTTTTGACAAGTTAACAACTCGGCCTTAGCTTTTTGATTTTCCAAGGTGAGAGCGTTAATTTGCTTTTTATGTTCATGTTTCATTGTTCTATTTCGCACAACAAAGCATTTTTGAAGCGGCTAGATCACGATCCGTCTCTAAATATTTTTCGCTTTGACGAGATTTAGCAAAAGTCGCTTCAAAAACTTTTTCACGTTTTCTTGAGCTTTGAAAAAATTGAGTTGCATTTTAAACCTTCAAAATCCTTGGTTAATAAGTGCATTTTACTTTTTAATTCTCGATTTATCGAACGACATTCTTCCACTATGGTTTGTTGGTCTTGTATTAAACGAGCAAAATCTGGATGAGGTAAAGTTCGCTTGTTCAACGTGAGTCACAACATGATCATTATTCGATCCTCAAGTATAACCACGAGTCAATTTGATTATCAAAGGAAACCATAAGGTCATCTTGATCGTCAAATTTAACTACGGGTCTAAGCGAAAATCATCGGAATGAGATGTGGAAGACTCATTTTGAACATTCCGAGCCTTGCGGATTGATTTTGGCGGAGATATTAGATCGAGATAAACATGGTTTGTTCGAGTACCGAGACAAACCATCGATTGTCATATCTTGGGCTGTTTCACTCATGTGTAGCTCTTGCATATTGGCCATCAACATAATCACGAGTTGGTGCGCAAGTCCTCCATATCATCATCTCGAGTCAAGATTCGCCATAAAGCTCGTTCTTTGTGCGTGAGAGTTCCACCGACTTCATCCTTAAGAGCCAAAAGAAGAGCCTCTTTGTGATAAGCGCCCCTAGTCCTCGGCTTTGGGCATGCATTAGCCAGGTTTCCCTTCTCATTGCAGTTGTAGCATCAAAGACCATTCAACCCATTCTGAGCATTTCCCTGTTCCACCACTTGAGCTATGTTGTTATTCCTACCCACAGCATTAAACCATTGTCCACCGCTCATCTGACGACCATAACCACAATTCTGAACTTCAACACGTCCATTGTTCACAACAACCTGATTCCTTGTGTTTGATGAGGAACGAATGAGATTGTTGGATTTGTTGGTATAACGGCCAAAAGCATTAGCAATCATAAAAAATCCTTGTTGCAATGCTTCGAACGAATTGATTTCCTCATTAGCTTCACTGACAAGTGCTTGAGCATTGTTGTTGTTGTATGGAACCAATGAATTTTGTTGAGATTGTTGCTGTGAAGGATCATGTGGTGTGATTGCAGCAGTTGGTTTTGTTGCTTGTTGAGGAGAATAATTGTTTTGAGCATACAAGGCAAGTTGTTGATTTTCCGGATGTGTAGATGGAGCAATTTGAGCACGGAGAATCCTTTCCCTATCAACTTCCTTTTCATGAGGCTTTAAGTAATCGTACAACAATCCGTATGTAGAATGATGCATGTTCTTCGCTTGACGGAGAAAAATGACATACTTCTCCCATTCAGGACCAAGACTACTCAGGAACTTAGTATTAACAACAATTCTTGGCATAATGATGTTGTGTTTATGCAAATCATTTATCTCGTGTCGAGAAGCAATGATGGTAAGACTCTAGTGTCTCTCGTGTTCAATCATGAAGTGTACATAAGCCAAGTAAATTCGGATTCCATATCTTCCCGATTGAGTATGATCCTTCCATAAGAAGACGAATATAATCCCACATCGCCTTTGCGTCTTTTGAGCATCAACACTTCAAGAATTGGGTTTGGTTATCCTAAGAGGATATATTCCATTGCTAGCTCATTAGCTTCATAGTGTAGAAGTTCTTACGGATTCAAGTGCGCAATAGTAGCAATGTTCGCTTGTTCATCTCTTGGTGGATTAGCATTTGGATATCCGGCACAATGACATTAGGCACCGAAATGGACCTTCCAAGATAACCTTCTTTATGAACTTTGCATGTGGCTTCTTCGGATCACAAAACCTAAAGAACTTATCACCCATTGATCGTAGTTTCTGGAGTGAGCATTGGAGGTCTATCAAGTGATCCACCTCATGAATTGATTGTTGGCTGCTTAAAGCTTCACACATCTTTGCAAACCAAGTGGGTTCCTTCATAGTGTACCTTGATGGATGTTGATTGAATTCGTTTGTGTAGGGTTGAACTTGAAGACTTGGTGGTGGTTGAACCATTTGAGGTTGTGGAATTGCAGCAAGTTGTGGAGTATGTTGTTGATTAAATTGTTGTTGATAAATTGCTTGTTGTTGATTCCATTGTTGATGTTGGGGACTTAATTGTTGTTGACGTTGAGGATAAGTGTAAGGGAAATAGTTAGAGTATGGTGGTTGAGACATGTTGAAAACTTGTGTTGGTAAAAATGGATCTTTGTAGTCGAATGAACCTTTGTTGATGAAGAGTCCTTAGGCGTAGAAATCACAATAAACAAGTAGCACTTATGCGTAAAAACACTAAAGTTACGCGTAACAATCAAGAGTTACGCGTAGATTTAGCGTACGCGTAAGTAGGGAAAAGACACTAAAGTTATGCGAGACACAAAGTTAGGCGAGAAACTTAGGTGTAGGATTACCTTATGCGTAAGACTAGGCTTAGCGTAAGATGAATCTTATGCGTAGGATTTTCATGCGTAGCTTATGCTTATGCGTAAGTTTTAGGTTTTGCCCAAATGATCTTTTACACTATCACAGTGGAAAAGATGTCCAAAGTCAACATATTTTCAGGCTTATCCAAGCAAGAAAACACGGAGTAAACCACAAAACTGAAGATAAAACCACGGATAAAGTTACGCGTAAGATTAGGGTTTTGATACGCGTAGCTTTACTCGTAAAAATGATTTTGCCTAAAGATGTTGCTAAACCAGTTTTTGTGTGATGAAATAGCTTCAATAACACCAAAATGACACAAAAGTGTGAAACTTGATGATCCAAAGCTCTCAAAACGGTTACGCGTAGGTTTAAACCCTCGTTCAAAAACTAGTTGAAAAACAATGATCCATGCATAAAGTTCAAACTTTTGCCAAAAGCGATAAGTTTAACACCTTATAACATTGAAAGTACAAGAATCTTGGAATAAAAAGTGTAAAAAATGCGTTTTTAAGCAAGCCAAGGTTATGGAACCGTAAGTTAAGCATGAGAACAAAACTCACTCAAACAATACGTTCACCCAACTATTAGGCGATTGATACCACTGTTAGGTCACTAGTTTTACAACACAAGCTTACTAGAAAGAAATAGAGAGGAGATAGAGTGGTGGATGAACAATACACACACAAACACACACGTATAAACTATGAATGGTTAGGCGTAGAGTGTGAAAGAGAAATGCATTGAACAACCAACCCTCAAGTGAGGGTTATACAAGAGTATTTATAGGCAAGGAGCTAGGGCAACACTCCCACTCCTTCCCTTTTCCTTATTGGACATGGGCCTAAGCTTATGGGCCTTCTACATAAGCTAGACCTTAAACAAACATAAAGGCCATAATAAGCTACCTATTACATATGAGTAACAAACACTTGAATTAAGGTTTAGGAGTGATTCCAACAGACGAATGGCTAGCCAAATTGCACTAGCATCTCATGCCATTCGTCACTTAGCCATCCCAATCATAAATGCTCTCTTTTGTTTTTGAGTGGGCGGGTATTTTTTGCGGGTGTTTTTGGGACCTACATACACAAATAACCTGTTATTGGTTTTTTTTGTTAGGGGTGGTATTTTAATTCTTAGTGTGTAATTGTGAGGGTGATGAGGTAACAGATGAATAACATGTTATTCGGCCGAGCTACACCTAGCTATGAGAGCATGTTATTCGTGCATGTATGTCCCACAAAACACCCACCAATAAGTAAAATACCAACTCACCCACCAAAAAAACCAATAACATGTTATTCGTGCATATAAGTCTCACAAAAAATAACCACCCACTCAAAAAATTAAAAATAAATAATGGCATAATGTGATTGGGATGTCTAAGTGACGGATGACACCAGATGATAGTGCAGTTTGGCTAGCTATTCGTTAACCTTTGGTCTCAATAATGCTCAATGCACACCAACAATATGGTGCACCTAACCCTCGAATAAACGATGTATGATTGTCTATATGGCACATTAAATGCCATGTCAATTCCATATCACCACCTAAAACTATTTATACAATTGCCCATTGTTAGAATCAACGACCAATAATCAAAGATGAAGCACAAGAGAAGAAATAACAATCGACAAATTTGCGGAAGCTTTTCTTTTATTCAAAACGAAATTCAAAGGTACACATCTAATTCAAAGATACAAATCAAATTCAAAGGTACAAAACAAATTCGAAGGTACAAATCTCTTCCACCCCACATCTCCTTTTATAGGTGTGTGTGTGTGTGTGGGGAAGCAAGCAAACTCCAATTTGGATTTGAAGACGGCTATTCAAATTCATATTGGACTTCAAGACGCGTAGCTTAGGACTTAAGCAAAAAACCAACCGACCCTTAGGAGTTTTAGTCACATTCATAACACCCATATTCGTATCAAAGGCATACATTGAAGATTATCTATATATATTTTATAGTTAGTAAAAAGCTTTAGTGAAACGAGATGGGATTATTTAAAATCAGGTTAGTAACAAGCTTTTGTGGAAGGAGATGAGATTATCTATGTATATTTTATAGTGCATGAGATATATTGCTTAAATATATGAAAGGGAATAACTAGAATTGGAAAAAAGCTATAAATGCTTAACGTACTTTCCCCAAAAACTCATTATGCTCTATGTACTTCAAATATTGTCATTATACATAACCATTTTCATTTTAATTGGTTATGTCTATCATTATATAGGCACTTGTTGAACGGGTTAAAAGTTGACCCATCGAACGCATACAACCTCAATCCTCTTGTTCGGATAGAATAAAAGCAGATAAAAAGGCAACTTTTGCTAGCGGGTCGACTTACTCATATCGACCCATACTAAAATCACAGTTTCAACCCGGACTTGTAACCAAAACGTGCTCGACCCGGCAAACTTTGTACTTTTGCTTACTAGGTATGCAACGACAGGATGAAGTAAACATACTCGAGGAGAATCCATTGAAAAGCATTAATTCACCTACAAGCACAAGGTGTCGTATCGCCATCGGGAGCTGGGAATCCTAGAAGCCAAAACAGAACATGACGATGCCATTGTAAAACATGTATAAGACAAAATGTGGATTACTCGCAATATCACACATAAACCGATCAAACTTTAGTTATAATCAATAAAGTGTGGTCCATTATATTTATGTACTTCCGTGAAAACTCATTATGCTTTCTCAACTTTTTTATTGTCATTATACATAAAGAAGTAATTAAGCATAATGAGTCGAAAATGGAAACAACGTTAAGTATAATGACAATAAAAAAAGTTGAGAAAGCATAATGAGTTTTCACGAGAAGTACATAGAGTATTTTTGGCTTTTTTCCACTAGAATATTAGGAGATATGTTTGAAGTGACAAAATTGTAACTTATTAATCTTTGGATGCTAAAACAGACACAGGAAAAAGCTAATACATGTCATTGTTCCATGGATTTGTGATACTAGGGCAATGATGAAGATGTCGTACATGTATCTTATATATCCATTTTTTCTTAGAGGCGGATTTTCTTGTGGATACCAAATTCCTGTTACCTAATTTATGTGACTCTTTTAAGGAGCGAGAGGGACTGCACCGATGTTGACCGTAGGACATGAGGCTTCTATTGAAGTACATTTCAGATCAACATCATGCATCTTCTTTAGAATAATAAGTCGTCGTCTAATAAACCATATAAGCACATTGAATTATAAAAAATGCTGGTATGCATAAAATTGCAAAAAATCTTGTAGGAGAGGTATCAAGCTTAATGTATTCTGTATAGTTTTAACTTTTAGATCTATCATGCTGAAATCAACTTGAGAGAATCTCCATTCTAACTTTTAAAATTTTAGTTTGTAAATTTAATACTAAGGAGATATTCCTTAGTCCTTACCACTTACCACTCTTTGCCATCGATACACTGTGATTGGGTATTTGAGCTTGATATTCCTTACCAGTACAGCCCAACAAGAATGGTCTTGCATCTCAAAAAAAAATTGTAACTGGTTGACACTTTGCCAAAAGGGCAAAATGCACAAAAAGGTACCCAACTTACTTTCAATATCTAATTGAGGTATCCAACTTTATTTTAACAATTTAAGGTACTAAACTATAAGTATTATTCAAATTGGGGAAAAATTACCTTCACTTCAGGTTCCAAGTTATCACATTTTTCTTTGCCATGTTTTTACTCGTATTCTTTGTAGGTGTCTACTTTGTATATTGCTTGGAAGCCTTTTGTTGGCATGTGTTTGA
>CM040242.1:13942404-13998746 GCA_022545495.1 Chrysanthemum lavandulifolium | reverse complement strand
GGATTTTACAAGACCAAGAATAAACCGTAAGATAGATCCGAAATGCACTTTACTATAACTGATGTTTTCATTGTCACGATTTTACAAGTCTATGATTTAAACCGAGAAATAGATTCTTTCATGATTTTACAAAATCAAGACTAAACCGTAAACAATGTCACTGAATGTGTTATGACAACTTTGGTATTGGTGAATATTTGTTTTAGGGGAACATGCAGCGGTTCATCAACAATTCATTTTCCAACATCATCAATATCATCAACCATCCAATAAACACTTTGGTAAACACATCATTCACGCATTCTGTCGGCTGTTTTAGTGACAACATGTGAAGTAAAGCCGATATGTCAAACTTGATCATGAAGTGAACTTCCCCAGATTTGTTACTTAAACTTGTACTAATCCTCGTGAAAAGAAACGGTACCCAATGTACAAAACCTCTTGACATATCCTCAATCGCGAGACATCAAGTGATTGCTACGCTGTGGTTAAGCGAGAAAGAATCACACACGTAGCGTAATAGCCAAGTCTTTATCATACTCAATAAATGCCCAAACAAGCCATCTTCGCGGAAGGGTAGAAACAAAGAAGACGAAATAAGTAAACGAGCCTAGAAAACTTCACTTCAAATCCAAATAAGAGATACCGTCCACACAACCCGTAAGTCATCCTTGTTCAACTATCAATTCAAGCTGTGACATAATATTCTCCGTGAAAATGTATACACCAAAGTATCAACCAGTATAACACAACAAATCACAACACATCAAATCTCATTGTCATATCTCTTCAACAAGTTCTTATCATCAAATCGCACTTCTCAATTTACAACTCGCATCGCCTCAAGTCTCATCACCAAATCTCATAATATAACAAACCTCATTATCATTACTCATTAAATTGCAGAACATATAATCAAGTCGATCGACAACTCGTAGCCTAACATCCAACATACAAATCTAGGCCCGTCTCGACAAATCAAGAATATCCAAATCCAAGTCCACAAGACCATATTAAGTCCACGATGCCAATAAAAATGATTATAGCCCAACAATCACATGACCCGATCCATCGAGATTTAATAAACCACCATATATAATTGAGAATGATATGATGATAAAATTTGTATAAAACTCATGTATCCGATTAACATCAAAATCATTTTATCCTCATATGATGATAATAGTCGTTTGATCATAGTCCATTCACCCAACTTTGAAGGCCCGTCCAATTGATTAGCCATACGGCCCATTCAAAAACCATACCTGATTCAGTCATCTCCGGTCCACGAAGTCAAAGAACCCAAAGCAAGCCCATCATAATCCAACTCTACTCCTGCCTTAGCTTTCGGATATAAAATAACACACACAACTTACTTGGCCTAATCCCTAATTATTCTCACACATATCACGCCACCCTCACACAAACTCTTCCTCAAACCCTAAAATACTCCAACTAACTTTAAATCCTCATCAATGAGACGCCTCCCACTTCCTAAACATTCAAACACCATCCAAATCGAATACAATAATTCGCCCCCAGTTTTTTGACTTGTCACAACAAGCAATTATTCGTGTACTCAACAATCGTTTCTACCTACAAAATCTTTTGAGCTTACATGATGTCCTCGCCACAGGGATGGCTTCGAGGGATATTCCAGGTAGGTTGTGACTTGATTGTTTTTATTATGTTATAGGACGAATTAAAGAATGAATGAAACATATCGTTTGGTTCAATTCTTGAAATGATTCGAATATAAATTGAAGTTTAGCATTAAAAGTTTGATCGATGATGTTACTTTCTCGTTTGATACCTTCAAAAGTCTTGATGGTTCCTTGAATCTTCACTAGAGAAATAAACTGAGATCTTTTATCATTTTGTTGCTTATGTTTCGAGTCATGGATATGAATGAGAGTTGGATATGTTTCGAGTCTTAGAACTGGAATAATGTTTTGATGTTTTGATATGGACTTATCTGTTTTAATTGATGTTGGACTAATGATGTTATGAAACTGAGGTCAAGTCGCTAACAATTATTTTCGAGAGCAAGTCGCTACTTCTTTAAACCATATAAGTCGCTATTGACTCAATAGTCAATAGTCAAGTCAAGTCGCTATTGACCAATAGTCAAGTCGCTATCGACCAATGTCAAGTCACTTCCAGATTTTCTTTCCAACTCGCTACTTTTCATTACAAGTCGCTAATGACTTTAACCACAAATGACATATCACATCCGAGTCAAAACTCGATGGCAAGTCGCTAGATTAGTAATGAATCGACAAGTTTAGTGACAACTCGTTATTTATTTAAAACACCAAAGCAGGCATGCCTTTTTGCTCGGTGAGATTCCACCACTTTTACGACAATCTTCATACAAACCTGAAAAAGTAGCATAAGAACCGCTCTATTTACCTTTGACCACAACACCATGTATTATACCGCGAAGACCATTTGTTTACGCGTTATGACCAAAAAGTCACAAAACCAAATAAATAATCTAACTTGGACAAGAAAATGACACAAGATGATATCACCGATATACAAGGACTTTATGACCAAATGGATACGCAAACTTGTACAAAACTGCTTTGTAAGATGTAGGACAAAATGGTTTCACCATAAAAGTGAACAAAATAGTTTTTAACATGATTCAAAACCACAACAAATCAACACAACACAACAACCTTGGCTCTGGTACCAATTGTTAGGATCTTATATTTATTGTGTTGATGATTCGGGTGGTCTTGGATGATGGAAATACATGTTAGCCATTTTGAGAGAGAAAGTAAAGAGATGGGTGTTCTTGGTAGAGACTTGGTTTACAAATGAAAGGTTAGATTATGAAAGAAGCACCACCCCTTCCATGGATGGAAGGGGTATTTATAGTTACAAAGCATACGACCTCCTATCGGCATGTGGATCAGGTATACAGTGGGTAAAGACACCCGTCCTTCCTCCACGGAGTTAGACTAAACTATTCTACGCTACTGACTAACTAATTAACTACTAAATAACGTAAATAACTACAAGTCTACGAGCTAACATATGCTAGACCATAATTGGGGTGACCGACACTTTAACATTGAATTTCCAATTCCTAAAAGAGTTATATTTTAACACTAGTGTTAACTTTAGTTTCACTCGGTCTACCCAACCCATGTCCTACCTGTCTTGATCATAGAGTTACAAGAACTAGAGTTTTACACTTGTATACAATTCACTCAAGTCCTGGTGTCAAAGGACCATGAACTAAACATTCGCATTCAAGTTATCAGACAATAAGAATTTGATAATTCGATATACTTAGTAATCTGAATATATTTATACGTTCAACTACAATTGCAATAGCCGGCACCAACACATAACAGAAAACTCACAATGTCAAAATCGTCAAACTTATAATATGATTACAAACAGGCTCCTTTTAAGGCTCGGTAGTACCAATGAGAGCAAGAAGCATACCCTCAAAGTCAGGGACCAAACCAGAACCAAATATGACCGGGTGCAAAAAAGTTTTTGAACCGTAATAATAGAGGAAAAAATTGAATGAAAACGAATAATTCATTATAAACAATAAATAAATGAACATATTGCCTTCTAATTAGGGATCCTTGAAACATATTAATAGACCGAGTGCATTTAAGATGCATTTAGGAAAATTAGATGTTTTTTTTCTCAAAAATTAACAATATATCAAAAAATCTATGCGGTTCCGGGACCCCGCGAAAGCCCTGGTGGTTGGTTGGTTAGTCCACACCGACGGAGACCAAGAGGGCTTGGAGGTGCTTCCCAACCCAAAGTCGACTGATAGATTTTAGAAGAAGTAGAAGAATAAAGAAAGAAAAGTGGGTTGATGAACGATTTGCCTAAGAAAAAAAAGTGGCAGTGATGGAAGAAAGAAACCTGTAGATGATTAAAATGAAGATGATGGAGTTGTCTTTTTGGTCACGTGGGCCACAATAAAAAAGTGAAAATATGAAAGTATATCATTTGATTTATTTTTCTGTTTCTTTTTCTTTGAAAATCTTACAAGTCTTTAGTTATTTTTTGGCTAAATTGTAAATTTAAGTTTTGCAAATAGAAAGTTAGTAAATCAGTTAGGTTATTTTCAAAGATTTATAAAAAGTTGGTCATAAAAAGTATGTTGTTTGTTTAGGGCGGAAGGTGTGAAGACACTCTTTTAAGTTTGACACGCCTAAATCAACGATATAAGCGTTAATCCAACTTCTTAAAGAAGAAGTTTTATGTTACGAAAAAATTGAGCCCCCTAATTTTAATTCATGGCTTCGTCTGTGGTCCTGCTCAAAGTCTCCTCGAGTACTATACATATCTTTGGCAATGGCTTGATCTAGAAAAACACTAGCCCTCTTTTTATACTCTTCTTTGATAGATTTCATGTCAAATTCAGCTTGTGTAGCAACAACCCTCGTGACCACATTCTCATCAGTCCCTTGTCTATTAATTGCTAGCCTTAACACATTCTCGTAGTACTTAGCAGGGTACGTCAAGGACTTGATTGTGGCCGTTAATTCTTTAGATATTCATCGCTAGGATCCGCTTTCAAATCTTACAGATCAAACATATTTTCATTAAAAACCAGAATTATATTCTATACATATGTGAAAATGTCAATTTTGATCCGCTATTAAATCTATAGATCATACATTTTTCATTAAAAACAAGAATTTTAATCTATATATGTTAAATGTCAATTTTAGATACTTCAACAGTCTATACGAATGTCTGTTTTGATTATTTTCATCTACTAGTCACTACTAGAAAATGGACTTTCAGCGACAGATTTTCCGACGGACAAAATCCGTCGCTAAATTACCGACTATATTCACGAAACAGTGACAACTGTGCATTTCGAGTAACTTCCGACGGATTTGCAAGAGATTCGAATGTCGTTGGAAATCCATCACAAATAACATAACTTACCATCGAATTTTCGGCGCCATTCCGACATCTATTTTTGTTCGCTAAATCCGTTGGAAATGTTTTAATTTTTAATGATTTTTTATTTTTTTATATTTCCGTCGGAAATCCGTCAGAAATATTACTTATTTCCGACGGATTTCCGACAGAAATATTAAAATTTATTATGTGCACATATATAATATGTTAAACTATGTCGACTCGTGTTTCAACTTAACTATTTTTGGGATTACACTATTCGGTGTAAATTCTTTTCGTTTTAGGCTTTTATTGTGTGTGCGCCCTCAACTCATGTTTCAAGTTAGCCAAGTGGTTGTTACATTAATTACTCGTATTTGGCTCATGACTTGACGAGCTGGTCAAGTGGTTATGTAGTTTGATGAAATCTATAACATATAGTCAAATACACTTTTTGATGGTGCTTAAAGAAATGAATTAGTATTTTTATTAAATTTAGAATAATATACAAAACTAGACATGATGTAATATAAATTTTTTGAAGACAAGCCTATTTTGTATGATATTGTATTGTTTTTTTTAAAACGGAAGTGTTTTAAATGTTTTTTTTACGAGCTTTTCAAATTTGGTAATTTTTTTAAAACGGAAGTGTTTTAAGTGTTTTAAATGTTTTTTTTTTTTAGGAACACATGCATCAACGGGAATTAGAGGCGAATGCTCGTGAAGAAGCTCGAGAGAGAGAGTGGCAACAAAAGATGAACGACATTAACTTGATGCTAAAGAAGTTTAACAATCCAGCCCCCAAAGTAGTTGGATATTGTCACATCATTATGAATATTTCTATCTTTATGTCATTATGAATATTTGGATATTGTTTGGATTTTGAAACTTTAACGATGTAATTGATGGCATTTCGTGATATATGATTATCATTTCAATGGTTCTATGTTTAATTATGAATTATCATTTTAATTTTATGGTTTCATTTAAGCTATTTAAATGCAGGATTACATAAATTTGAGCTTCATTATGTCCAGTTATTCCAACAGAATTGTGACCCTTTACTTTTCCGACTGATTTGTGATGGAACTTTTACCGACGACTTTCCAACAGAAAGTTTCCGACTGACTTCCGACGAACACAACACCAACAGAATTCCGACAAATGTTTTTCCTCGCTGTTTCCGATGGAATTCCGTCATATACCAATTACCGACCATAGAAAATGCGACGCACTGTTTTTGTCACAGATCCGTCGGAAACCACTGTTACCGACGGATTTCCGACAGAAATGTCCGTCGCTAAATACCTACCGTGGTAGTAGTGAGTTGTGTCAATTTTGTGAGATATACCAGTTACTCTTGATAAGGCTTCTATTCGAGCTGCTGTAACAAGACTGACTTTTGCAGGTTTATTTTGAACTTGATTGAAAAGCAAGTCAACATGAGTCAAAGATGTAGAAATCTGTCATTCTGTCGTGTGGAACAGTTTTGCCCATTTTCTTATGACCTCATCCAACGTGAACTAAAAGCGAACTTCAAATCCTCATATACGAGTTAGAAACTCATCAATATCATTGCTCAAGCTTTTGAGTTGTTATTATTGAGCACTACAACCTATCAGATACACGAGTTGCTAAAGGCAACGAATCTACATACATATATTTTTTTTGGGTAAAGGGTTAATTCACCCTGTAAAATAATCTACATACATATATTGATACATGCATAGCAGCGAATCATATGATTCAAAGCTTTAAGGACGCTTACCATGTAAGGTAATTTAACCTATGAGAAGTAGCAACCGATCAAACAAGGAAGACTAATATTACCATCGCAATTATCATTATAGCAAAAGAAGAAAGAGGTAATGCAAAGACGTGTTGATTTGGACACACATAAACAATTAAGCAGCAGACGTCGAACAATCAACTCCTTTAATTTCTTCTCCTTTGATTTAGTACATCCATCATTGTTAATTTTCTATCAGTTCATGCTTTTCTAAACTTCCAAATACCAACTGATTTTTATACTTTTCAGGAACTTGGAGATAACCAGGGAAAATAACAGGCGGACGAGAAGATACAGCCTCCTCTTTGTTTGGGCGAGGAAATGCTTTTCTAGGTCTTGCGAATGACGATTCTTCTTCTTCCTCGTCCTCTTTTTCTTCTTATTTTTCATCTTTTTTATCCCCCCTTCCATTAAAGGTACCGCTTCAGCTTCTAAAGTGCCAAGGATATGAGAGCTGATAGTAAAAAGTTTATGTTAGAAGACATACAAAACAATAATATTAATAGCATGTAGTTAATACGAGTCTGTCCGGACAATTAAGCAAACTGATAAAGAAGTTGGTATAAACCTGACTAGGAATGTACGAGGAGAAGAACGACGTGGCACGTGAGCAAAGTGACTGTTGTTACCCTTATTCGCAGCATCAACAAATGATCTAAGGTTTTTTTTCCTAGTTGCGTCGTATTCTGGGTCCTCCTCGTGAGCAAAGCAGACAACATCAAGAGCTATATTAATTTCCTTTAAATGTTTTCCAATCATTAGAATGTCATCCATCAGGCAGCATCCAGGACTGAAAGACAAGAGCAAACATGTATATATATAGGTGATGCAATAATATTTATTACTATAAGCATATATATAATAAAAGAGCGTACATACCCTGCAACAGACACAAGCATCCTTCTCTTGGTGTATTCGGGAAAGCCTGAAAAGCCAATCATAGAAACCTGGAGCGCACCAGGTACGGCAAGCTCACCACCCCAAGAAATGTGTTCTGAGCATAGAAAATAATAATAATAATTTCGTACATCATTAAACACATGGAGTAACAATAATAATAATTATAAAGCAAATTTGCTAACCTAGTGTGTGAGTCAGAAACTGTTCAACGTCGCTGGAAGGTGGAGTTGGAAAGGTAAAGGCACCACAGCCCATTGTCGCTAAGCCCACATGAAACTTGGGATTAGACTGTAACAAAAACCAATAATATAGCATTATAATGACTTTGTTTGAAAGTCATTGATTTTAGGGAGTTTATGGTAAGAAAAAGACCTTGTTTTTAGCGCGGCAATAGAGTCTGATAGCCTCTAATTGAGTCTTAAACACATCACTGTCCACTGGAACATAACTGGAATTGTCAATAAGGATCATTGTAACCTGCAAAAATAACGTTTCTTAAAAAAGAAGACGACCGCAATTGATATAAATAAATAGATAGGAGCTAGAGATTGTTAACTAACCTCGGTTTCCATGGTTGAAAATCACAAGTCCCTGCATGCATCATGAGAAATAGTACATAGATTTAATAACTAAATAATCACCAAAAAATATATATGACTGTCAGTAAAAAAAATAATTACCTGCGTTAGGGGTTTGAATATATTGCGTGATTTTATTTTATTTTTTTAGTTTTGAGTTTAGTGAAAATAAAAAAGAAAGAAACGTTTTATAGGTTGGGGTGTTAATTGGGTTAGGGTTCGGGTTAACTCGGGCTGGGTCAAGTCGGGTTGAGCCCAAAAATATCATATCCGAGAACGACTTTATTTAAATTTCGGGTAAGTTGAGATCATGCCAATTCAGATCGGGTTCACTTGGGTCGAGTCCATTTGTTTTCAGATCACCCGAGTATGAGTAAAAGGATAAAAAAAAAATTGGCTAGTTTTATAAGTTTACATTATCAATTTATAAAAACAACTGCAATAAAAAACAACTGCAATAAAAAACAACTGCAATCAACAATATAATTTGTGTTTTGAAACCATTTGACTTTTACGGTCAAACAAACCATTTATAGTGTCGCCGTCATTAACAATCTTAAAAAGGAAATTTACTTGTTTGCTATAAATCATTAAAAGAACTGGTTAATCTGCATAACTAAATGCAATTTTCTAATTCCTCGCCTTAACACTCTACAATTATACGGAATCACGACATACTATATTGATTATGAAACGTAATTACACAAGGGAATAATATCCATGAATGACAAATTAGATTGCATACCCGGCCAACACAAGCTTATGACAAAACAAATTGCATGCCCAACACATGCTTTTCGAAATATCACTATGCATATATACCATATAAAATGTCGATACTATAATGAGGCGTAAATCCACTATTAACTGCAACATAAGCAAGATTAGGTGTTTGGAAAGCACACAAGACTCCATTTAGATGTCAAGCTGCGATGATGAATCAATTAGACGGCATTCTTTAATGCGATTATGTACTCATGGCCACACAAAGAGTAGACTTGGAGCACTCATTAGTTTTATCAGCTGAAAGAAGACCCAAGGGTGCGTTGGCCTGCACCAATGAGATTATAAGTTGAGGGCATAATACAAGCAAACATACAGAAAAGAAAATGTTATCACAAAGGTGATAACTATGCAAAAAGTTTGCAACTTGCCTCACCAAGCACGAACCAAACAACCTGACAACAAGTTAGCAAGCTTTCTACTAATAATCCTCGCTCTTGTGAATACAAATGGACATGGATGAATCTCAAATGCTTATCCTATTTGATGCAGGTCAAGCAACTCCAGTTCCAAACAAAGGCTACAAAATGAGTTATTGTAACTAGCACTTAGTTTCTGAAAACTTGCCATGAACCTACAAGTTAACCATCCCATCAATCGAAACATTACTTAAAATTGATCGCAAATGTGGGAGGGGTAGTAAATAGACCAAATAAAGGTCAATGTAAAATACACCAATATGACCTCCATCAGCTTTCTATATGGTATTAGAGTTGCTAGCTCCATGGTAACCTTTCCATAAAATAGCAACCTAATCGGCTTTTGCACTCGAACATTTAGTAGAAAAACAAGAACAGAAAGAGAATAATAAAACAATAATAAACGTTAATGTGACAATCGCTTCATACAACAATCGCAAATGTATTAATTTTCTAAAAGGAAAATAAAACCCTAGCCAACAAGATACAAATAAGCAACAGAGACACACACAAACAATTAAGCAGCAGAGGGACACATTCATCCTTGTTAAACTTGTATGAGTTGATGCATTTCTAAAATTCCAAATACTAAGTGACACTTTGCAGCAGCATGGAGAGAAACTTGTGGATGATAACAAATGCCCGACAAGAAGAAGATACTGACCTCCTCCTCCTCTTCTTGTGAATGCTTTTCTAGGTCTTGTGAATGATGATTCTTCTTCTTCTTCGTCCTATTCCGCTTCAACTTCTTCTTCTTATTCATGTTCTTGTTTATCCCCTTCCGTTAAAGCTACCTCATCGCCTCAAGCGCTAAGGATACGAGAGTCGATAGTACAAAGTTTATATTAGAAGAAATACAACAACAACAAACGAGTAGTAGTAGTAGTAGTAGTAGTAGTAGTAGTAGTAGTAGTAGTAGTAGTAGTAAAAGCATGTCTTAGAACTTAGGCCAATGATCAAGAAGTTGGGGTATATAACCTCACTAGGATGTCAAGAATGAAGAAGAAGAATGGCGTGGCACACGAGCAAAGTGACCTTTGTGATCCTTACTATTGGCGTGAAGCAACAAATGATCTAAGGCATATTGTCTTGAGGCGTCAATTCTTGGTCCCGGTGGTAAGTCGACAACATCAAGAGCTATATCCGCGCCTTATAATGTTCTCCAATCTCTAGAACGTATTTGGTCAAGTATCCATGACAAGGCCTAGAAAATATATTATTGATTTAAAAGGTGATGAATAATATATTTAAGATTATAAAAGTAATAAGTACATACCTCCGCAACAAACACAAGCATCCTTCTCTTGGTGCCTCCGGAAGAGTGGCAAAGCCAAGCCCAGCAGAGAGAGCACTCAAGTATGTCATACTCACCGCCCAACGAATGTGTTCTGTGTTCGGAATTTGGTGGGCAAAAAAGGTCACAGTTTGTTGCTTCCGGGATCATCATGATCAAACAACATCATGCTATCATTATTCAAGAATTGTTAAAAGGAAAACAAGAGAGAATTGGGTTGAACCCTATAAAATATTATATTATTGAATGAAAGGGTTGCCTTGAATTACAGAAATCCTACACTATAAATACTGGATGAAACGGTGTGATAGAAAAGATACAACGTTTCAGTAAAACCTAAAATCTAAATAACCGTTACTATGTAACTGCCATCTATTGGGTTTGTTTGGGGCTTGGCCCAAACCAGAAAAGTACAGGCGTTATTTGACCCATCTAATCTCTTTGAATCTTCTGTAATTCTTCTGACTATTCTAACTGCTAAAATAACTGTTTTGCTGGTGCGTTTTGCAGCCCCAACACAGAAAAACATGCAATATTTATTGACACAAAGATTGGTGGATTATGTTTTCCAACATATTCCTCCCTAATCTATTAATCTTTGTGTTTCTTCTTCAATCTTCTTGTTCCTTGATGCCTTGTTTCTTTTTTCTTCAAATGTGGCTTCATGGCAAGTAAATCCCTTGTCCTTGATGCCTTCTTCCTTTAAAAATTGATGTCTTCTATGTTTCTTAACTGGGTCCGTCAAGGTGTTTCTTTAGCCCTCTTCTACAAAGTTGTAGGAATTTATGCAACACGATCATCTCGATCAAATTGGTGACGCTTTGGGTGTATCTTCCTAGCCATCATCTACGAAATTTGTAGTCATCTCAAGAACATAATTTTGTTCGAGTTTTGGTACCTGTTGGTGCTTTAATAGCACTTGAAAACATCCTTGTTCTCGGTTAAATCCACCGCCTTTAATAGCACTTCTTCAATTGGCATCTCTTCTTCTTGCGTTTTTTCTTTCATTGATATGTGACGCAGTTTTGATTCTTGAATGATGGTGATACATGAATTGGTTGTGTTGCTTGATCCCTTTGGCTCACGATGCCACCGCTCGAATTTGGTGGGCAAAAAGGTCACGTGTTTGTTGTTCGGGATCATCATGATCAAACAACATCATGCTATCATTATTCAAGAATTGTTAAAAGGAAAACAAGAGAGAATTGGGTTGAACCCTATAAAATATTATATTATTGAATGAAAGGGTTGCCTTGAATTACGTAAATCCTACACTATAAATCTGGATGAAACGGTGTGATAGAAAAGATACAACGCTTTCAAGAAACCTAAAATCTAAATAACCGTTACTATGTAATCGCCATCTATTGGGTTTGTTTGGGCTTGGCCCAAACCGTAAAAGTACAAAGCGTTATTTGACCCATCTAATCTCTTTGAATCTTACGTAATTCTTCCGACTATTCTAATCGCTAAAATAACTGCTTTGGTCAGTGCGTTTTGTACCCAACACGAAAAACATGCAAGATTTATTGACACAAAGATTGGTGGATTATGTTTTCCAACATATTCCTCCCTAATCTATTAATCTTTGTGTTTCTTCTTCAATCTTCTTGTTCCTTGATGCCTTGTTTCTTTTTTTCTTCAAATCTGTGGCTTCATGGCAAGTAAATCCCTTGTCCTTGATGCCTTCTTCCTTTAAAAAATTGATGTCTTCTATGTTTCTTAACTGGGTCCGTCGGGGCAGGTTTCTTTAGCCCTCTTCTACAAAGTTGTAGGAATTTATGCAGTCACGATCATCTCGATCAAATTGGTGACGCTTTGGGCAGGTATCTTCCTAGCCATCATCTACGAAATTTGTAGTCATCTCAAGAACATAATTTTGTTCGAGTTTTGGTACCCTGTTGGTGCTTTAATAGCACTTGAAAACATCCTTGTTCTCGTTAAATCCACCGCCTTTAATAGCACTTCTTCAATTGGCATCTCTTCTTCTTGCGCTTTTTCTTTCATTGATATGTGACGAGTTTTGATTCTTGAATGATGGTGATACATGAATTGGTTGTGTTGCTTGATCCCTTTGGCTCGATGCCACCGTTCGAATTTGGTGGGCAAAAAGGTCACAGGTTTGTTTGTTCCGGATCATCATGATCAAACAACATCATGCTATCATTATTCAAGAATTGTTAAAAGGAAAACAAGAGAGAATTGGGTTGAACCCTATAAAATATTATATTATTGAATGAAAGGTTGCCTTGAATTACGTAAATCCTACACTATAAATCTTGGATGAAACGGTGTGATAGAAAAGATACAACGTTTCAAGAAACCTAAAATCTAAATAACTGTTACTATGTAATCGCCATCTATTGGGTTTGTTTGGGCTTGGCCCAAACCGTAAAAGTACAAAGCGTTATTTGACCCATCTAATCTCTTTGAATCTTCCGTAATTCTTCCGACTATTCTAATCGCTAAAATAACTGCTTTCTTTGGTGCGTTTTGCACCCAAACACGAAAAACATGCGATTTATTGACACAAAGATTGGTGGATTATGTTTTCCAACATTCGAGCATAGAAAATAATTAATAATAATTTCGTACATCAATATGCAGAGAGAGTAGCGAATGATAAAAAAAAGAAATTTGCTAACCTAGTGTGTGAGTCAGAAAATGCTCAACATCGTTGGTAGGTGCATCTGGCCAGAGAGTTGAACCAGAGCCAAGTGTCGCTACGCCCACTCTAAACGTCGGATTAGACTGAAACAGAAACCAAGTAGAGCCAATAATTATAATTAATACTACAGTATGTAATCCATTATAATGACTTTGAAAATAAATAGCTAGGGAGTTTATTGTAAGACCTTGATTTTAGCGCGGCAATAGAGTCTGATAGCCTCGAATTGAGTCTTAAACAGATGACTATCCTTTGGAACATAACTGGAATTGTCAACAACGATCATTGTAGCCTCCTGCAAAAATTACCCTTTTTTTTTAATGAAAAAAATAAATAAATAAATACTGTAGATAGCTAGAGATTATTAACTAACCTCCTCGGTTTCCATGGTTGAAAATCACAAGTCCCTGCATACATGCATCAGCTAAGTATCAAAACCCTAATAGGCAACTGCAAAGAAACAAGGGAGTTCATGATTGACGGTAAATAAAAAAATAAATTACCTGCGCGTTAGGGGTGTGAAATTGAAATTGATCGATGGATTTTATTTATATAAGCAGTGGTCGGTGGATGGTTCAATTTTAGGCTACCCAGGAACCGACCCACTCTATCCGTACCACACTACCACCACCTTTTGTCTTTAATATAATAATAATAAGAGTTAGGGTGTCTTTGGGGAAGGGCTTATAAGGGGCTTAGGAGGCTTGGGCTTCTAAAATAAGCCGGTTTATAAAATAACTCTCGTTTGTCATGCGGGTTTATGAAATCATAAGTCCCTAAAAGGAGTTTAAAACTTTAGTCCCATAAAAGGGGCTAAAAACTTTAGCTCGGGGCTTATGAACCATATATTACATATTTACCCATAAAAATATCTAACATATACGATATAACTCATTTAATTATATCTTTTTTAGTAATTTTGCAATAATAAGCCTCAACCCCAACCCATTTGTCAAACAAGTCTACAAATTTACAAATTTCAACTTCGGCTTATAATAAAAGTCCTAGCCCCAGCCCCAGCCCATTGCGCCAAACATACCCTTAATTACATAAATCGTCCTTGTGGTTTGGTTAAAATTACGGATCTTGTCTCTGTGTTTTTTTTTAAGAGGGTCACGTCCCCGTGGTTTTTCAAAGTTACGGATCTTGTCCAAATTTTGACCCCGCTCGTTAAAAAGGACATAACTTGACATGATGAACTAACGCAGGGTTAAACTTGTAAAAATCCGATTTTTCTCTCAAAATACAAACCATAGGGACGATATATGTAATTTACTTTTAAAAAAAATCTCTAATTTTAATTTTATGAAAATATTTTAATTTTATTATAATAAATTATAAAAAAAACTTTTAAAAAAAATAAACTTTGTTAAAAAAATATTACAAAATTTTTAAAAAAATATATATTTTACTATAACAGTTAAAAAAAACTGTTTATTTAAAAAATTAATTTTTTTAAAACTTTTTTACTATAACACTTACAAAAATTAAAAAAAGAACTTAAAAAAATTAATTTTGTTAAAAAAATATTATAAAATTTTAAAAAATTCATTTCTTGTAATATTTTAAAAAGCTGCTTATTTAAAAAAATAATTTTATTAATTTTTAATTTATTCTAAAAAATTAATAAAATTATTTTTTAAATAAATGCTTTGTTAAATATTATAGTAAAATGATTTTTATTTAATTTTATAATATTTTTAACAAAATCAATTTTTTAAGTTATTTTCTAATTGTTATAAGTGTTATAGTAAAAAGTTTAATAAAATTAATTTTTAAATAAACAGTTTTTAAGTGATTGTAGGAGAATGATGAGGGAAGATGCTCTTGGGCAAGAAGTAGCACATGGTTATGAAAGCGAAGAATCTGAGACATTTGAGTTGAATGATCTATTTCTATCTGATTAAGAAAAATGACCATGAATTAAACATTCTCATTTAAGTTATAAGCAGCAAACATTCTCATTTGAGTTGAATGATCTATTTCTATGTGATTAAGAAAAATGACCATGAATTAAACATTCTCATTTAAGTTATAAGCAGCAGACGTTCATCGTTAGTACATTCATCGTTGCTAAACTTGGTAAAAGAATTTGTTGGCCAACATTATAGGTACTTCATCTTTTCTTTAGAATAGAGAAATGTAAAATCACCAAGCAAGTTAAATATGCAAAACTTTGCAAATAAGAAAAGAATATATACTTTTGGGTCTATGCATAAAATAGGGATAATCCTTGTCGGTAAGTAAGCATATAATACGACATTACATCTAAAAGAGTAATAAATAAACATACAATTATGCCGCGCAAGGAGATCCTTGAACACGAGCATCCACTCCGTCTCATTGATTTGCAACCAAACTATCCACATTACGAAGTAGTATATGAAGACGACGACGACGACGATGACAATGACGGTGGTGAACTAATTACACGTCAAGACTTTCGATGTCGTCGATGTGATCGGTGTTGTGAAGAAATTAATTGGTTTCACAGACATTACTATGAGTGTGCCCATTCATGTGACTACTCGCTACATAAATTCTGCGGCGAGCTTCCCATAATGTTAAAACACACATCTCACCCTGCTCATACTCTTATTTTATGCCACTTTAATTACACGCCGAATTGGTGTTCTTGTGTTTTATGTGGAAGAAAGGATACTCTTGGGCTCTGTTACTTCTGTTTAGGGTGTAAAATTTTTTTAATTCATGGCAATTGCGCTATAGCCTCCGTAGAAGACCGGCTGATTTCATCGACACCCATTAGCGGCTACCCTCAAACCATTTTCGTCTGAATGTCACGCTTGTGGTAAGAAACACGAAGGTGCTTTTTATATATGTACAACGTGTTTTGGCCTCTTCATCCACAGTGACTGTGCTTTCCTACCAGAAAAGTTGATGATACAAAATGCTACAAATGATATTTTCTCTCATCCTCACCCGCTCATCCTTTCTTATTCCTTCCCACTAGAAGATCAGAGAGCTTTATATAATCCTAGGTGCAGGGTATGCAGTAGTAATGAGTATGGAGCAAACACCTGGATATTTAAATGTGAGAAATGCAGATACTATGTACATATTCATTGCGCGACATCAAAAGGTGAGTCAGTAAACTCATGTATATATTTCTATGGTCCAACAACTTTTTTATACATATATATATAGTTTATGATTGTTTATACTTACTTATTGACTGGTTATTTAATTTATGATTTTAACCACATTTTTTGTTTACTAGGTAACGGAAACAGTTTTGTCATAAAAAATTATGAAGATTCTGATTATCCAGATCTCCTCCATCTCCCATTCCCTGATGAAAGTTATAGCATACAAAAACACCTGTTTTCTAAACCAGTTGAACATGGAACATCTGAAGCAGATGATCAAGGGAACATAAAACACAACGACTTTCATCCACACCCCCTAATTATGGTCCATACAGAATGCATTGATATCACAAGCACGCCAACCTCTTCAAAAACTAATGTTTTATAGCTTGTCATAACCCAATGAAGAAGGTTCAACTATTATGCAATGCATGTGTGAGACCAGTAACAAGTGTTCCATTTTACACGTGTGTCAATGACGACTGTAACTTTGTTTTGCATGAGTGGTGTACCCAGCTTCCTACTCAAGTAGAAAAATACCCCGGTCACCCCAAACATGCACTCATTCTCCATTCAAATGCTACTAATAAGTTTTTATTCGTGTTTGAATGCGATATTTGTCGGTTAGAGTGTAATGGGTTTGTCTACAGTTGTGTTCAATGTGATTATCATATTGATGTTACTTGTAGTTTCATACCTCAAAACATCACACACGAGGCTCATTCAGGTCACCTCCTTTCCAGTTCTTTTAAAAGACAGTACAGAACACCGTGTCTTATGTGTCAAGATTACATTTCTTCTTCGGACAAATGTTCATTCACTTGTCAAACTTGTAAAACTCGTCTACATGTCAAGTGTGCTTTGTTATTGCCTCGTGAAATTAGGCATAAGTATGACAAGCACCCTATGAGCTTGAGTTACCTTCCGGTTCAAAATCATAAAAGTGATTACTTTTGTGAAATTTGCGAGTACGAATTAAATCCAGAGCGGTGTTTCTACCACTGTTATGAGTGTGCCTGGTCAATCCGTACCTCTTGTGCACCACACATACTTCAGTCTGAAACATCTACATCTAGATATTTCTACTATCGTGTTGGGCCTTATATTTATGTGAATATAAAGTTTGGGGTATTCACAAGTTTAGAGATCTACACCCTCACCCTCTCTCGTTTGTTCAAAGGATTAAGAGTGATGGTCGATGCACCGATTGTGGATTTATAGTGGAATACGAAATGATTTTAAAATGTCAGCAATGCAAGTTTGTAATTCATTTTCGTTGTTATCGGCACAATTGGAGGAATGATGAAATTGTTGACATCTGATCATGGGTGTCAACAATCCATTATGGTTTGTATTTTTCATTTACTTAAATATCTCCTTTAAAATATATGTGTAAAAAAACTGTATACAATACAATCGTTGCTTGTAATATAGTAATATTTTTAGTTATTTGTAATAAACATGGTTCTCATTGCCCGTGTGTTGCGACAAGTTTTGAGCTTTTCCGACATGCAAGTTTATAGTAAAAAAAACATATATACTTCGTATTAACTACTTTCTTATTAGCCGGATGTACGTATATGTAGGCAATATGAAAACGTTAGACATATAACTTCTTTAGACGGCCAAATAAAAGGTGTTAAGTTACAACTTATTTGACAATCAAATATTTTATTTTGGTTAATATCTTAGTGTTCAAATGTTCGCATTAGAACACAATGATTTAAAATTTAAACGATCAAGTGTCAACTAACTTGTATCTTAAGTTTTTCGCAAAATGGTTAAAGTAAATTATATGAGTATTTTACAGTTAATTCACTAAGCCACAAAACACAATTAATTCACTAAACCACAAAACACGAATTCAAATACAACAAAGTAAAAAAGGTTTTGTTCCTTAACAATATTTGACTTCCTGATAATAAGATAGCGATATTCGCTAATTTGTTGTATAAAGCATTCATCAGTTAAAACGTAATTACAAAATTGTGTGACATTTACATATTGGTTAGTGAAGTCCAACCATCAGAATGCTGGCACCCAGTTTCAACAAAAGTTACTAAAATGAGTTATGTAACTAGCACATAGTTTCTGAAAACCAACAACTAAAACTTGCCATGAACCTACAAGTTAACCATCCCTTCATTCGAAACATCACTTAAAATCGATCAGCATATACCAAACGCAAATGGGGGGAAGTAAAATAGGCCAAATAAAGGTCAATGTAAAATACACCAATATGACCTCCATCAGCTTTCTATATGGTACTATAGTTGCTAGCTCCATGGTGACCTTTCCATAATAATGCAAACCTCACAAACATTTACCAATGATTCAAATAGCAACCTAGTCGACTTTTGCACTCGAACATTTAGTAGAAAACAAGAACAGAAAGAGATTAATAATAACAATAATAAACGTTAAACTGACAATGCGTCATATATATACATGTATTTATTTTCAAAGGAAAATAAAACAGCTTCAAAAGGGCCCTAAGCCAACAATATACAACTCAGCAGCAGAGACACACACAAACAAATAAGCAGCAGAGAGAATTGAACAACCAAATCCTTTCTTCTCCTTAGTACATTCATAGTTGTTAAATTCTTATCAGTTGATGCATTTCTAAACTTCCAAATACTAACTGACCAGGACGAACTGGGAGATTATCAGGGAAAATAACATCTGGACAAGAAGATTCAGCCTCCTCTTCTAGGTCTTGTGAATGATTCTTCTTCTTCTTCTTCGTCCTATTCCGCTTCAACTTCTTTTTCTTCTTATTCATCTTCTTGTTTATCCCCTCTTCTGTTAAAGCTACCTCTTCAGCTTCTGAAGCGCTAAGGATATGAGAGCTGATAGTACAAAGTTTATATTAGAAGACATACAACAACAACAAACGTAGTGGTAGTAGTAATAAAAGCATGTCTTAAGACTTAGGCCAATGATCAAGAAGTTGGTATATAACCTCACTAGGATGTCAAGAGCAGAAGAAGAAGAATGGCGTGGCACACGAGCAAAGTGACTTTTGTGATCCTTACTATTGGCAGCAGAAGCAACAAATGATCTAAGGCATATTGTCTTGAGTGCGTCGAATTCTTGGTCCTGGTCAGCGAAGCTGACAACATCAAGAGCTACATTCGCTGCCTTATAAAGTTTTCCAATCTTTAGAAGGTGCTTGGTCATGTATGGATAACAAGGCCTAGAAAAGCATTCTTATTGATTTAAAGGTGATGAAATTAATTAAGATTATAAAAGTAAGTAGGTGTGTACATACCCTGCAACAAACACAAGCACCCTTGTCTTGGTGCCTTCGGGAAGATGGACAAAGCCAAGCCCAGCATAGGAGAGGAACTTAAGTATGTCATACTCACCGCCCCAACGAATGTGTTCTGAGCATAGAAAATAATTAATAATAATATAGAAATAAGCAGAGAGAGTAGCGAATAAAAAAATAAATTTGCTAACCTAGTGTGTGAGTCAGAAAATGCTCAACATCGTTGGTAGGTGCACCTGGCCAGAGAGGTGAACCAGAGCCAAGTGTCGCTACGCCCACTCTAAACGTCGGATTAGACTGAAACAGAAACCAGCCAATAATTAATAGTATGTAATTATTATGACTTTGAAAATAGCTAGGGAGTTTATGGTAAGACCTTGATTTTAGCGTGGCAATAGAGTCTGATAGCCTCTAATTGAGTCTTAAACAGATGACCATCCTTTGGAACATAACTGGAATTGTCAATAACAATCATTGTAGCCTCCTGCAAAAATTACCTTTTTTTTTTAATGATAAAAATAAATAAATAAATACTGTAGATAGGAGCTAGAGATTACTAACTAACCTCCTCGGTTTCCATGGTTGAAAATCACAAGTCCTTTTCGTTGAATATAGCGAATGGGATCACTTATTCACAACAAATTCAACAAAACACACGCTAAACTAAATAATCACCGAATATGTATATATATATAGCTGCATGTCGGTAAAAAAAATTAATTACGTGCGTTAGGGGTGTGAATTTATTGTGCCATTTTTTTTTTTTTTTTTTTTGAAGTTTTGAGTTTGGGTATATATTGAAAATAAGAAAACGTTTTATAGGTTGTGACTGATAGGGGTGTTAATTGGGTTAGGGTTCAGGTTAACTCGGGTTGGGTCAAGTGGGGTTGAGCCCAAAAATATCATATCCCAGAATGACTCTATTTTAAATTTCAGATTAGTTGAGATCATGTCAATTCGGATGAGGTTCACTTGGGTCGAGTCCATTTGTGTTCAGGTCACCCGAGTATGAGTAAAAGAATAAAAAAATTGGCTAGTTTTATAAGATTACATTAACAATCTAAGGAGAACCATACTTATAAAAAGCAAATTTATTTGTTTGCTATAAATCACTAAAAGAATTGGTTAATCTGCATAACTAAATGTAATTTTCGAATTCCTTGCCTTAACACTCTACAATTATACGGAACCACGACATAGTTTATTGATTATGAAACGTAATTACACAAGGGAATAATATCTGTGAATCACCAAACAGATTGCATACCCAACAGCTTTTCGAAATATCACTATGCATATATACCATATAAAAATGTCGATACTATAACGAGGCGTAAATCCACTATTAACTGCAACATAAGCAAGATTAGGTGTTTGGAAAGCACACAAGATGAACTCCAGTTAGATGTCAAGCTGCGACTTTGAATCAATTAGACGACATTTGAGCACTCGTTATTACCTCAAAGGCCACACAAAGAGTAGAATTGGAGCACTCGTTATTTTTATCAGCTAGAAGAAGAAGAAAGATATGTAACCAATGTGGACTAATAACCATCTACACATGGGACATGACCAAGCAAAGCAGAGACCCGAGGGTGGGTTGGCCTGCAGCAATGAGATTATAAGTTGAGGGCATAATACAAGCAAACATACAGAAAGAATATGTTATCACAAAGGTGATAAGTATACAAAAAAGTCTGCAACTTACCTTACCGAGCACATACCGAACAACCCTACAACAAGTTAACGACTAACAAGCTTTCAACTAATCCTCATTCTTGTGAATACAAATGGACATGGATGAATCTCAATGCTTATCCTCTTTGATGCAGGTCAAGCAACTCGATCAGTTCCAACCAAGGTTACTAAAATGAGTTATGTAACTAGCACATTGTTTCTGAAAACCAACAACTAAAACTTGCCATGAACCTACAAGTTAGCCATCCCTTCATTCGAAACATCACTCAGCATATACCAAACGCAAATGGGGGGCAGTAAAATAGGCCAAATAAAGGTCAATGTAAAATACACCAATATGACCTCCATCAGCTTTCTATATGGTACTATAGACCATTCCATAATAATGCAAACCTCACAAACAATTCCAATGATTAAAATGGCAACCTAATCGACTTTTGCACTCGAACATTTAGTAGAAAACAGGAAGGAAAAAAGCTATAAATTCATAACGTACTTTAAAAAAAACTCATTATGCTCTATCTACTTCACTTATTGTCATAATACATAATGTTTGCATTCGAACATTTAGTAGAAAACAAGAACATAAAGAGATTAATAATAACAATAATAAACGTTAAACTGACAATCCGTCATATACATGTATTTATTTTCTCAAAGGAAAATAAAACAGCTTCAAAAGGGGCCTAAGCCAACAAGATACAATTCAGCAGCAGAGACACACAGAAACAAATAAGCAGCAGAGAGGGAATTGAGCAACCAACTCCTTTCTTCTCCTTAGTACATTCATAGTTGTTAAATTTTTATCAGTTGATGCATTTCTAAACTTCCAAATACTAACTGGCCAGGACGAACTGGGAGATTATCAGGGAAAATAATATGTGGACGAGAAGATTCAGATTCAGCCTCCTCTTCTTGGTCTTGTGAATGATGATTCTTCTTCCTCCTACTCCTCGTCCTCTTCTTCTTATTATTATTATTCTTCTGACTCGTCTCCTTTTTCATCTCCTCTTCCGCTAAAGGTACCGCTTGAGCTTCTAATCGGCTAAGGATCTTAGAGCTGAAAGTACAAAGATTATATCAAAAGACATACAAACAATAATAATAGCATGTCCTAGGCCAATGATCAAAAAGTTGGTACAAACCTCACTAGGATGTCAAGAACAGAAGAAGAAGAATGGCGTGGCACATGAGCAAAGTGACCTTTGTGATCCTTACTATTCGCAGCAGAAGCAACAAATGATCTAAGGCATATTGTCTTGAGTGCGTCGAATTCTTGGTCCTCGTGAGCGAGGCTGACAACATCAAGAGCTACATTCGTTTGTTTAAACGTTGTCCAATCTGTAGAACGTACTCAGTCAAGTATCCATGACAAGGCCTAGAAAAGCATTCCAATATTATTGATTTAAAGGTGATGAAATAATATCTATTATAAAAGTAAGTTGGTGTGTACATACCCTGCAACAAACACAAGCATCCTTAACTTGATGCCTCTGGGAATTCGTACAAAACCAGCCCTAGAATAGCGGAGGCCCTGAAGTATGTCATACTCACCGCCCCAAGGAATGTTTTCTGAGCATAGAAAACAATTAATAATAATTTCGTACATCAATATGCAGCAGCAGAGTAGCGAATGATAAAAAAAAAAAAAGTTTGCTAACCTAGTGTGTGAGTCAGAAAATGTTCAACATCGTTGGTAGGTGGAGCTGGCCAGAGAGTTGCACCCCAGCCAAGTGTGGCTACGCCCACACGAAACTTGGGATTAGACTGTAACAAAACCAACAATAAATATATAACGACTTTGTTTGAAAGTAGCTATGAATTTATGGTAAGAAAAGACCTTGATTTTAGCGCGGCAATAGAGTCTGATAGCCTCTAATTGAATCTTAAACAGATGACTATCCTTTGGAACATAACTGGAATTGTCAACAACGATCACTGTAGCCTCCTGCAAAAATTACCTTTTTTTTTTTAATGAAAAAAATAAACAAATAAATAAATAGAAGTTAGAGATTATTAACTAACCTCCTCGGTTTCCATGGTTGAAAATCACAAGTCCCTGCATGCATCATGAGAAATAGTACAAAGATTTAATAACAAAACATCCTTGTACGTGTTGAAAATGATAACTAACTTTTCGTTGAATATCGCAAACATCGAATCGGATTATATGATAACTTACTCCTTAAATAAAAATGTAACAAAATCACCTAATTATCAAAAATCAATCAGCTAAAACCCTAATTCACAACAAGTTCAACAAACACACACACTTACCTGCGGTAACTAGATAGGAGTGTGAAATTGATCGATGTAAGATTGATTTGATGTTGCATTATTTATTGGCCTGAATTCATTATGTGATTTTTTTAGGTATAGTCTTGAGTGTGGCAATATATTGGAAAGAAGAAAGAAAGAAACGTACGTTTTATAGGTTGTGATGGGTGGTAGGGTTGGTCGGGTTAATTCGGGCCTTGTGAAGCTAAGTCGAGTTGAGGATATAAATGTCATACCAAATCCGACCTTGTTTCGGGTTAGTCGGGTTTCGGTCAATTCAGGTCGAGTTCACTCGAGTCGGTTTATTCAGTGAATGGTCACCAATACGTGTAAAATGATACTACTTGGTCCCAAATTAATTGTCTCATTCGACTTTTTTAAAGTCTTAATTTCAAATTGATCTTAAATATTTTGTTTGTATCTATACTACTTTATAACGATTTAAGATTCTAAAATTAGAAGGCTTAAAAATTCAGACTTTTTACTTGCTTATTATGAAAAGATATATTATAACGCATATAAAATTAAGATAAGGAGCTCCAATCGTGAGATACGTATGCACTTCTTAACAAACCCAAGCTCAACTTCTAACAAATTTCAAGCCTAACTCCTAACCACCAAAAATTAATATAAGAAATCCAATTATAAAATGACATATGTCACTTCTCAAATAAAATTCATCTTTATTTTCAAATTAAAATATTGTTTTATCTACTTATTAATATTATAATCTAATTTTACCATATTTTCTAAAATTTTTCTCTTTAATTCAACATCCATTTTAATATATTTTTATGAGTTTTAGTTTTATATTTTTAGTGGGTTTATTTTATTTTAATTCAAATTTTTACAACTTTAACTTTTATTTCATTTATTCCAATCAATATAATCTTGATTCATCAAAATCATATACTTTTGGGAGTGTTTGACGCGTAAGAGATTGCGAGGATATTTTATATATGCGGAATAATGATGTCGTGAAAGTTACGTGTAACCCAAGCAAACACTTACAACTAACACATATACATTCAAGATTGTAAACGAATTCACTAAACGGGTAAACAAACACATATAACTATATATATCGCCGCCACGTCACCACCATCTCATCACATCACCACCTCAAAACATTTGTTCGCCATAATTAGTTATCGGCACCGCCGCGCATTGCGGTGGTACCTTCTAGTTATATAATAATTGATGAAAACATATGAATGGATTGGCTATATAATGTCTTTTCATTGGTGTAATTTTCATCAAGTATTATATAACACATACAAAATATTAAGAATCAAATTTGAGAAATTAAGACTTTAAAAAGTCAAATGTGGACAATTATTTTGGGACGGAGGGAGTAACAAACATTGGTTGGTTCTATAAGTTTACATAGATAACTTATAAAAAGTATATTAAAAAATCTTTATTCGGGTCCATTGGGTCGACCCGAATTCGAGTTAGGCATACATATTTAACCTGACACCCTAGTCTATTTAGAATTCGGGTTGACCTGAATAAGATTATTGGCCCGAGGAACCCGACCAGAATAAGATTAATCGGGTTCACGTCGGGTCGTCTTTTTTGACACTTTTGGTTGTGAGAGGAGACTATTTATATTAGGCGACCGGAGATGGTTGAATTGGGAGTTACGGTGTTGTGTTGAAGGTAGTATCGGTAAGTTAATTAAATTCCACCGACGTGTGTGCAATTATGTTATCTGCGTATAGCGGCAATGGCAATGGTGTATGATTTTTATCAAAACCTGGTTGTGTTGATTTGTGTGTGCGTATTTTGTTTTTTTTATTTCTTGTGTATTTATAGTGTGGTTTAAAGGTAACACTCGCTTGTATGTGCGCGCTTTTTTCTATTTTATTAACAAACTATTATGACGATAGTCAAGTAGATTATCATTGGTTTTGGTTTGTTTTGCGGGCGGTCCAATGGTACTTCGATGATGATAGTTAATGACACTTGAGCACCAACTCAGTAATATTGCAGCTTCACTAAAGCCCTGAGACTTTATAGCGGGTATTGAGACTTCATTAAAAGTCTGCCCCTGCACAAGTCCTACTAATCTTTCAGCTAACTACAAGATCTAAAGTTTTACAAACTTATATAAACGAGAAAGTACACTTAAACTCTATGAACTTGTGATATCAAATGAGCATAAATTAAACTATCTCAGTTAAGTATCAGACTAACTAGTATATTAGGAGTCTCATGAAGGACACCTTATATCACTTCTTTCAAGTTATCACATAAAAGCTTTGAAATAATGATACAAACTGTCACGACTTTTCACTTGTTCATGAATCCGAAATAGATAAAAAAAAACAACTTGGAACATTTTATTAATATATATATATTTATACGTGTAAGGGTAACTGCAATGGCACGGCACATGATAGAAAACATACAATGTCGAAATTTCAAAGAAGCTCGTTTAAGCCTCAGTTGTACCAATGAGAGCGAGAAGCATGTCCTCATAGTTTCCTCGAGTATCTTTAGCAATGGCTTGATCAAGCGAGACACTAGCCCTCTTTTTATACTCTTCTTTGATGGATTTCATGTCAAATTCAGCTCGTGTAGCAACAACCCTTGTGAGTGCATTCTCATCGGTCCCTTGTCTATTGATTGCTAACCTTAGCACCTTCTCGTAGTACTTAGCAGGGTATGTCAAGGACTTGATTGTGGCCCTTAATAGCTTCAAGAACTCATCATTTGGATCAGCTTTCAAATCCTATAGATCAAACATAATTTTATTAAAGACCAAACTTTTAATCCATTTATGCGAAAATTGTCAATTTGGGTCTCTTTATTAGTTACGGGTAAACACAAACTTTGGTTAAATAAGTTAAAATTTTTGTCCTAAATATCTACAAATCCTAACTAAACTATGTTTTTGCACATTATCCGACCCAATTGACCCATTCGTTTTTTTATCATCATGCTTGGACATTAAACATGATCGTACCTTGTTAATCTCTTGTCCAAACTCATCTTTGTAACTGTTCAGTGTTGCTGTAATCTGTGCTTTGCTTCTCGTGGTGATAATTCTAATAAAATCATCGTCGTTATAACATTTTTCCGTAACTTTATCATGGAGTAACTTGGCTTCCTTCTTCGCAAGTGACAAGTCCACTTCATCCCCTTCGTACCTATAGCTTGCCACCAACAGCCACAACAACTACCAAATCATACGCACACAGTCACAAGTGAATGTGGTAAGCTGCGTTACAATAAAAAACTGCTATTTTTTGTATTATTGTTTCTTTATACTAGGTGTCAGTTTCGACTGTCTCAAAATAGACCAATGAGTTAGATAGTTGACTACTTTTGTAATTGTACTTGGAAGAGTTAATTCCATAACTTTAAACAAAAACTTGGTCAAAATAGTGTGTTACTACCTTTCGGGAGTCCCCGATTGTGTGATATGCAACATCCTCTTCAAGTGATTTTTGATAACGAGCTTGATATGCTTTCCTTGCGAGAAGTAAATCATTTGCAGACCTGGTACAAGCTATTTCTACAAGAACTTGACCGTATTTATCCCCTTTATTTATGGCTTCATTGGCTAAAGACGCATCGCGTTCAGATGGATCAAGTGTCCAAAGTAGAACAATTTTCTAAATCAACAAGATCAATTCAAAACAATAACATAATTAGTACTTTCTCCCATCTGTGTTTTTCAGTTTGTAGAATTTCTTTATGTAGACGAAATAGGAAGCAAATTTGATTTTCGAAAACTTGACAAATGATGCTTTAAGGCATACACTTCCATATTCTTTTATGCAGTGTGGTATTTGGTCATGTACCTTAACTAGTAACACATGTGTTTTGAATGTATGTTAATCAATCACAAAATGTAAATCCAAATACCCCAACTCAAGTCCACGTATAGCACCCCTTATGGCAAACAAATTTTAGGCCTTTCCGGCCAGTGAACGTGGAACTTGTCGAGTTTGAACTCAAGACATCATATTTCATAAAGTACCAAATGACCGAAATGAATGCACTACTACGTTAATCATTTCACCTACATATGTTATTTCTCCTAATAAATGGAAAAGTAAATCAATTCTTTACCTCAAAGTCTCTTGTAAGTTCCTTGTCGAGAGCCTTTAGAAGATCTTCATTGTAGGTTTGAGTGTAAGTGAGTCGAATAAGCTTGCGTTGTTCGGCTGTTCTATGAGCTAAAATCCCAATGATCAAACCCTCATTTGTTCCCCATCCTACAATATAACCAAATTTGAGTAATAAAAAATAATAATTATATGATACCCATGTACACATTATTAGACAATAGATAATAAGGCCCGAGCCCGTTTGGGTTTGGTTCCATTAGGGTTTCTGGGTTATGTAACCTATATATATTATGTCTCAATAAACATTATAACCTTATATAACCTAGAAACCATAATGTACCCAAACCCATATACGGGGCTCGAGCCTTATAATCTATTACCTAAAACACTTTGTGTTCATGAACATTGTGTAGATCAAGTTTCACCAATATCATGAAGAACAACAACGTCCGATCACTGGCATGTGCGGTACGAGGAGATATAATGTAGGCATTTGTACATTTACGAAAAGGTAAAGAGACTACTTATAGAAAGACATCGACTTATAATCATTAATTAAGCATGTTTTATAATTCATCAATAAATGTAGACAATTACAAGATAAAATTCTACCAATTCAAAAAAAAAAAAAAAAAACATTGACAATTCGCAAACAAACGTAAACCAAATAATTTGATCCACATTCATTAATAAAAACTGGACGAACATCTTTTACATAATGAAGGAAAACCCCAACCATCATATAATCATAAGAATGATCATTTTCAATAATTTATAACATTATGGAAGAACCTTCAAAAGCTTTGCGGAGCTGCTCAACATCGTCGGAGACCGGAGGAATTTCAGATGGAACGGTAATCGTCGACATTTTTCAGTATTTTTTTTCCGCTTTTCTCTTCATTTTATGGTTTTGATTTATAGACATTTAGATTACTATATTTGCTAATCTTCAATTTTTACAATCAGTTTAATCTAAAAATAGAATTCAAAATATTGAGTTTCATTAGTTTTCAACTTTTCATATATGACCTCTATCAAAAGTTCCTATCAAACATTCAAAATTTCATAATATCGTTTTTTATTTATCAAAGCAAATTCCACAGTTGCTAAAGGTAATTTTTCAAATAGAGAATTATATGTGTACACACTCTTGGGACTTGGGCAAAAAAAGAAAGAATCAAAAAGTCAAAACTCACTTTTTCAAAAAATGGGTTTAAAAGTGTTTTGAGTTAAAATGCTTTTTTTTAAATCATTTTCACGACATGGATCATGATTCTAAGTTTTGCCAAAATATTAAAAAATATATGTGGTCTATATAGCCTTAACAATTTGCACCAAACACAAGTACATAAATTTGATTTGAGATTGATGACCACATTTTTATACTTTAAAATTCTGATATCTTAAAAACTTAAATTAATGCAGTTTGTCTAAATTATCATTAAGTATCTCTTAATACACTTTAACTTTGATCAATTGACAATTTTTAAAAATATACACCTCTATTAATTTTAAAATGATCGCTGATTCTCTCAAGTTGGATATGAATTCACCTGGAATGTTCATCACAATCAAAAGAAAATTCTTAGAGCTCTTAGTAGGTACAGTTGTTGTGTTTGTGAGTGAACATTATCATTATATTTATATTAACTGGAAATCTCAATCTTTAAAAATACACGCTTTTCATTAAAAGTCAAACTAAAATCACAATTTCACAACTATAACTATTTGCTATTATGCACCGTCACTTTGTGCATATATACCCGTTAAATAAACCATATATGAGCATGCATATCTTGAAGAAACATACCTAGATAACTACTTCCCTATTTAGACAATTGAAGTTCATCTTTGACATTTTGTGGTCCATATATTTTGATGCAAAGGCTTTTTTGCATTTTATATCATAAAAGTAGTTCGTATATCAATTAATTCTATCCAAATAGTTTCTTTTTATTATCAAAAAAACTTGTTTTATTCATGCAACACTCATTACACCTTTTTCATGTTTAACTAGTACTCCTTCCAACAACAAAAACATGTGCACCAAACACGTTTATCCGAGAGGTACATTTTTAGACATGATAATTTACGTGATTTATTGCTAGTTATAACAATTATAAAATCTATGAATCGATACAATTTTAAAGCATGTAAATTAACTTTAAAAAAATCAATAATAGTAGGAAGAGATTCAGTGAGAAAATAAAATAAAATGGTAAGAGTGAGAAATATTAAATACACATTTCAAAATGAATTTTTTAAGGGACGATCTCTCTTAGATACATCCGATATCATGCTATTGATGTTCTTCCGTTCTTCAATTTCAACTTTATTTCGTTTGATCCTCACTCATAAGAGAAAAATCGAAAATGAGTGATAACTGTGACTATTGTCTAAATAATAGTAGAAAATCTCAAAATCGATCCGATTAATAAAAATGATTGTAGTACCTTCTATTTTTTCCAACTTTCTTTAATTATTATTTTTATTATAAACCTACAAAACAAAAGTTGGAAAATAATATAAAAGTTAATAGTCAAAAGAAGAAACACAAAAAATACACAGTGAAAACTATAAAAATTTGTTTTGTCATGTTAATAAAGTGAAGTAAAGCGTCAAAAAATATAAAACATAAAATATAAAGTTTGACAAGTTAAAAGTAGAAAAAGACAAATGATACGGAACCAAAAGCAACACTACCATAATAAAAATTAGACTAAAATACACGGTTTGTCCCTAAACTTGGCAAAACGCTTCACGTTGGGACAAACGCGGGCTTTTCATCGTCGGGTCCTTATTTACGGTTTACTGTTCGTTCTGGTCCTTGATGTTTCGATGCTCGATTTTTGTTTTGAATAGTCGGTATTTTAATTCATACACATTTATATTTGATAACACATTTATATTTTAGCTTTTCATCTTTCATCCTCGCCATCAATCTCTCAAATCATTCATCTCCCTAAATCATCATCCCCAACATCTTCTCGGTCTTCATCTCCCAAATCATCATCTCCCAACATCATCCTATTTTTTTATTTTATACGAGATGCGTCAAGAAATGGAAAATCTTGCATATATATTTATCGCTTATTAGCGTAAGATGAATTGAAAATGGAAAATTAGTTGAAAAAATGGGCTTATGAAGAAATAAGTTCGGCGTTTAGAATAAGCTAAGGGGTTTGTTTAGTTTTTTTCCGCATAACTTGTTGAACTTTGACAAGTTTATACTCTCAAATTTTGGTGTAAGAGCTTACGGCTTATTAGCGTAAGATGACTTGAAACCGGAAAATAAGCTAAAAAATGGGTTTATGTGAAATAAGCTTTTAGGTTTGAAAATAAGGTAGGGGTGTTTGTTTTAGCTTATTTTTAGAGCTTATTTTGTTTTTATCGCTATTAGCGTGTGATGATTTGGAAATGGGTTTATGAGAAATAAGCTCTTAAGTTTGAAGATTAGTTTGAAGATTATTAGGTGTTTTAAAAGCTAAATTAGCCACAAGCTTAAACAAACAACCCCTATGAACTTGGTTATATTATTTGATGCAATTGTTTTGAAATGCACGGATTAGGTATTTTAGGCAGTGAGTGATGTACAAAAGTGATTTAATAGATTGATTAGGGTGTTGTATTGGAATTTCGTACTTGTTTTATATTAATAACCATAACTTATATTGGAGGTGTTCTAAGATCGTGTTAGCAAATGTTTTGAAGCAATTGGCGACAAAATGGTCAAGTTACATTGCAAAAGCTAATTTAATTTGGTTATTCAAAAATCTTTTAAGGTTTCCAGTTCAAATCATTATGAAATAAAAAGCACTTTTGTTGCTAACTAGTCATGATTAATTTTGACTGGAAACAGTAAACAGGATGTGGAGAATCAACTTGGATTTGGCTATTGCTTTGAAAGTTGACCAAATTAGTTGCTTCTTGAGTAGAAACCAATGTTTTAAAACCCGGGTTGACCCGGCCGATTCAACCGGTTGAACCGGGAACCGGTGATGTTACCGGGCCGTTAGTAACCGTGTTTTACGGGATTTAAAACCCGGATTGAACCGCCAGGTTTCACTTTACCCGGGTCGAACCGGTTCACCAAAACCGGCCAGTTTTGTATTTTTGTTATTTTCTAATTGACCAATATGGATAATCGAGAATTGTTACATGAAACCTTAAGCTTCTGAACAAATGAATTTACATGATCAAGTTATCTATACAATCCTGCCAACATTTTGTCATGTTAGAATAGAAAAGTTATCATCGCTTTAATCCAAAATGTTTGTATAATAACAAATTTCATGAGGAAGTAAGTATTATGTAAAGTTGTGATGATGTAAATGTTTAAACATATACAACAATATATCAGCTTTTATGGGAATATCAATTTACATAATTTTAAACGTTTCAAGTAAGTAATGTCGTTTTAAAGTTTGGACCTTTCATTGGAATGTATGTGTTTTATTGGATTGTATGTTTGGTTAACTTATTTTATGCTTAGTATTTGTTTGAAGGTTTTATGTGTTTGATATGGGTTTTACAAGTTATATCGTGTTTGGTAACACAATTTATTGAGTTTTTGTGTATAGAAACCGGTTTGACCCACAATCGAACCGGTTGAACCATTGACCTGGTGACCAGCGACTGACCGAGTCACTAAAACCGGTTTTAAAACATTGGTAGAAACATTTAGTAACATGGCTTCTGACAAATTCAATAAAAGTTTAAGTTAACTTAAAACATTGGAATGAAAATTCAATGATGAGTACCTTCCCAAACAATCTTTTAAATTATGTACGGCATAATAATGTGTTCATCTATTACCAGAAAACAGCGATATAGACAGTAGTCATCAAAGTATATTGTCCAAGTATTGTAAAACTAAATATGGGCATGACTATTGTTTTGTATAAATCTGCACATTTGATATATCCGCTTCTTTCCAAAGTTCTGGTTTCGATATTTCTTCTTCCCACAAACAGAACTCTAGTTTTACAACTAAAGTTCCAGCTCCGCTTCCTTTGTTTCATGAGATCATCGATCGAGTATTTTATGTTGGGGAGATGATGATTTGGGGAGATGATGATGAGGATGAAAGATGAAGGGCTAAAATATAAATGTGTTATAAAAGTATAAATGTGTATGGACTAAAATACCCTTGACTACAAAACAAAAATCAGACATTGACTTTGTCAAAGGACCTGTAACGAGTAAGAAACTTGAAATAGAGACCCCCGACGATGAAAAGGCCCAGGTTTGTCCCAACGTGAAGCGTTTTGCCAAGTTTAGGGACCAACCGTGTATGTTAATCTAAAAATTATGTCTTTGTCTATTTATCTTGTTCCACCTAGGGCAACAATTCATGGCACGACTTGAAACACGATTCGAGACCAACACAAAAATAAACGGGTTATGCTCGAGGTTAAACAAGTTTGGGTTGAAAATAAGTCGACCTAACTGACCAATAAATAAGTTAAGTTTAAGTTGAAAATTTTGAACATGCCAACTCATAAACCTGAACCCGTCAACCCGAACACGACTCCAATTGACACCGGTAGTTCCACCTACTAAGGCTGCTATCAATGGTTCAGTCGAGTGATAGGTTGACCGATCGGTTAACCCGGTTGGGGAGCAAAATTGACGAACTAGGTGGCATGTCAATTGAGTTTAAAACTCAAAAGTGTAAAATTTGAACCTTGGGATTATTAAAAAAAAAAAAAAACTTTCTCGCTTACAACATTATAAATACCAACCTCAAACACATTTCTAAACACACAATTTCAAACACAATTCAAACATCTTCATCAATATTCATCATGTAAAAAAAAGACTCCGCATCAAAACCGACGATCCCGACTTCCCAAAATTCCCGAATTTGAATTTCTCACGGATCCACCGTTTGAATTAACCGGTATACACCACAAAATGGGTATCGTTTTCGTGCATCCGGTTTTGAATATCAAACACGCTACTACAACCGAATCAAAATCAAAACGCATTTTAAGTCAATCGTCCATATTTCCCACCGGTCGTCCTAATATCAATTGACAAATCACCGAGTGTCGTCATATCATCCTAACATGGATTTCTGTAATCTTCCCAACCAAATCAATCGTTTTCACCGCTCGTGGTGTTAATCTTGATATGGATTTGAGGATTTTATGGAATACCCTCCTCAAACTATCCGTCTCAACAATACCCGACCAAACTATCCGAGTCAAGGTGTTTCGATGAGGAAAGGTTCGGCACGCAGTTCGTACTACGTTCTATTCGTCTTGAAGATGATGCCGAAGACGTCATCCGTCAAACTAAGAAGGGTTCAAACGGGCTACAAAGTAGAAGGCAAGAATGTTGAAAACAAAAGACCGAACTATGGACAAGGAGGAAGAGGTCAAGCTTTGTAAAGCTTGGATACATGTCGGAAAATTTCGAGAGAGAACGTTATCAACCGGAATGGGTTTTGGGAGAGAGGGTAGCGTACTTTGAACATGAAACGGTTCACAAAAACGCACGACTCGATCATGACCAAATGGAAGGGTAGGATTCTAGGGTTGGTTTCTTTTGCAATTATGGATAATATCGAAGAATCAAGAAGTGGTGAATGACGAAGACAACTATGAAAAAGCTCTTAAAGAATACCGTGTGATTCACAAGCATGAGTTTACATTGAAGGAGTGTTGGAAAGTTTTGAGGATTCATTCTGCTTGAAAAACTGTTGAGATGCCTTCTTTCACCCCGAATAGTCGAAAGAAATCTAAGACTTCAGAAACAACATCGGGGTCAACAAGAGGTCCTTTTAATCCCAAGACGTGGATGATTCTGAAGAGGACGAGACTTGAGAATCACGACCAAAAGGTCGTGATGCATCCAAGAAGAAAGCATTCGCCTCCTCGTGAGCCACGTAAATCATTTGCTAGTTCGATGGCCAAGAACTTTTCAAGTTCAAGCGTCAGTAAGAAAAAATATGAATAAGGAAGAGGAATTTAAAGTTGAAGCAAAAGAGTTGGAGCGCAGAGGCAGCGAAAGGCTAGCATAGGAATTCAAAGGAGAAAATTGAGATCCAACGTCGGCAACTTGCATTGGCGAACAATCAAACCGGACACAGACTTAATTTTCAATGATCATCCTCGACCCAAATCACGATCAAAAGACAACTTCTGAACTTAAACAACTTAAGGCACAATCAAGGCCACAACTTAGATTATTAGTTTAGGTTTAATAAGATTGTAATGTTTACGTTTTATTAGTTTAAGTTTTTTAATTATTGTTGTAATGTTTAACTATTTTTATTAATAAAGTCTAATTTTGTTGTTACAAATATTTGAATTAAAAAAAAATAATAATAACTAGGCCATCACTATGATAAACCTGTATAGCCGTAATCGTCGGTTTTGGAGACACCGGTAAAACTGATCCTAGATACCAGTGTGAATAGCCTAATTGCTACAAACCAACAAAGGATAAAAGTACATTCCCAAAAAATACATTACTAGATAAAAGTACATTCCAAAAAAAATACATTCAACAGTCAAAACAACAAGTCATCATCATAAATTCATAACAACTTTTTCACTTACACACACACACACACAAAAACACACACTGTAATCACACACAGTTAGTTACACCATGTCACCACCACCTGCAACAACAACCACCGGCGCGTGCGGCGCGTGCGAACACACCTCCGACGAAGAGCTCTCCAAACCGTGCTCACAATGCGACGACGATGATCGGAAACCAAAGATGACGTCATCGTCGTCATCATACGCTTTGCTAAGCTTCGATTCGTTTCCGGTAGAGGATTATGATAAGAGATGGAGGATATTTACTGCTGCTGTTAAAGGATTCGCCATTGGAGCTGGTATTAAAGGCGGTTTTTCGCTTTTCGCGATTTTTTCGCGGTTGAGACGGAGGCGTTCGTTGTCGAATGCTAAGTGAGTGGTTGAATGATTTGTTGTTGCTTTTTGTGTAATTAGATGATTTTGATGTTTTGTAGATGTTATGTGATGAGAAATGATTATTAGTTGTTAGTGTTTTTAGCGCGTTTAGAATATATAATGCTTGTTTGCTTAAGCGCTCCTAGTTAAAACGCTAATAATAGAAACTGCTAATTGCTAACGGCTAGGTAGCGAGCGTAAATAGAGCAATTAGCGTTTAGCATTTAGCGTTTTGAAAAAACTTTGTTTGGAATGATTAGCAGTTACTACCTCCGTCCCTAAATAAATGTCCACTTTGACTTTTTACGGTCTTTCTTGTTCAACTTTGACCTAAATATTTTCATTTGTGTTATATAATAATTGATGCAAAATATATGAATGAATTAAGTTTTAAATATATTTTCATTTATACAATTTGTATCAAATATTATATAACACAAACAAAATATTGAAGGTTGAAGTTGAATAAGAAAGAAAAAAGTTAAAGTGAACATTTGTGAGAGGCAGTAACATTATAAACAAAAAGCGCTAAAGGCTAAATGCTCTTTGAATAAGCATTTAGCATTTAGCGATATGTTATTTACACAATAAAATTACGGCTAGAGCTATTCTACCAAACACTTTTATAAATTAAATCATTCGCTAACACTCTTGCTAGTTTCACCAAACACACCTTAGGGTGTGTTTGTAGCAGTTAGCAATAGCAGTTTAATTTATAAAAGTGTTTGGTAGAATAGCTGTAGCTGTAATTTTAATGTGTAAAATGACGTAACGCTAAATGCTAAAGGCTTATTCAAATAGCATAAATAAATGAGCGTTTTTATAATTTTATAAATGCTATATGCTTTCTACCAAACGAGCTTTTTAATAATAATGCTAAATGCTAATTGCTCTAAAATGCTCTCAAAAGCCGTCTACCAAACACACCGGTTACCGAATGTTTTTATAAAAAAAAAAGTGTCATATATGTTACTTTTTATATAGTTTCATTATTAGTTGATAATAAGTGTATGTTAGTTATGTGATGAGAAATGATTAGTTGTTTGGCTACACGCGATTAGTTTTTGGATTTTGTTTAAAAGTTCCTGTTTAAAACGCTAATAAAAGAGGTTTTAGCTTATATGCCATTTTGTATTTTGTAGTTATAGCTATAGCTATGTTACCAAATGTTTTTATAAAACAACCAATTACTGCCAATGGGTAAGTTAGGTGTCATAATTCTCTGTTTTGTAAAAGATTGTTATCGTATGCTAAGTAAGTGATTTGAACTCGTTATTATATCTAATAAGTTTCTAAGATGTAGTTTATCGCATTTGATTAGTTGATGAATATGTTGATGTATTATTTTGTGATGAGAAATTGTTTCTGTTTGTTATTGTTTTTGAAGTGAGTGGAAAGTTGTTTTGAATTTGATTTGTGATGTGAGTTTTATTATGAATTGTTACGGATAGAGTGATAGACTGAATTTGATAGTAGGTAGTAGGTACTACATAGAGTAATATGTTTATGTTAGTTTTGTGATATGAACTTGTTATTGCTTTCGGATGAAGGAAATGTGTTTTAAGGCATATAGAGGTTTTAATGTGTGTGGATTACATAATTTGGTGATTTAATGGTGACAATTGACTGCTAATATGAAACGGTTGTTACGAGTTAGTTTGTAAAAGAGTATTTGACATTGTAGATTAAACATAATGAGCTAAAGTCTAAACATCAATATTTTAGAGGAATTTATGTTTTTGTCAAGTTTGCAGCAAATTAGTGACAAAATTTCACATTGAATTTAAGTATTGACAAAATTTCCGCAGCATGGTTGGGTATTGGGTGGAGGTATTTCACAGCATCAAACCTTTCTGGGTAGGGTTGATGGGTACCATTATAGTACATGGGGTTGAGGTGTCCTGCCAATATACACTTTTTGATCCAAGTATTGGCAGGACTTGGATTGACATCAAAAGTTAAAGTTTAATTTTTGTGTAGATGCATGGATTAATATTTAAATTCTAACAATAGAAAAGAAATTATTGTTTGTGAAGCTCATATTTGATCCATTGGACAATTGGACCCTCCTGAGGAGTGATGGCTTGAGTATGGGAGAGATTTTGGATTCGGATAGTGAGTTGAATATGTCACTATTGTACACCCCTGGCTGTCTTTTTCCTACACAGCACATGCTTGTCCTCAGTATTTATTTTCGTCAATCCGTTCATTGTACCCTGTACTAATTTTATACCGGCCTAGCATACATTTAACCTGTTTTGTGTTTGTACTCTTAAGTTTTACATTAACATAGCCTACACCTACACTGGTTTTTGCAATTAATTAACTTAACCCTCAGTGGACGTCCTTTTTGCACACCTCTGTGTTACACAATGTGTTAAGTTCCATCGTTTGAATTTCTGTTAACAATCTAATTCTGGAAATAAATAAAAAACAGTAATTGTATGGAAGGTTAAGGTATATAAAGCAACTAAAGGCTAATAGTTGTACTGATGCTATCACATCATGGGCTCATAGTTGCAAGATTAATAAGTAATATGAAATAGGATGCTGTTTGGTTTCAAGTATTTGTGAGGACATTTTATTGCTTATATCGCTTTTACTTACAATACCTATGCTCCTAAAGAGGTAGAAGTTGAGCTGTAGGTCAGATCACCTAATGCAAGGATATTGGTTTGAATATTTTGATTATGATGAAATTGTAATAATTACGTTATTTTTATAACACATATTAAAATATTGGTGTTAAATTTTTGCAAAATTCGTATTAGTTATTTTAATGTGAACTTTACTAGGTTGATAACACAGTTTATGGTGTGTTTTTGTTGATTGTGTTCATATTATCCGCTTTTGTTAGAAAATAACCTTACTGGAAAGGTAAAGCTATAATATAATCTAAGATATGTGTGTTGATGATCTTTTTTAGCAATAGTAACTTGATATTGGTCATTTTTACAAATTTTACATATCCTTGTTTATGGTTCAGGAAGGTGCAAATGGCTTCAGGTGGTCAGGATTTGATTTTAGCACTGAAAGAAACCGTCAGATATGGTCTCTTTCTTGGCACTTTTGCTGGGACATTTGTTTCAGTTGATGAGTTTATAGCTGCTGTAGGTGGACACCGGAGGTATATCCCTCTCTGTTTCTCACTTTCTTGCATATCTTATTTAAGGCTGAGCATATATTAAGTCTTCATTATTGTCTCTAATCTGCTCTTCCCTCATCAATTTGTTAAATAGGGAGTTATTTAATCGCCTGATAGACTACCAAGCAAACTTTACTCCTATAGTGATTAAATTTAAGTATCATAGGCTGTTTGAAAAAGTAATTGGAATGTAACCAAGTTAGTAATAACTTTTAGAAGAGGTAACTTTAAAAACCAAGCGCAGTGTTTTGCATTTCGTTTGTCTAACTAACCCAAATAATTAGAGTAGAAAAGTCTTGTGTTGTACATACATATTTCCTTGGAGTGGAGAACAACTTAAATAAGCTATATGGAGCATTGCAATTACTTCATAATAAATCTTTCTGAAGTACTTAGTTTCATGTCGTTTTCTTTTATTTGACTCTCAGTGTGCAATGATACTACAGAACAGCAAGATGGAGGGCCTTATTAGCAGGGGCAATAGCCGGACCTTCAATGCTCCTCACTGGACCCAACACTCAGCACACAAGCTTGGCTGTTTATATTTTTATGCGTGCAGCTGTCCTGGCATCACGCTGTGGAATAAAGAGCGAACGATTTGGACGCATTTGTAAACCTCTCACGTGGGCCCATGGAGACCTATTCCTGATGTGTCTCGCCTCTACCCAAATATTGTACGCAGTTGCTTCTTCCCTTAACTTGACATAATTTTATTTTTTTAAAAGAAATAATATTTCTTTCTTTTCTATCCGGTAGCATGCTTAAGATGCATTTACATTTCAGAATTATTTTAATGTGATGAGCGGTATTTTTGGTTCATAACAATAGAATCTGATAAATAGTGAGGAGATTGAGATGAATAGAAGGACCTCTTTTCTTATTGTGGATAGACTGACTGATGCATACAACAGAAATATTTATTATGAGAAAAAGGTCATGCAACTTATTGGAAGGGTTTAGAAGTTAAAAATGAGGCAGAATGGGTAGAAGTATGGTTAGTTGGTCACAAAAGTACTATCCAACAAACCCATTCCACCATGTTTTTTCCGTGAGTAATTTAGTAATGCATGAGTTTTATGACTGAAAAGTTTCAATACAGCAATATTAATAAGTTAAATCCATACTTGGCACTGTCGTAGGCTTCCAATAAGAAAATAGGTATGGCTGACAGTTAGATCATCTTTCTAGAAATAGACTTGCAAGTTGAAACTGCATAAAATTTGATCAAAGTAATCTATGTGCTACAAGAGATGATATAGATGTTTTTTCTCTATTATTGATATTACAAGTTTACAATGTGCATACTGTACAGAGTGTTTCACTTTATTAATGGAAAATGTAATATATCTCTCAATTAACCCTTTATGCTATTCACAGGTGTGCATACATCCTAAAGCAGGATAGTTTACCTCAGACATACAAATCATTTCTCAATAAACATGGTGGAAAGGACCCGGCCATTCTTCAAGGTGTTAGAGATATTGCTTGTGGCATGCCTTTTACTAATCTGAAGCAGATACAAAATTACTACAAGAGCACGGGCGTCGACGTCACACTTGACCCCCAAATGAAAGTTCCGTGTTCGGTAAGCATGACATGTTTTCTATTTTTTATATTATGTTTTTGCTGTTGCAGTATATCTTTAAAGGTAATCTTTGGTAAATCAACCTATGTGGTGAATTTTGCAGATCATACATGGAAATCAGTCATGTAGTTGGCATGCGATTTCATTCTTTCTCCAAGAGTATAAAAGAGCAGTACCAGTTTATCTTCCAGTTTATTTAATTCCCGCACTTATTGTACATCGTCAAGGACTTGGAAAACGGTATCCCTCGTGTCCTTGAACATAATGTTTTTCTATAATGTTTTTCTTTACTTGCTACTGACATGCTAGTGTTTTACTTTCAATTAGCCAACCTGTTAGTACTTTAGTAACCAGAATCAGATATCATTACCATTTATTACGAGCTTTTCTTAGCTTACAGACAATTTGCATCATAATCCTTAAGTTACTATTATTATTCTTCTCATAAATTTAGTCAGTTTGTGGACCCGTACCCCATTGTCACAAATACAGCTTTCTGAACCTATCGGTTTCCATCTTTCTCTATTGTCGTCTTCATGCTTCTTATCTTTGACAATTTTAAAAGATATAATTCCTGGGTATAATGAATCAATCATTATCTGTAGGAACACGACATGATGTTCAGTAGGAAAATTATTAAAAATTCTTTACTGCTATATCTTATTATTCATTATAGTAGATGCTTTTATGTTAGTATCTTTGACGAGGCTACATCTTATTCTTCATTAAAGTCGATGCTTTACATTAGTATCTTTGACAAGGCTTTGCGTTAATATTTGACACAGTTTAGTCATATTTACACCAGCCCTTCTGCCATTCATCCCACACTTCTTTTAGCTATTTTAACGTGTAGTTACTTTTTATCTTGCATATCTAAAAGCGATAAGAACACAATCATCAGGGCTCTATTATTAATAAATGTGTTCTATAAATTTAAACTTATTACTCTTAATTTATGCAGGCCTTTCACAATATTGGCTAAAGGTCTGTTTGGTACTGCAAGATCAAGCCTGTTTCTCACCACATATTGTACTTCTGCCTGGTGAGCTTCAGTACTATTTTCTAGCTTGAAAAAATTTCTGATTTGAATATGTATATAACGTCCATTTGGTACTATGGCATCTGTATCAGGGTCTGGACATGCTTCCTCTTCAGGATTTTCAAGAGATGTAATGTTACCATGCTGGCATTGGGGACGGTAATACCCCTTGATCCATTTTATTTATCAACATGCACTATATTGTAGAGGCGGGGCAAAATGGGTGTGTCAGGCGGGTTTGACGAACATGTCAAACGGGTCATTTTAACAGGAGTCAAAAAGTTGGGTTCTTTGTCAGATGTTTGACAAGGTGATGATTTCTTCCCGTTTACTTTAAAGTGGATCAATTTGTGTAACGTTCAGGTTGAAGATAACCGATTTAAAATAAAAAAGACTCGAGCTGGTGAAACTGACTAAAATGCTAAGTCACCCAAACTTTAATTTCAAATAATTTTAACCTCCATACTGATGTATACAAATAAATTGCATATTATATTGATATGGTTTAGAGCAAAATAACATGAAAGTGTAACTTACTTTGCATAATGGTCCAATTTGGCCATTGCACTTTTTATGTCCTACTTTCGTAACTAAAGTTACGGCAATGAGCTACTTTGGTAATTCAAGTTTTCTTCTGTCCTATTTTGTAATTATATTCTAGTAACTAAAGTGTTCTTGGTCTAATCTGGTAATTACTTTTGAACACTATAATTACCAAACTAGGCTTTTTGAAAACCTTTGATTACCAGTACATAAAAAACAGAATTAGACCATCTCGAAAAGTGGGAAAAAAAACAGTTGGCGAGTCCACCTGACCTGACCCATTTGCCACTTCTAAATATTATCCTATATAGATACTTTTGAATCCATTTAGTTTATTGTATTTGAAGTAAACTTTGTGTTATTATACAGTTCCCAACTGGCATCAGTTTGGCAATTGAGAAAAAGAGCAGGAGAATAGAGATATCGCTCTACTGCCTTGCTCGAGCTATCGAAAGCTTTTTCACAACCATGTCTGAGATAGGATATATGCCAGAAATATTAAACTTAAAACGAGTCGACGTGTTAATATTCAGCATATCAACAGCAATTATAATGCATTGTTACGCCATTGAAAGAGACGTTTTTAGATCTAAATACTTGAACGTGCTTGATTGGGTGTTTGGTGTCCCTCTTCCGCCATACGACACAACCCCACGAAAAAAAGATGAAACAAGCCGATGAATTTATACATGCACAAAAGGTGGTTGGTTATTGGTTTATTTATTGGTTAAATCATATGTAAACTGAAGCAGTTACAATGGCACTTTTTTTAGTTGTAAGGAAACTTTTTTGTATGCATTGTTGTTGACAACAGAAGTAGCGAAGTAGAAAGAAAATATTGTATTTTTAACATCAGGTTGGGTTTAACGATACTGTAGTACTGGAAAATGAACCATTCATTTAATTTATATTCTGAATAAAAATCTTAGTATATAGGAAGTTAGTGGTTCTGGACTCGAGGTTACTGATGAAAGTTCTTGTATCTCTTTTATAGCAACTACCGTGTATGTAGTCTGATTGATTTTATTCTTTCAGTTTGCACTAGGAAATGACATTGATCTTTCTGTTTTTACGTTTGTCTAAAAAACAAGAAAAACGACAGATTGTTTTCTGTTCCAAACAAAAAGAGAGACGCAATGTTTTGGTTCAAGTTCTGTACAGACCAAACCTTGGTTAAAGAAAGCTCCAGATTTAATACTGCATTACATATTCTACTGATTTTTAACGTGTTACTTATAAAAAAACTGAAAGAACTATATATAAACTTTGTTAATCCTACAAAGCAAAACCTGTACATTGTGTATTTCATCTTGCTGATAAGCTTCTATCATCATACCATATTAGGCAGAATTAACAAACATAAACATGATGCTTCAAAAATTTTAACAAATACGTAACGACACAACTTTTTCAACCACCTGACTGTCAATAACGGAAAAATCTTATGATTTAACAACTTGATTCAATGTGAACATGGCTAAATCTAAGAATTTTGTACAAAACTCAAGATCAAACCCCAGCTGTTTTGGATACTTACAACAAGTCAATAATCCAATAAGATAATATAACGATGTCGATTTTCCTTATTCTAGTAACTGATTCTAACTAAAGAATCATAGAAGTAGTTACATTTGTGGTGAGTAAGGCTCACTTAATTAGCCTTTGGGGTTGATGCTTTTGTAGTGTCGAAATCCCATTCTAGCTCAGGTTGATATGTACATCCACCATTTATAGAAAGCAAACCCATATATCATAATGTAGATTATCGTTCTTACAGGGTAGAACTTAAACCTGCACAAGATAACACACAAATTAACCATTTCAAGAGTCATAAAATCTAGTAATGAAATAGTAGGTTTTAAGTAAAGCATTGCAGAATTGATATTTGATCAAGGAGGTACTAAGGTAGGAGGTTGATGTTAAGTCATATTTATCATTTAAAAGGAGACAATCCTCATAGGTTGCTGTAAGTATCGATATGGCTAAACGTGTGGATCTATCATATCTTTCCATTTGTTTGGTTATACTTGACTAATCGACTGGGTGACACACTTCGACACAAGTGATCAAGACCCTTGAAGAACATGACTGATCAACGCATAAATCGACAATTATCAATTATTATGTGCTAAAAGAGCTTCAAATATCACCGGCTATATCAGGATAGCTATTAAGCCTATATATGAAGTTCAATGACACATAGGGTATGCTTGCCGAAATGGGTTGGAGTTGGGGCTGAGGCTGGGGATTAATATAGCCAATTTACCTTTTCAGTCTTAGTCGATTGTGTTTTCTTTTTAGATCATTTTACACTAACATTCACCTCATGCTAGTTGCTACTACTACCAACTAAGTTTCCAAAACATACCACATAAGTTCCAATGACATATTTCCAAAAAAATTCTAGTCAACAAAATATATTGAGCACAACATAAGCCTCATAAAGCTACCAAAAACAAGACCATAAACTGAACTAAAATAAATAAACTAACCTTGAAGTAGTTGGTGGTGTGTTAGCAGGAGGCATATGAGCAACAGACAAAGGTGAAGTCCATTCAGAAACTGGTCTATCAAAGAACTCCCAATCAGGAAGAACAATCCCTACAATACCAAACATTCCAAATATATATGTAACAATAGTCTTCTTCCATGAATGTGTGTAGAATCCAATTATTACCATTAGTACAGCTAAACATACTAAACATTTTCTTAAACCTGCATCATCAGCCATTATAAAAAAGACAAAAAAAAAGATTGTGATATATTGAAATGAAATGATCAAGATGACAAAATGAATGTGGGGAAATGAAAGGTGGTTGGATGGTGAAACATAAATGCATTCTTGCTTCAATGTTGACATTTAACTTGTCTATATTAATATAGGAAAAACACAAAATGTAAAAACTCTTAACTAATAAAGTAAATAGTATAAATTTAAACTAATAAAGGAAATGTTGAACCTATCAATTTTTTATAGTATTTTTTTTAATCATTGGGTTAGTTATGTTAACTTTAATTTGTTTATGACGTAAATCAACACCGAATTATTTAACTCAGATATATATCTTGGGTTAGTGGAGTTAAATATATTCTGCGAGTTGAATAAAATTAAACGTGTTCGGGTTGGCCCGTTCTTGCGTTTGTATACAAAAGTTTAAAGCAGGTTTCTGGTCAACTCGTTTAACCTATTTAACGTATAATAAAATATAAATAGTTTTTAATTTAAGTAAAAAATTTTAAGCGGGTTGACGAATTAACCTTAATTTATTCAATGAACATGACTGTTTAATAAGCAGGTTAGTTGGGTCGGCCCGGCCGAAATCTATTATAGACTCGATCTGAACACATTATTCGTGTCAATTTTAGATCGAGTTTGTGGTCGAAATTGCCATTTTATCTGCCGTTATAAAATCGTGTTGTTATCTTGCGGATCTTCGTTTAATTTTTAAAATAATGTTTTGAAATTTCAAAGGGTTCAAACTGTACAAAATAAACACGTATTTTTATTAAATGTTCCAACTATAATACGATACGTACATTGAATTGTCATTTTACGCTAGTATACGAACTTTGACGTGGTATATAATTGAACATTTGAAAATTTACGCATGTATAAATATTCAACAAAATAGACATTAATATTAGGGATAATTTCACCTATATCTTTAGAAAACGATATCCTTTCAAATTTAATAATTACATCAATATCCTTTAAAACCTATAAATACACATATATATCCAAATAAATAATTATGAGTTAATTAAATGATTTTAAATTAAAACTATTATCCATATGTTAATTAAAAAGACTTTTACCTGTATACCCTCTACGCCAATCAAACAAAATTGAAACATCGCACACCTCATGAGTCGTGATCTGCTATTCTTTCTTCATATCTCTTTTCTTCCTTGAATTGTACTGCTCTTTCAAATGAGTTTTAATTCCAAGACTTATCTATCAATATTAAACCAAAATAATAATCGTGTTGGTATACTTACTAAATAAGATTCCTTTACACCAGAACCTGCAAATATAGTATTTTGTTGCAATAAATAAATTTAAATATGTAACCATGTGGGATGATGTAGCATTAGTGTTATGTTTATATGCATAGATACATTAGCAATATGTGTATTTTTAATTTGTTTGAGCTACAATAATATATAAGTGACACTATATGATTAATTCGACACATATTAAGAGTATCAACCGATTGATGATGCTTGTTTTGATACTAATCTGTGAAAACAAAAAGGGTATTCAGTGAATAAAAAGAAAAGAATTAGAGGAAGAAGGAGAACATATAAACCAAATTAAATCAGATGTAAGGGTAAAATTGTAATATTACATTTAATGACTAGCTTCTTAATTTGAAAATCATTAAATTAAAATTAAATTGCTTATTTGGATATACTTGAGTATATTTGTAGGTTTTAAAAGGATATTGATGTAATTATGAAATTTAAAAGGATATTGATGTAATATTGAAATTTTTTAAGGATATAGATGAAATTGTCCCTTAATATTACTACAAAGAAGTAAACTCATGTATTAGGCGAGTAATATTTTGGAGACACGTACCATTATGAAACACTAAATATATGCACGTCTATTATATATAGCTTAAATCCAATTTTAAATCACTTTTGAGATTATTGTACTAATTGTGGTATATTTAAACTATGGATTTTTCTAAGGTTAGGAATTTTATTTGACTAACCAAAATATACCAATCTTACATCTCTATAACTGTAATTCCTTATTCCAAACTTGGTGCAGTTAGAAGGGAGAATTTTATATCTCCCCTTTCTAGCTCGATGAATTTTATAAATACTTTGTGTGCAACAATTAAATGCGTAATATATAATGTTTTTAAGCATGTTTGGGTTGGTATGAAACTTTTAAATTAAAATTTTGAGACTGGAATAAACTTATAACATAATCTCTCAACAATTATTACACCAATCACAGCCCACTACTTCTTTGCCAAACTCGACACCCACCAGCCCAACTAGAAGTGCAACAAAAGCCCAATCCAGCTCCACTCCATCACCACACAAAATCCAAGTCGTTATGTATTTATCAAAATTCTATATGATTTATGTGACTCAACTTGCAATAGCAATTCATTAATCATTATTCATTACTTTGGAATATGTTTATGATCAGTAACGGGTTGGTCCAGGGACCTAAATTTGGTCGGTCGCTGACGCAGGACGACGCAGACAACCCTGCTGTGCGCCGCATTTCTCTCTCCGTGACGCAGAGACAACCCGGATCCCCGTCGGCGACCCGATGATTTTCTTGACTCAAAAGAATAAATGGGAGAAAAGCAAGAGTTAACATCGGCGGCAAAGGAACCGATGTTCCCTTTTTGGTCCAACGGCCAGATGTCCCAACCGAACCTCATTCGAGGCAGCGATCTCCATCGGTTGAACCTCCCAATTTCGTTTTGAACCGATTTGACGCCCTGGGATGCGTCCGACCTTATAAATTTTGAGTCGTTGTGTAAATATGTGGTAAAAAACTTGGTTTTTAAATGTAAATGCAATCCGTCTATAAAATTGAGTTTCTAGTTTTGTATGATCTTTTATAAATGAATCTGGTCAATTTGTTTCCTCGTTCCGACTACATATAAGAAAGTGTACAATTGCATAGGTCTTGATTGGTAGCATTAACAAAGTGTATTTACATGTTTATGACAACAACAAAAATAAAAAATAGCATACTCATTTCAATTTTTAAATGTAAAATGAAAATTAACAAGAATAAAGTGCGTCACGGTATCTTGTCGTGAATAACAATGGGTATGTGTTTGATAGTAGTGATGGACTCACCATATGAAAGATTCATTCTTACATCTTTAGATATATATATGGGTCAATTGCATATATGGTAGTGGATCAATTGAAAAGTGGAATAATTTAAAAGTGTAAAAGCTCACTCATCATCTGACAAGTGTCAACCATCTATTTTATTTAAAAAATCCGCCTAGGGTAAAATCGTAAAATTACACCTTTTTCCTTTTCCACAAATTTCAAACGCAAATAACTTTCAAGCGACAAACTTTTTCGAAAACCGATTTCACCATAATTTTTAAAATTGATTCTCTTTAATTTGGTATAAATCTTGATAAATATTTCGAACTTTTTTTTTTACATACCAAATGGTTCTTGATTTTCTTTTTTTTTTTGGGCATTTTAAACCCTATTTTTCGCTTCATGAATGTCGAATCTTGAAAACTTAAAACATGAAAGTTATTGATTTTTGTTCACTTTACCCAAATTCAAATCACTCAAATTCGATGTCATATGGGTAAGATATAACACGTTAAAGATGGTGTTTTACTCGTATTTATTCATCTGGGTATTTGATGAAATGTCTAGTTTAGATTTTTAGTGTTAAAGTTGAGCTAAATGCACTAATTTTTGTCCCACAACGCATCATTAATCATTTTATTAATGTAAGATTCAAAAGTGATGTTTTAATAGTTAATGTTTTAACTATTAAAAGCGATGAACCAAAGTGATGGTGATGAACCAAATCAAATTGTAAAAAAAGCATAAAAGCAAAGCGATGAACCTAACTAAACCGATAGACCAAACCAATAAGCGATGAACCAAGCCAAAACTGAAACTATGATTGATGAACCAAACCAAAGCGATGAACAAAACCAAAAATGATGAACCAAAACCAAAGCGATGAAGCCGGCCAAAAGCTGAAACTATGATTCATGAACCAAGAGAACCAAGCGATGAACCAAACCAAAAGCGATGAACCAAACTAAAAGCGAAGCGTGATTGATGAACCAAAATAAACTAATGAACAAAACAAAACAAACACCAACATGTTAAAATGAAACTATGATTGATGAACCAAAATAAAGCGATGAACTATGTTTGATTTGGTTTATCGAGTTTAGTTTAGTTCATCGATTCATCGATTTAGTTTGGTTCATCGATTTGATTTGATTCATCATTCATCGATTGATGAACCAAGATTAGCGATGAACAAGCGTGCATTTTATTTTAAATTAACGACTAAAAAATATCACTTTTGAATCTTACATTAATAAAATGATTAATGATGCGTTGTGGTATAAAATTTAGAGCATTTAACGAATTTTAAAACTAAAAATCTAAGCTAGACATTTTATCAAACACATTGTGTGCAGACAAATATGGTAAACGCCAATTTTAACGATAGATATCTCACTTATTTCATATCGGTTTGAGTGATTCAAAACTTGTGTAAAGAGTGAACTAAAATCTACAACTTTCGTGTTTTAAATTTTGCGTAAATCAACCTTTAAATTAGATAAAAGTAGAATTGAATATCTTGAAAATTTAATCATGCTTGTAAATCTTAAAAAAAAAAATTCGATTTATATATCAAGATTTATACCAAATTAAAGAGAATCGAATTTTAAAAATTATGGTGAAATCGAGTTTTAAGTAAAGTTTGTCGTTTGAAAGTTATTTGCGTTTGAAATTTGAGGTGAAATTAAAAAGCAGATTGAATAACTAATATACCCTATAACATAGAAATATTAAATTAGAAGAGAAGAAGTGGATGGAATAGCGTGGCACTCTTTATTAACTTTCTACACTTTTTATTTTGTTCCCCTTTTCAAATGATCAGCCTCTTGCATATATCTCACTAAAACTTGCGTATTTGCATATATCACAACATGCTTAAATTGCATTGTACATCATGCGTTAAAAACTTGTATTTTGAAATATCAAATTTTAAGTTTTAATGGTATATATCTGATCTCTATATATTATAATTATCATTCATTATCATAAGTAGTGGTGGTATCATGTAAACAATCACATGTCAACTTTCATAGTGATAATGTCATTCTCGAGACACCAAACACAACCTAAGTAATCTCTCAAAATCAAAATTATATGTCAAACTTTCATATTTCACAAAGTTTAAGAAATATGGGGCCCATAATATTAATCAATAACATTTATTCTCACTCACTTAAAAGCGTTTTGATTTGTTAAAATGGTCATTAATTTTAGGACAACAAAAGGTAGCAGTGAGCTTATATTTTAAGACGGACGGTCAAGACTAAACTTGTCATTCTAAAGGTACATCATAAAAGAAATAGAAGGTTGCACACATTCAATTTTAATTGACACACATTATCGTACAAAATTGGTAAATCAAACAAAAAGTACGGTACAATCTTTATATTATAAAACAAAATTTTTAGTGGTAACTTTTTATTTCAAAAAAATCAATTCATACTTTAATTGGTAATATTTATTTATTTATTATTATTTTTATTTTAAAATATTTATTATAAAAACTCAAATATTTCGGATTTGGCAATAGTTAAAAAAAACGTTCTTATATATAGTCAAGAAAAAATAAAATAAACATAAAAGTTTAAGTGTCAAAAGTATAAAGAAAAAAACTTAGTAAAAAGCGGGAGTGATTTTAAATATGGGAAAATGATAAAAATCGTGACTTGTGTTGTTGTCGTTGTGTGTAATCAGTATTTTTTTCGTTATAACACAAACCTTTTCAATTTTGTCGTTGTATGTTAGCAGTTAGGTGAATTTGTGTTATTGTATGTACCGGTCATGCTTAGCGTTACATCGTTAGTCCTTATTTACTAACGATGCGTTAGTAAATAACTTAAAATTTCGTTCTCTTACGTTTTTATTCGTTTCATCCGTTATTATACGTTTTAATCCGATTTTATACTTTTAAATCTGTTTTATACATTTTGGTCCAATGCTTTCATCCGTTTTTACATTTTCGTTTGTTTACTTACGTTTTAAATACGTTTAGTCCGTTATTATCGTTTTCGTCCGTTTTATCGTTTCGTCTTTTTCTTACGTTTTCATCCGTTTTTATGCGTTTTGTCCGTTTTTAACGTTTTCATTCGTATTATCGTTTTCATCCGTTTCAATTGTTTTTATACATTTTAAATGTTTTTTAAAGTTTTCGTCTTTTCTAACATTTTCATCTTTTTACTCACGCTTTCGTTGGTTTTCTTACTTTTCGTTCATTTTCTTACTTTTCGGACGAAAATGTATAAAACTTAAGAATCACGGACAAAAGCGTATAAAAATGGATGAAGGTGAAAAAGCAGATGAAAACTTAAAAAGGCGTATAAAACAGATAAAAAGCAGGCGAAAACATATAAAGCAGACAACGTTAAAATCGACGAAGACATTTAAAAGCGGCGGCGTATAAAACGGATGAAAAATATAAAGCGGATGAAAACGATTAACGTATAAAAGCGGATGAAAGCGGCGAAAATGGATGAAAAATTATAAAAGCGGACTAAAACGTATAAAAGCGAATGAAAGCGTATAAAGCGGACGACGCGTAAGAAAGCGGGCGAGAATGTAAGAAAGCGAGACGAAACGTAAAAGCGGGAAAAAGCAGCGGACGAAAAAGTATAAAAAAGCGGACAAAGCGTATAATAACGGATGAAAGCGAATTTTAAGTTATTTACTAACGTTAATATAAAGGACTAACGATGTAACGCTAAAGCTGACTGGGTCATCTGTAACACAAATTCACTGGCTTCACATCTGAATGACAAAATTCAAAAGGTTTGTATTCTGATGAAAAATAAATAGTTGGCTATGACAATGACAACAAGTGTCAGTTCGATCATTTTTTATCATTTCCCTTTAAATATTTGTGTCTAATGTAAAGAAACAAATTAGTGTCGATGCTTAAAGAAAACACAATATAAAAACCGTGCCGTGTGCGGTATTATAACTAGTTATCTAATACATGGTTTAATGTGTCCAAATAAAAACAAGCAAATCGGTTTCGCAAAAGAGACACTCCGGTTTTTTTCTTGAACTTACAACATATCTCTCACATGTACTTATCAAAACTTGAACTTACAACAATTTAGTTAAGAGTTTCATGCAACATGTGATAGTATTGGAACACAGCGTTTTTATGACGCTCGACTTTTGTGATAAGAAATTCACAAGTCTTCAATGGTAGTAGTGGTTGCGTGACGATCGCCCATGCTTTAATGGTGCGATGTCAATGAATTAAATAGCCGCCAACTACTTAGTTTATACTACAAAGTTTTTTTTTTTTTTTTTTTTTTTTTTTTAAGTGTAGTTGAATGCTTCGATGAAGTAGTTTGAAGTAGCTAAAGGATATAAATTATTACACTACCCATTTTAAAACATGTATTAAACAACCCCAACTACCTAGTCTATACTACAAAGTTTTTATTTATTTATTTATTTTTAATGTAGTTGAATGCTTCGATGAAGTACTTTGAAGTTGCCAAATGATATAAATTCTTATACTACCCATCTTAAAACACCTTATTAAACAACCCAACTACCTAGTTATACTACAAGGTTTTCTCACTTTTTATCCTAGTGCGGTTGAATGCTTTTGATGAAATAGTTTGAAGTAGTGAAGGATATAAATTCTTACACTACCCATTTTAAAACAACTGTGTTAAACAATCCCACCTACTTAGTTTATACTACAAAGTTTATTTATTTATTTTTTATTTTTTTTATTTTTCTCTAGTGTAGTAATTGAATGCTTTTGATGTAGTTTAAAGTAGCTAAAAGATATAAATTCTTACACTACTTATCTTAAAAATCTTATTAAACAAACCCACCTACCTAGTGTATATTAAAAGTCTTTTTTCCTAGTTTAGTTGAATGCTTTAATGAAGTACTTTAAAGTAGCTGAATGACATAAATTATTATACTACCATTTTAAAACATCTTTTAAACAACCTCAGCTACCTAGTTTATATTGCAAAGTTTTTTCACTCTTCTCTCTAGTGTAGTTGAATGTTTCGATGAAGTAGTTGAAGGATATAAATTACACTACCCATTTTACAACATTGTATTAAAAACCCACCTACCTAGTTTATATTACAAAGTTTTTTCACTTTGTCCCTAATGTAGTTGAATAATTATGATGAAGTAGTTTGAAATAGTGAAGGATATAAATTTTACACTACTCATCTAAAAACATCTTATTAAACAACCTCACCAACCAAGTTTATACTACAAAGTCTTTTTTTTTTTTTTTTTTTTTTTTTTGACTTTTTCCTAGTGTAATTAAATGCCTCGATAAAGTAGTTTAAAGTAGGCAAGGATATAAATTCTTCACTACTCATCTTACAACATCTTATTAAACAACCTCACCAACCAAGTTTATAATACAAAGTTTTTTTTTTTTTTTGGTTGACTTTTTCCTAGTGTAGTTAAATGCCTACGATAAAGTAGTTTAAAGTATTTGAAAGATATAAATTCTACACTACCCATTTAAAAACACAATATTAAACAACCCACCTACCTACTTTATACTACAAAGTTTTTTCACTCACTCACTCCCTAGTGTAGTTGAATGCGTATAATGAAGTAGTCAAGGATATAACTTCACACTACCCATCTTAAAACACCTTATTAAACAACCCTACCTATTTTTTTATCTACAAGTTTCTTTCCACTTTTTCTAGTGTAGTTGAATCTTACGATGAAGTAGTTTGAAGTAAGGATATAAATTCTTACACTACCCATTTTAAAACACTGTGTTAAACAATCCCACCTACTTAGTTTATACTACAAAGTTTATTTATTTATTTTTTATTTTTTTTTATTTTTTCTCTAGTGTAGTAATTGAATGCTTTTGATGTAGTTTAAAGTAGCTAAAAGATATAAATTCTTACACTACTTATCTTAAAAAATCTTATTAAACAAACCCACCTACCTAGTGTATATTAAAAAGTCTTTTTTTTCCTAGTTTAGTTGAATGCTTTAATGAAGTACTTTAAAGTAGCTGAATGACATAAATTATTATACTACCATTTTAAAACATCTTTTTAAACAACCTCGCCTACCTAGTTTATATTGCAAAGTTTTTTTCACTCTTCTCTCTAGTGTAGTTGAATGTTTCTGATGAAGTAGTTGAAGGATATAAATTCTTACACTACCCATTTTACAACATTGTATTAAAAAACCCCACCTACCTAGTTTATATTACAAAGTTTTTTCACTTTGTCCCTAATGTAGTTGAATAATTATGATGAAGTAGTTTGAAATAGCTGAAGGATATAAATTCTTACACTACTCATCTAAAAACATCTTATTAAACAACCTCACCAACCAAGTTTATACTACAAAGTCTTTTTTTTTTTTTTTTTTTTTTTTTTTTTTTTTTTTTGACTTTTTTCCCTAGTGTAATTAAATGCCTCTGATAAAGTAGTTTAAAGTAGCTGAAGGATATAAATTCTTACACTACTCATCTTACAACATCTTATTAAACAACCTCACCAACCAAGTTTATAATACAAAGTTTTTTTTTTTTTGGTTGACTTTTTTCCCTAGTGTAGTTAAATGCCTCTGATAAAGTAGTTTAAAGTAGCTGAAAGATATAAATTCTTACACTACCCATTTTAAAACACAATATTAAACAACCCACCTACCTACTTTATACTACAAAGTTTTTTTTCACTTTTTCCCTAGTGTAGTTGAATGCGTATAATGAAGTAGCTGAAGGATATAACTTCTTACACTACCCATCTTAAAACACCTTATTAAACAACCCTACCTACCTTTTTTATACTACAAAGTTTCTTTTCCACTTTTTTCTCTAGTGTAGTTGAATGCTTCTGATGAAGTAGTTTGAAGTAAGGATATAAATTCTTACACTATCCATCATAAAACACCTTATTAAACAAACCCAACCACCCTTTCACCCTTCCATCAAAATAAATAGACCCCACTTTCATTACATTACATTACTTGAATATTTTACAAGGCTATTTATATCTGAGGAAAACTAGGTGGTTGAATAGTTTTGCCGATTTTAAGTTAGTTTCAAAAACTTTAGATTCGATGTTATGTGAAATCGTATGGATGAAGAGAAAGTATAGATCTAAGAGTAATGCAAATAAAGAAAGCAAGTAAAGTAAAGGATAGAAATGACACAACCTATTTATAGTGGTTCGGCTACAAGGACACCTTCCTTGCCCTACTCCACTCTCCGAGTCACCTACTCGAGAGTTCAAGCACTATGTCAACAAACTCCTTCAACTTGGCGGAGAAGCCTTCACAATGTCGCTTACACTTTTTCCGGTACAAAGCTAAATACCGAGTCCGTAACATGGAGGACCAAACCAACACTACTATAACACAACAAATATGTGAAATATGAAATAGAAGATCTTTGCTACAGAAATCTTGTGGAGGAACAAATCAATCAAGGACCTCTTGCTTGGTAGACTTGTAGAATGCTCGTGATCTCGCCTTAGAGAAGGACCTATATGAGAATCACAATAAAAGAAAGAAGAACAACTCTCTAGATCAAGTGATCTTTTGTTAGAAGAGTGTAAGAATATATGAGAGAGTTTGTAAGAAGGGGGAGTGAGTAAAAATGAAGAAATGACTCTCTATTTATAGGAAATATCTTGCCACTGTTGCACGGATCCCACGGATCCCTTGCTAGAGGGATCCGTCTAGTGTAACTACAGGGATCTGTGAGACGCTCCTGTTTGCCCATGGGTTTTTGGGTTATGGGTCATGGGTCATGGGTCCTAGATTATGAAACATGGGTATCTAAATAGATACAATGTATCTAATAGATGCAATGCATCTAGACAATAGGTATGGGTTAACTCCATGGGTTATGGATATGATCCATGGGTATGGGTCATAGGTTGTGGTTTTTACCCATCCAAATAAACTATTACAACAAATGAATTATTACAACAATTTGTATTAAATGACTATGTGTAGATGCTTTACAAAAATAACATGTATCCTTATAATTTTACTTATGATAACATTATATTTGTTATCAACAAAACACGAAGAGATCGCTAAATATTAATAAACATTTTTATGGTTTATTTGTATTAACAATCTCCCCCTTTTTGTTGATGACAAAACATAATATTATGATGAGTAAAACTTAAGATTAGATATATGTTTTGAAAGCATAAGTTTTACTTCTTTTCCCCCCTTTTTTTCGAAACAAAAAGTGACCTTAACGAATAAATAAGGTATGAAAAAATAGTCCACGTATCCCTAACTCCCCCTTGACGGTAGCTCCCCCTGAATGGGGCGTCAAGTGAGAAAATATAAAAACCTACAAAGAAAAGGTTAGTAGTAACATGCAAAGACAATCTTGTGATTGACGATAAACAAGATTGGGATCCAAGGTATGTAAACAAAGCCTTATAATAAAATAACAAAATGTAGTGGAATTTATGCCACATACAAGCATGTAAAACTAAGAACAAGACTTGTTTTAAAAATAACTCAAAAAGAAAATACTAGAGAAAATAGTGAAATGATTCCTTC